>CM055266.1:132848310-132919030 GCA_029237695.1 Conchocele bisecta
TTGGATCTTGATAGAGTCCGAACGGGTATTGAGAAAGCCCGAAAAGACCACCAGGCGGACATTACGGAGGCTTATAGGGGTGTTGCGCTCAGAGGACTCTCCCAACGGAGAAGCAGCACTTACTGAACTAGAGAAAAAATAACAGAATTTCGGGAAGAGACCCGAACGGTTATTGAGAAAGTCCGAGAAGACCACCAGGCGGCCCTTACGGAGGCTTATAGGGTGTGTTGCGCTCAGAGGATCGGACGGGGATTGCGGGATTAGGAACCCGAGTGGTTGAATCTATCCGCGCCATTGATGAATCACTTGTTGCGGTTGATGATAAAGTAAATCGAGTTCGTACTGAGGCATATAACGCAAACAATGCGCTTGCCGGAATAGTGCGAACAATGAAAACGCCAAAACGTGTCATAACTGTTTGGGCTGAGAAGCGGGGCCCATTGGTTGTGGGGCACTATGAATATTCGTTCGGTGCCAAAGCGAGTAATAAATATGGGGGATACACTATGACAGCTGCAGGTGAAGTTATCCAAATGGCGGTCTGCTCGGTTAATGCTAATGGTAAACCTGTGGGCGCGGTCGCGATAAATATTGTAGTAGATGGGGTGAAGAACGGGGGTTGGAGTCACTAAAATTCTGGAGGATAGTTCGACGGTGGTTTCGTTTGCCGGTGATGATCGAATTAGACTTTCACAAGGTAGTGTTATTAACTTTGTTACGAAAATCGGTGACTCAGAGAGTTCTTCCACTATTGTATCATTGTTAATTGAACTTATTGTGTAAATACTAATATATTGAAATAAATTTAACTATGAACGAATCACCGCTTCCAATTGTCAATACCGATCCACCAACACTGTATCCAACTCTCAATACCACTCCACCAACACTGTATTCAACTCTCAATACCACTCCACCAACACTGTATTCAATTAACGAAAAAAGTTCAGATTTTAGGTTGAATAATATCGTCGCTATGCAGGATATTTTAGTTAGAGAATGTGCAAATAGAAAAAGACACTCTAATAAATATAGGCGCGCGGCAAACATAGCTGAAGCATCTAGTACGGTTCTGGCAAGTGTTTCTGTGTTGTGTGGGGCGGGAACTGCTGCAACGCTATCTACAATTGTAATGATTCCACTTGCAGGGGTTTTGAGTGGAATTACCGTTTTATCTGGAACACTTGTATGGTAATTAGGGCGGCGGGTGGAAAACTCGAGAAAAAAAGTAGAAAACATGATATATCCGTTCTCGCTAGGTCTAAGAAAAATAGCATCGACGTTATGGTGTCCAAAGCGTTGGCCGATAAGAAAATATCAAATTTAGAGTTTGAATCCGTGGTGAAGAAATGGGGAGATATGAAGAATTAAAAAATGATATAAGGATCAAGGCGCGCGCCACCATGCCAAAAATTGAGTGTACTGATTGGGATAAATTTAGGGTAAAACTTGGAAATAAAGTCGGAGGAAATGTTACAGCACCATTATAAAATTAATTTAAAAAAAATTTAAAAAAAGTAGTAGTAGAGGGAGTCAAAATGATACCACCCTCTATACAACAAAAATAAAAATAATTAAAAAAAAAAAAAATAAATAAAATAAAAATAATAATTTAAAAAAAAAAAAATTCTTAATTTTCCTAATTTTTTCAAAATTATATTGGTGCAGTAAACAAATTTACATACCTATACAACATGTGTTTTTCACTGAGAATTATCGGCTCTGTTTACCTCGGCTATCAATTTACGCATGGGCCATAACCCGTGTAATTGAAACATTGTCGTTACAACATAAATTAATTACTATGTAATAATAGGGAGTGTTCAGCTTTAAATTATTAAAAAAAAATAAAATAATTATTATAAAATTAACAAAATAACGAACCATCACATGTTTTCTTTCGCCAATAGGTATTAATAAATAATTATAATATGATATGCACACCATTTGTATGTTGTATAGGAAACTGATGAGTATATATATGTTTGTTGACCTTACAACAATTGGTCTCATCTCGTGTGTGCTATGTTGTTGATCCGGTATGACGTCCGTCTCGTCTGTTTAATGGTAGCAGTCTATGCATATGTGTGTATTTGGCGATGTAATTGTGTAGCTCAAAGGTGCCGGCCTAAAAGATTTCTGCCTAAGAGCTTTGCAATTTCGGAAACCAAATTCACACATAGGCTCGTCTTACTTCGCTGGTTTCTCTTAATAGAGGAATTGGCAATGGGGTTCAAGGCGACCCAGAATGTGAGCCAACAGATGCGTGGGCTTAAGAAAGGTCCCAACACCCCAGTGGCTGGGTGCCGGCTAGAAATCTGCCCAGTCGCTGGGGTGTTGTGCACGAGTGGAGGCTTTTGCTATAATTTTTATTTTTACAATTATTAATATCATTTATACGCGATAGACCTAATCGTGTAATCTCTCTATAAAATGGACACCTAATTTACATGTTCATAACACGTGTAATTGGAACATTGTCGTCTGATTATAACATAAATTAGTTCTGTTTAATAATTTTCAATTTCTTCTAATAATTTTCCAATTTCTTCGTTAAAAGCGATATTGTAGAAACGCATATCCGTAAACGAATCTTTGATTTAAACTGTTTTATAAAATTAGTTTGATAATGTTTCGGTAGTGTTTCTCCGATCCTATTTAGTCGCTTCATTATATAAATTTTGATACTTATACCGGCGACATAATTGCCGGTTTAATATTGTAAATGCAACGTTTTTATCGCAGCGTAATAAATTACGCTGATATTTCATGTATTCGATATCACATAGTATTGTCATTTTACCGTGTTTTAATACTGTAGAAACAACAGCGTAAAATCCTTCATCCAAATCATTATAAACGTCCAATTCGTTGTGTATTTTATTATCCATTTTGTTATAATATTTTATTATAACCTATTAAATTTATATGTTCAATTGGACGTGAAAAAAACATGATGTATTTATGACACCAATTTTGAATATTTCGTGGTTGGTGGGAGACAATTTCATCGTTAACTATTTTTTTGATTTTTTGGGGGTGGTGGAGTAGTATAGAGGGTGGAGAAATGATGCCACCGTTAGGTGGTATCATTTTGACTCCCTCTATACTACTCAAGGGCTGAGAAGTTTAAAATTGAGATTATATTGCAGGAGCTCCATACAAAAGTACAAAACTACTATATATTTTGGTACTTTTGAACAAAAATATATATAAACTTCTAACCACAGGGTCTGAGAAAACTAAAACTGAGATTATATTGCAGGAGCCCCATATTCTATATATATAATAATTAGTGTTGATATTTGGGATACAAATCCAAAATTTCATGTTTTACGGGAAAACAATGCCATCGAGCATTCAACTGTTATCTAAAGTTATGCATACCTATTTGTAAATGTGTCAGTGATGGTGTATTAATAGAGAATAAGTATGAACCAATTGGCCGACATGATTTGGACACCACTAAAGTTAAATGTTTTTCTGCGTATATAGACCAAATACAGCATTCATTTTTGGACGGACCGGTGTAATATAATTCCTGCCATCGTGACTACTCAGAGGCCTCGCTTCGTTTAGTCCACAGGTGGAAGACTCGGACCTAGGACCAAATAAATGGCTTATTTGAAAAAAAGTTACTCCACCCACACATTACCTTACTATATACGGTATAGCCTTTCAAGGTGGGCAACAGCTTGGGAAAATGCCATAGACAGGCTTAGTTTCGGGCTCGCTCAAACACCAGACGTTTCAAATGTTCTGCTGATTTACGCCTCTGGCAAATAATAAATGCCTTAGGTCCCCAAATATAAGCACTTTAAACATCTGTGTTTAGCATATTGTTAGTTAGACACGTTTTAGTTACCAACGTTACAGAGAAATATTTATTTCCGAAAGAATCCCACACACACATCGCCACCTGATTGGCTGTAGTATCTGTAACGCTCCAGTTTAGTTTTTCCCGTGACGTCATTATTGATCTTTCTGTGACAATAACAAAGGAAATCCGAAAATAAAGTTCACGGAAGGCTTTGTCGAAATGTTGGAACGCAAATCAAAATAAACGCACGTTTTAGATCATTCAAGGTTAGTGAATGACACTTATTAGTCACACATTTTAACATCAGATTTACTGATGTTTATTTCAGTGATTCACGTCAATATGTTGAGAGTGTAATGGGATTTCAGCCAAATTTTACACGTAATTTATGCTTCCACAGCCCACAAAATTGTGTGACATTCTTTCGTACACACAATTATCGCCTTGGCTGTGGTAGCTAATTTTCCCGTAACTAACGAAATGGTTAAAGCAGATCATTGAAGTGAATATATTTGGAGACCTAAGACATTTATCGATTACCAGAGACATAAGTCAGCAGAAAAATCGAAATGTGTGGTGTTTAAGCGATTCCGAAACTACGATATTTTCCCAAGCTCTTTCCTACCTTGAAAATGCTATAGTATCTATTGTACGGAAATTGGTGGGTGGGGTAACGGTTTACGAATGAGCCATTTATCAGGTCCTAGGTCCGAGTCTTCCACCTGTGGTTTAGTTCCTGCCATCGGGACTACACGGAAGCATCTCTACCTCGAGTTTGGCAGGTTACTGATAAGGCTGATAACTCTTGGAGGCTTCGCAATGGAGTTATGGTACTTTGTTGTTCTAAATAGTCGACAATTTCCGTCCTTGTTGGCTATGTCCGGAAACCACCAGGCGGCGCTGGAAAGTCACAGATGGCGCTGTATCATATGGGTATAAATACAGAGAATCGTCGCATATTCGGGAGTCTGCCAATAGCAAGCTAGACAGACACTTCTACATATGTATACTGGTGAATAGCGAACAGGTATTAAAAGGAATACCGGAAGTCGCCTTCTTAGAGGGCTGTGACTTAACTGGGAGCTGGTACATTGGTATATTTACAGTTTCGCTGGCAACTATATCGGAGATAGTTAACTTGGTGTATATAATAACAGCTGTTGTTAAGTCGGGACTTGATATGAGTCAGAACAAGTTGACAGACCGTATGCACAGGGCCAGCTGTGTTCGACCTAGACATCATAGCATTCGTCCCATTGCGAGACGTCCATATATTCATGTCCTAATAACTTTTAATCAAAGTAGTACATTACCATGATCCCATTTGCTGTAATCAACAATCATTTTAACTGTATATATTATTAATTCCCACTAAATTAAGACATTGCCTGTGCACATGTGTTCGTAGGAGCTGATAGGAGTTAATGGGAGTTGAAGTTCGTAGGAGCTCATAGGAGAGCACAGGAGTTGGAGTTCATAGGAGTTGAAGTTCGTAGGAGCTCATGGGAGTTGAAGCTCGCAGAAGTTCGTAGGAGTTCATAGGAGTTGGAGCTCGCAGAAATTCGTAGGAGCTGATAGGAGTTCATAGGAGGTGAAGTTCGTAGGAGTTCATAGGAGTTGGAGCTCATAGAACTTCGTAGGAGCTCATATGAGGTCACAGGAGTTGGAGCTCGCAGAAGTTCGTAGGAGCTCATAGGAGTTCATAGGAGCTGAAGTTCGTAGGAGCTCATAGGAGGTCACAGGAGTTGGAGTTCACAGAAGCTGAAGTTCATAAGAGTTGAAGCTCATAGGATGTCACAGGAGTTGGAGTTCATAGAAGCTGAAGTTCATAAGAGTTGAAGCTCATAGCAGTTCGTAGGAGCTCATAGGAGGTCATAGGAGTGGAAACTCATAAAATACGTGTATACAATTGTAGTGTGGTGGTGTAGGGATCGTAGCGGTTCGGCGGACACGCTACCAGTTGTATGTGTTGAGCGAACGAGCTCGTGCCAGTGCACATGCATCTTGGTGGCAGCACAGTTACACATTTTGGTGGCAGAGGTGGGATATATAAAGATCTATATCTCACGGATAACATCTCCATTATCTGCTTCCACGCCTCAATCATAACCCAAGACAACATGGCTAGTTCGTCTAATGTGAAGTACGCTATAGCGCCGATGGATGAAGAGCTGACCAATCTCCAGTACCAGAGTGATAAATGGGAAATCTCGTGCATAATAGACATTCTGCAATTGGAGGCCGACGCAGTGACATCGCTCGAATAAGTGTAGTTATTGCTCCTTGGAATAGGATTGCCAGTGGGACATTCAGCCGAGTGCATTACGGACTGTTTCCCGGGTTCTCTTAGAAGCCTCGCTTCAAAGGGAGGGTTAACAGTATGGAGCCTAGTGCTAGAGTTATGGGTCGCATCTGTATAGATTCTGTGATTATAGGAGCTGGAGCTCTCGGAGAGCTGAAACACTTGACGCAATAATTGTGTTTGCGACGAGGTATGCGATGTAGTCGGAGCTAGAGATACACGAGTTGTTTATAGGCCAGACTAGGTGAGCCGAGTAGCACAAAGGTGGTTTTCAACTGCATACTTATAGATGTAGCAAATAAGTTGTAATCAACATAATTAATTCCACTGATCCTTATCGTCTGTATACAGGTACGAATGAACAATCATTTCTTTGATATGCACACATTATAATTCTCGCTTGATTAGGATACTGTATACTGTTGGTCTAGCACAGCGTTGGAACTTCAGCTGGCGCTCATAGTTGTATTTATACTGTGTTGCTAAACCGAGTTAGAGCTCGGCTTCATCTGAGTTGACAGATAGTCACTATCATAGAGTTGAAACTTAGTCGGCACTGCGTTTGTAACTAGTTAGGTCTTATTAGCTAAACTGTAATCCAGCCAGCATACTTTGTAGCTAAAATACTGTTTATGTATGTCTATGTATCCTCATAGAGTTGTCATTAGTATTGTATCACAATACCGACAGTGACTTGCACCCTGTCTGCACCGTATCACAGAAACTCTCCACCGTATCACAATACCGACAGTGCTTACATAGACGCTCATTGGCTGACATCTAAGTATAGTGTATCGAAATTGACAAAGGCGAAACTTCGTCCTGGCTAAGGTAGCTTGTCATTGGGATATTAAACAATTGATTCATGGTTCATTCACGATAGCCTATGCAATTCACTATCTGTTCTAGCACGCAATCTTCGTCCATACACATATATAGCGAATTTGAGGTAATTGAGAATAGAGGGGAAATAACTCTTGTCAGCTAATAATTAGTGTTGATATTTGGGATACAAATTCATGTTTTACAGGGAAAACAATGCCATCCAGCCTTCAACTGTTATTTAAAGTTATACATACCTATTTGTACATGTGTCAGTGATGGTGTATTAGTAGTTAGAGAATAAGTATGAACCAATTGGCTGACATGATTTGGACACCACTGAAGTTAAATGTGTTTCTGCGTATGTAAACCAAATACAGCATTCATTTTAGGAATGGTGGCCGGATAAGCTGAATAGGTAGAGCGTCGGACGGCGGATCGGGAGTCCCCGGGTTCGATTGTCACCTCGACCTGCTCCGAATGGCCGATTCGGCGTGTCCTTGGGCAAGAGAACTTCGTGCTAGCCTAGTCCTATCAGATGGGGACTTAAATAGTCGGTCCCGACATGCAAGGTCCTCGAGCCAGTGCCGTCGTTAAATCAAAGCATTTACATTTCAGTTTAGGACAGACGTGTGTAATATAATTCCTACCATCGTGACTACTCGGAAGCCTCTCTTCGTTTAGTCCTGCAGGAGTTATTCCTGCCATCGGGACTACTCAGAAGTCCGGCAGGTTACTGGTAAGGCTGATAACTATTTGAGGTCGCGCAATTGGGTTATGGTACTTGGTTGTTATAAATAGTCGACAATTTCCGTCCTTGTCGACTATGTCCGGAAACCACCAGGCGGCGCTGGAAAGCCACAGATGGCGCTGTATCATCTGGGTATAAATACAAATTTGCTGTAATCAACAATCATTTTAGCTGTATATATGATTAATTCCCACTAAATTAAGAAATTGCCTGTGCACGTGTGTTCGTAGGAGCTTATAGGAGTTCATAGTTGAAGTTCGTAGGAGCTCACAGGAGGGCACGGGAGTTGGAGTTCATAGGATCTGAAGTTCGTAGCAGCTCATGGGAGTTGATAGGAGTTGAAGCTCATAGCAGTTCGTAGGAGTTCATAGGAGTTGGAGCTCGCAGAAGTTCGTATGAGGTGGTAGGAGTTCATAGGAGTTGAAGTTCGTAGGAGTTCATAGGAGTTGGAGCTCATAGAAGTTCGTAGGAGCTCATGTGAGTTGATAGGAGTTGAAGCTTATATTAGTTCGTAGACGCTCATAGGAGGTCACAGGAGTTGGAGCTCGCAGAAGTTCGTAGGAGCTAATAGGAGTTCATAGGAGTTGAAGTTCGTAGGAGCTCATAGGAGATAAGTTGAGTTGGAGTTCATAGAAGTTGAAGTTCATAAGAGTTGAAACTCATAGCAGTTCGTAGGAGCTCATAGGAGGTCACATGAGTTGGAGCTCACAGTTCATAGAAGCCGAAGTTCATAAGAGTTGAAGCTCATAGCAATTCGTAGGAGCTCATAAGAGGTCGTAGGAGCTAATATGAGCTCATAGGAATGGAAACTCATAAAAGACGTGTAGTATAGTGGTGGAGGGATCGTAGTGGTACGGCAGACACGCTATCAGTTGCATGTGTTGAGCGAACGAGCTCGTGCCAGTACCGTACACGTTACAATATCGTGACGGAGGCTGTCGTAGTGGATTTTGAAACATGGCAGGAAATGGCTATCCAATCAGATGGCGAGCCACGCGTGTATCCCCGCTTTCACAGCTCGTTGGAAAGTCACGCAATCGTATGGCTTTTAATGCAGTTCACGTATTCGATCGGCATCAGCAAATTGATATATATCATGGACTGCTCATAATTCGAGACTCTAACGATATTAAACAACATGCGTAATACATAATAGAGTATAAACCTTTTTTATTAGTTGCATGCAAATATAATCCAATTATCTGTATGTATATTGCGTTTACTGGCTTCAAAAGCACGGAGAAATTAAATTGTTTACTTTCAAAACACGCTCGTCTACAAATGGCCGCCTCCAGCGTACCGTGATAGGTCGTGACCTCTGACCCTATGACGTCATATGCTCTTCGGTGCAGGTGTCCGGTTGGAAAACACCACAAATTGTGTCTGCATTATGTACCATTGCGTTCAGGGGTCACGATACATATTGTTTCCAACTTAAATGATTAGACAAACGATTGCCAACTTGGAAAATATAATTTGCTAGATTAAACAAATTAAACAATATGAAGTTTCAACTTGTTGGTTTTAATACTTTTTTAAAGTGGTAATGTCTATTTTTGGAGTAAGACATTTCAATCCATTCTGCATGTGGTACTCGTCCACAATGGGAATAACAAAAACAGAGACCAGATTGCATATATCTGCTGATAAATGGAGGTATTGGACTGATGTGGACGAACTTAAAAGTGACAATTTAAAAAAAAATATGATAAGGTGGTGACTAAATGAAAATCCATATTCCTACATTATTAGTGCATTTCTACCTACAAATATTTACGTGACCTCCATTGATAAACATGTAAACAACATATGGGTTACAAATTTATTTGTAAGTTTCCTACCGAAATCCGGATTTTAATGGAGGGGGTTAATGAGATTAGTGGAAAACACAACATTTAGGTATGTTGTGTTATTTGGTAATGTATTAGTCCTGTTTAAATTACATTTTTCTAACTTGGCAGTTGTGACCGTTCATCTGGCTTCGGTTCAACACACAAGTATAATGGAAGTGATGTAACCCGTAAATCTCGCGATAGAACGAGAAAATAAAAATGGCCTCGAATCTGTGCGGCTATCGAAGTTAGAGGATCGTATGATATATGTCTACTGAATCGATAGAACTCGAATTCGGAGTTTGTGATTGAAAATGGATGATATAATCGGTCTTAAAGCAACGCATATATTTGAAATTTTATTTGCCAAATATTGAAAAAGCTTTCTTTCGTTTGGGTATTTTGACAGTAATGGGCCCGAAAATTCGGAACGGTGAATGTGTAGATAGCTGACGATTTCTGTCATGTTTAATGAGTGAGCATTAGTAGTGGCACAAAACTATGTATATTATCCAAAACCAACGAAATCCACCCAAATATACCCAAAAAATCCACACAAATACCCAAATTATACCAACATTCTGACCATCTGTTCAACCACCTACGATTTACATAGGGTAATAAGATGGCCACTGGAGGAGGCAGTCCACCATACATCAGACTATACAACATGGCAGACGACCTGAAACCGGACGGGGCTGACCACACCTTGCCCGGGGTAAGTAATCGGCTATGCTTATGGTATACTACACAGCCGTCTGCGTTATATATATTCAGTCTCCGCGGAAGTCGTCGATCCGTCGGACATGTCCGTTAAAATTGCCGCCGGTCCGACGGTAAACCGGAAAAATAAATATTGTTTTCTTTTTTCTTTTTCATTCTAAGCTTCAATGAAATCACCTTCCTTTGGTATGCGCTTCTTGTGCTAGCTAGCTTTTCTTGTATGACTGATATACTTAAAAAGCTAAAAAGGCTCTTAAATATCACACAAAACCAATTTTATCTTTATTAAAAAAAATTCGGTCTTGTAAATTTGTGTCCGGTCTGGTAAAAATTTCCATTCGGAGCAGGTCGAGGTAACGGTAAACCGGAAGTCTCCGGACCGAATGTCCGACAATAAACAAAAGTAAAAAAATAATTATTTTGTTTGTCCGGTCTGGTAAAAAATTTAAGCTTACCAGATCGAATGTCCTGTAAAAAATTTGCAGTTTCGCGGAGACTGATATATATTACTGTCTGTTTCACGAAACCTGCCCAAATGTTACGGCCATATAAACAATGCAACAATTCTTTCGATAATAATACATTTTATTAAGAATGAGCCTTCTTTTTATTTCGTGAAATTTGATCAAATATCTGTAGTCACACGAATATGTAACTTACTAACTTTAGCCATGGACAATTCTCTTTAAGAAAATCGTGTTAACTCGAGAATATTACAGAATCATGATGTTATTCAAGCTGCAATTAACAAGCTACAAATTTTCCAAGAGACTAGCAATAAGCGTTTAGAGCGCCTTGAGAGAAAACAAAGCGAATCGCCCCATATCGAATCGGACCCGTCCGACTTCCGGTTTCAAGACCTGCCTACAGGCAGGCATGAACAATTAGTTCCCCCCACAGAGACCTTGTCAAAGGCTAAATCACCTCCTGGGCAGCACTTTCAAAGGGAATACGAATATATAAAAGATGCACTATCCAAGTTTAAGTTGCCGAATGACTTGAAACTACTGGAATCGAGAAGCGAGATTAAAAAAGATGATTTTCCTCAGTTTAACAATATAAGCAAATCAGCCAGATACACTGAAACTGCGTTAAAATTGATGGGCACACTAGATGATCAACATACAGCGATTGACAGCGAATCATTCAATCAGTTGTACACTATACCAGTAGCACACATGAACTATTTGCAGTCAGAATACACTGGTTTACTGGTCAAAGGTCAATTTGATAAACAAAACAGTATCTCTATTAAAGTGTCTGGAGAAAAATGGTTCCACGTTGAGGAATGACAGTCTCGACAACTGGAGAACAGCAGCCGAAATGTCTTCTATCCGCAATCGCACGACTCCGAGAGACTCGTACGCGCCTAGACGGGGACGCTGCGGAAATTGGTATCGCAGCGGAAATTTGTATCGCAGACAGGGTCGTTGGTTCAGAGGCGGCTACGGACGCCGTGACTACTAGAAATTCAGTACCACTAGAGCGAGAGGACGCCTAATGTGGTCTTATATGAGTTATCGACACATCTAAATGTGTTTTTCAAAAGAAACATTGAATCGCTGGCATAATATTGGGACCTCACAAACAATTAAAAACTGGTTAAAAGATGGTATTGGAATTCGATTTACAAAACAACCTACTCTATTTAATTTAAAAAATATACCATTTAATGACAAACAGCAAAAAATTGTTCAAAATGACGTGCACCGTTTGCTTAAATGTGGAGTTATCAAACAAGACAACTCAGTGACATGCACTAATCCAATATCTTGTGTCCCAAAGCGTAATAACAAATTACGATTAGTTGTAGATCTTCGTCATTTAAATAAGTTTTGAATATCCATATAAAAAACGATTTCATTGCGAAGAATTTATTTTCCTATGGGAATTTAACATGGGGGAAAAGGAGCTGGAGCAGCTTGTGGGGGAGGCGTGTGTCCAAAAAACGAAAACCTTTTGAAATTGACTCCGAAATCTGGCTAGATAGCTTCGAAATGATCTAAGAAACCAACAATGTTCCAATGTTAAATCCCCATAGACATCTTCACTCTATGAAGATGTCTATGTGGAATTAACAGGGGACATTTTATTTTCGCAATAACATCAATAAAAAGAAGACTCACTCTTAAATTTTGATAAAATTTAATATTGTCGAAAAATATATTATTTTTGCATTGTTTGTATATAGCCGTAAATGTTGGGCAGGTTTCTTCAAACAGACAGTAGTCTTGCACATATTATCAACGTTTCTGAATATTTATTGGCAATGCCTGAGCTGTACATATTTACTAGTTGCGCCAAATGAACTAACCAAAATCGCAACAGCAACAACGACAACAAGTTCTTCGTGGATGTTACATGTTTTCCGATTGGCTTATTATCGTTTATTTAGCTAATTATTTTTAGTGGTCATAATTGGCTCGAAGATCTTCTAAACCCAGGCATTTGAGCCCAACAATTGTTTGTTTGTTTCCGAATTTACTATTTCTTTTATAATATGTGCGATACAGTCGAAATATGTGCATTAAATGAAGGAGGCTATGGTGCGGTTAATTTAACCTAGCTAGTTCATTCACCTATCGCACGATGCCGGTATGTCAGACCGTGAAAAGGGCTGAGTGTAAGTGCGTGTGATATATGGAGACTCAGCCGTAACCGTGTTATCCTAAATGATGATGATATTAGACGGTTGGTCAGCGCAAAGCGGGATCAAGCAGGGAATGATCCATATGGGGTTGGATTATTCAAGATACATGTATCAGTGTGTATGACTCGGCTATAATGGTTGTTTCACCGCGTATCGCTATAGACGAGATGCTGTTATTCGATTTCAGCTGCGGTGTGTATCTGTTGTTATTTTGTTCAATGAAAGTTTGTTAAGCTCATTCTGAAGACGAGAGAAAAGGAGAAGATAATACACTTCTATATGACATCTGCCTATATATTAGTGAGATGCAGTGTGTGGTGTGTGTGTGTATGTACATGCATAGTGTGTATGTACATGCATATACAAACAAAATATGATCCTGCACATACTCCTCGAAAGGGGGTGTTGCAGTATATAAAGAAAGAAATAGAGACAGTTGTTTAGCAGAACAGAACAGAACTGAACAAATCGTTCATTTTCGCAAAGAGTTTCAGTCCACACGCAGGTGGAATAAGAAACAAACAAGGCATGTATGATAAGTACTAAGCATGGTGATGTCTGTAAAGCTCATGCAGGCAGGCGATGCGCCACGACGAGACGGGGTCCACAGATTACTAAAATGAATTAACATTAATAATTGATAATCAATGAGAAAGTTTCAAACAATGATCAATTTACTCAACCTGGCATATGTGAATGCGGGTTATTACTATTCTTATAATAATAATAATCTGACCCAAAACACCTGTCATGCATGTGATGAGTGGTGATACAGTCCGGGCTGTACGGATGTTAGTCAGAGCTGGATCAGCATAGGCCACGAATGCACGTGAATCTTTTTATTTTATTTTTTTAAATGAACAAATTCCAAGTATCAGCTCCATTCAATAGAATGCATAATCACGGCCCCCATGTCCCCGTGGTACACCATACCCGCCCCGAGAAACCTTTGTCACATACATGTAGGTGAAAAAGTGGCAAGTGGACCAGCATGTAGATATCTATTTACTATACATAGCAAATACAGCTTACAGTTTAGAGATGCATAATAAGTAATATTTATTTATCGAATAAGATTTATAGTTAGAGCATGACCCACAGTGTGAGCTATGCAAAGAAAGAAATTGGAAAGCGCAAAATTCCACACTCAAAATAAATACGCAGTAGGTCTATTTCGACCAAATCGAGGTCAGTGTGGTTTGACATTCAATGACCCAGAGCCGACACGTGGTGTGTGTTCTTGTTGCTGTTTGGTTCACAAGTCCACTATAATAGTAAAATGTAGTACAAACTACCATATTTAGCAAATGTATTGTTCCAGGTCAGTGATATAATTTACATATGTGTACAGATGATTCACCACAGCTGATGATTGGTCGAGCGTTTGTCCTTGGCCTCGTAATATATTATAATAGTTTATTTATAGAAGGGACCATTAATACACTCATTTGTCATAGTATATAGGCCTAATATCATTTGAACGCACAACATCTAAGCTGTGTTAAACTTTGTTAATACTTATCACATATGAGGGAATGAACTAAAATAATATACATTGTATATCTATTCTGTCATTACAATCTTCCTCATATTTTCCAGATGTAGCAATGGCAAAGCCATACATGTGTATATCAAAATGTAAGAAGATGGCTTAGTCCATCTTCAGTCTGGGTGGACACCGGCCTGTGATCAATAAATGATGGGTGTATCCGAGGGCAAGTACAGTACTCAACCCATAAAGGCATGAACTGGAATTGCCGTCAGAGACATCAGATACATGTACTATACCTTTCAGAAGCACAATGTTATCTTGAGTCCATCGCAATGTACCATCAATAAGTATATGATAGCAACCGCAATACCGGCCCCCAATGGGGGCATGCACTGAGGCCACCATCACAGACACCAGCTGGGCCTATTTTAAGCCATCATGAGCAATACTAAACATTAGTGTCCATTTACAGTGAATCATGAATTCATGATAGTTGGATTTGAAGGCAGATTCAATACCTACCCCCAGGGTGTATACAATGAAGCTGCCAAATAATGGGCCAAATCTGGCAGCTTACAGGCTTGCTGATTATCTCGTGACCACGCCATAATACATCGTGGCCACGAGATAATTTACTAATCGCAAAGCACATATTGCTTGTCGTTTCTGATTGGACAAGCATGTCATGACCATGCGGTACTTTAGAGATGTTTATGATTATTTGCTTACATGAAATAACAGCACGAGAAAGTATAGATGTTTAAAAACAAACTTAATAAAATGTAGGTGTGTTTATTATTTAAAAACGACGAGCAACGTTAGGTGTGTTTATTTTATAAAAACTTAAAAAAAACACATATATGTCCCGTCCACGCTTCCATAAGAAACGACCCGTAGCCACAGATTTTACACAATTATTCGCCTAAGCTGACATAGGTTTTGACCAAACGGGCCCTGGGGCCGTTTGACTACACGTTGTACGACTAAAATGTTCGTAAGTGCAAAATTATGATAGTCTGTAAATTTCACATTAACAACGTTTTCTTGTAAACAAGTATTGGATGTACATTTAATAATAATTACATAAGCTGCATGTGCAGCCAATGTTCGATAAATGTAAATCCATCGATTGAAATTTCCAGATGATCATTAATCTGTATTTACGAACATTTTAGTCATACGAAGTTTAGTGAAACGGCCCCCTGATCTCTGATCTGTGCACCGTTTCCAGGAGATCGTTCCACGCCTTGTCGTGGCGATCGACTTCGGGACGTTCGCCAGCGGGTACGCGTTACAGTGGCGGTCGGACTTCGATAGCGAACGCTTGAAAATACAATACAACACGTGGCAGGCGAGCGGTTTCTGTACCTACAAAACGCCCACGTGCCTGCTGCTGCGACCGGACCGAACTCTGAAGGCTTTCGGCTATGCGGCTGAGCAGGAGTTTTGCCAGTTGGATATGAAACAGAGCAACGGCAAGCCGGACGACTGGTACTTCTTCAAACACTTCAAGATGCATATCTACAATCGTGATGTATGTTCATGGTTTTACATTACATAGTTCAACTCGGTCATAAACAATGCCTGCTGCGGTCAACCATATCCTTAGCTAAATGTTCTCTCTGTAACGCATTATACAGAACAGTCGGGTTTCCATATCCTATGTTGCTATACATTGTCCAATCCGCTTGCTATACGTTCATTTCAAGATTATTCTATTCCTATGACAAAAAACGCTACACGCTAAAATAGAATATTGTTGACCGCATCACGACACGTGTTTATGACATATTGTACTGACTGGTTGTATATTTATTTATATATCTATTTAATGGTGTTTAACTGCTAGCATGTAGCAATCATGTAGCTCACCTAAAAGTATTGGATATCTCTTATTTACATTTGAAATGAGATTTATGAAACTCGTCAGCAATTGTATGCACTTCGCCTCTGGCTAGAGGCGAGGTGCATACATTTGCTGACGAGTTTCATACATATCATATCAAATGGAAACTCGTTTGAGATCCTCTGTCTTACGTGGCACCCCAGGGTCTGACAGACAGCACGCAGATAAAGGACCACTTCGGGAAGCACTTGACTGTAATTGAGGTCTTCTCCCAGTCCATCTGCTATATGAAAGAGCACGTGCTCGACTATCTAAAAGAATCTGACATCCCATACCTGGAAGCGGAAACCAAGTGGGTGTTGACTGTGCCTGCGATATGGGACGATCGAGCCAAGCAGGTGATGCGAAGATCCGCCGAAATGGTAAGTATATGTAGAATAATCTGCATAGACTTAAAGGTACACGCCCACTCAATAGGCACAAACTGTTCTTGATGGAATTAACTGTGTGTATAATTATGTCACTATTCCACCAGTTCTAAAAATTACAAGTGCCCGCTATACAGATATAATCATTCAGTAATAAATATTTTACTGATAGTGACGCGCGGTGGTATCATGCTATTTTCATATGCAAATAAGGCATGCTATTTTTTTTTAATTATTTATACTACATGTAATTAAATGCGTCACCTGAAAAAATAATATTTTCGACAGATTATAAAGGATGATCATTGCACATCAAAATATAAATACAGATAATAAATAGTAATGTCCTTAAACATTGTAAGGAAACACGGTTGTCGCCCTTGATATCAGTGTGCAAATTTACGTCCGATATAACATGTATAATAATGTCAATCGATACGTGGGGTAATGGTGAATGAATGTTTAGTTTGCCAGAAAATGTCTCAGATGATGTCCCTAATATAAAGAACAATGTGTCCTACTGAGTGGGCATGTACCTTTAAAGGCCCTTGGTCTCAGACAGATATGGATGGAATATGAGCAAAACAGTTGGTAAAATAACCAGAATGTTCTGTCTGTAACTCAGCCCAGACAAAACAAATCGGGTTATTGGTAAAAGAGCATATCACAGTAGATTTGTATTGGTTTTCTGAACTTATGAGTGACCTGCAAAAATAAAGTAAAAATTACAGTGGAACCTCTACAACCGGACACCCTGGGCACCTCCCAGTCCGGTTTAGAGAGATTCCACTGTATTCATATTTCCCGCGAATGCGTTCGCGACTGTAGTGACATGACAACCCTGATTTTGATTGGTGACTAGATAATGACGTCATTCTCAATTCACCAACCAAATCACTGCATGTCACGTGATTTTATAATCTTAAAGATAGCGATTGACATTTATTGATTGATAACATGGATATGAATGAAGCGAATATAGGTTAGTGAAGTGTATTGGTACATATTACACCCGAATATTTTAAGATTTATGTTAATTTCTTTGGAACTGCTCTATTTATGGCGAAAACCCACATCAAACAGCAGTTTCTGCATACTGTTGTATTTCTCCACTAGGGCACTTCATTGTCAAAGACAATGCAACATCTCCGCCGATGGGGACCGATGTCAATAATCTTCAATAACAAGTATTGGTGCCATGTTGTGGTTCTACAGGAAAGCATCTAAAGTGTGGTTAAGTCCTTCCGGTCACTAAACACCTATAGTGCCTAAAAGGCACAAATGGTGCGAAGTGTGCACAATGGTTGCATAGGTAAATCCAGAAATGCCACACTCTCCCCAGTTTTCAAAACATCAGCGAGCCTATATTTTGCAATTGGGCACCAGTCGATGTTCTGGGAAAGTTTATATCTGCCCCTGCATTGTTGGTCCATAACGTGTAGTAGAGGGGCCATTCACATGACTCTAGGCTGAATCAGATATCTGGCCAATCCGTATAATTTGTTTATGTGGGCATCGTCTTAAATAGTCATCTTCATCACAGGATGATACTTCTGATTGAGCCATGTAAAGGATAATGTCTACTCGATACCCTTATCGCTTCATAGTGACTGGAATCCCGTGTACTTGTATCGAGTACTTGTTATACTTTGCGACTTCTTCAAAGGCGTATTGTCTGAAGAAGTATTCGCACCACCACGCTGTGAAAACATCATCTTTTCAATATTAGGCGACTTATTCAAAAACATACATAATAAAACCATATGCACTCTAAGGGTGATTCTGCTACAAAACTCCAGCATTAGAGTTATATTACCACTCAGCATTTATATACGCTGCATGTATTCAGATATTAGACCCCCAGGGTCCCAGACCCAAATTGTTTTTGGTAGATTGTACCTCATACACAAATTACACATGCCAACTGTTGCACCCACTACAGTGCAAAATAAAGGATGTATTACATCTAAACCATGTGCAGACACAGATGATGCTGATAAGTCATAATAAGCTTGCAGTAAATGCATTGGTTGACCAGGTGGTGCAGCTCCTATGTCATCACACACATGGAGTGTAGGCTGTGTTGTCTCTTCTGTAGTCGCTGTCTGTGAAGTTGATGTTTGAGATGTCCCATCCGGCGCTGACGTCTCGCTGTTGCAGATGCCGACAGTTAGATCACCGCCTGTCGTCTGGCCCACAGGTGATGTTCTGGTGGGTTGTGTCGTCTGAAAAAGACGCACGGGACAGCTGTTGTAAAACTGGGATGCCATCTGAATCGGCGCATGCGGTCTGACACTCATTTATCGGTATCTTGCAAACCGGCTGTTGTTCTGCATTCCTGATAGTGACATCAGGTAGTAGCAATTGTCTTGGTCGATCAAGCGATTTAATTGTTTTAATGTCAGACACGTGACTTGTAGACGGTGACGTCAATTTACTTTGTTGAACACCTGTATCACATGTCACATTCGGTGTGTCGGCTTGTAATGGGACTGATTCACTGCTTCTACGACGTCCATTTTCTGGGTGTTCTGCATTCCCAACACGATGGGTGTCACAGGGTAGCAGCAATTGCATCTCACGGACAGCTGCGTTTGATGTATGTTTGTTAATCACCATTTCCTCCCCCTTTTGGAAATTAGAATTTTTACCACCAGCCACTGACGATTCAAATGAGTTGTTTATGTTTATCAACGGGACATCATCAGTGCGGTAGTCACTGTCATATACATGGGGCCCAATGAGCCGCTCATGTTGACCCGAATCTGTATCAGATGTTTTTATGATTTTATTCTGATTTGCGATGGTTGCCGGAAGATCCGTTGTAGCTGCCAAGTGCATTGGTGGCTGGGTGAGTGCACTTGTTTCTGGAACTGCCTTTTCATGTGTGCAGGGGAATTCCACAAGGTGCGAAATATCACTAGGGGAGATAGCATCGTGTTGAGAGCTGCTTAGTACATGCTCAATCAATTGGAACCCAACTTTGGTGGCTGCTGGAGACTTCGCGAAGGTGGCATTAACATGGTATCTTGTTTTCGGCCTGGCTGAAGCACATGTACTCATATATTATTTTCCATACCCATGGGCGATGATTTCTTCAAGGACAATTTGTCCAAAGAAGCACTAGCCAATTCCATTTGCGGAACTATTTGTTGTTTTGCAAATGTCTCGGGTTTCGTGGAGCGTGAACGGGAAATATGACAAGTTAGGTCTTTATTTTTACTTCTCTGTAACTCAAGCTGTGCATTCAGTTGGTGGAGCCTTTTATTTCAAATTTCCATTCTATCGGAAATGTTGCTCAGTTCACGTTGGCAATTATCGGCCTTCCATGTAAGTGATGCTTGCTCAGAAACAGCTTGACCTAGCCAGGTGAGCAGATGGTACACAGTTGGTGCCTCTTGCTTTTTGGTTGTGATGAGTGATGTGGATCGTTCCAATTTATGTGCGGAATGAGCCATTTTTTGGACCGTTTCCTCCAAAGGCGTCTGGCGTTCCATTGAACGGGGCCGTGGAGTCCGTTACCTCCACAGGACTACGGTTCTCACTTGACTGTGGCCATGGAGTTTGAGGTATGCATGGCTGGTGTCTTGTTTCTTGGGACGATACATGTACCTCCACATGCGACGGGCGTTCATTTGACTGGGGCCGTGGAGTTTGGGGAATGAATGTGTGACAGTTCTCATCCCGATTTTTTCTCTGTGAAATGGGTAGGTCTATGACCCAAACTTGTTTTGCTTTATCGGTGATGCAAAATATGTTCACACGCAGGTTTGACCGATTCTACAGCGGGGCTGTGCGTCACAGTGTATTTCTTTGGAAGGGGTCAGACACCTGCTCGAGCAGCAGGGGAGGGGGGGGGGGGTGGGGGGGGGGGAGTAACAAAATTGGGGGTGGGGTGGGGGGGGACCTCACCAGCGTCCATCTAGCCTCCCAGCCCCATTTCGGCCTCTATATTTCGTTATCCTTGCCCTTTTCTGCGTCAACCGAGCCTCCCAGCCCCATTTCAGTCCCTATTTTGTTATCCTTTTCCTTTTCTGTGTTCACCGAGCCTCCCAGCCCCATTTCAGTCCCAATTTTGTCATAATTTGTCAAAATTTCTCATAATTTGTCATAATTTAATTTTATCATAATTTCTCATAATTTGAAATTATGAGAAATAACACCCTATTAGAGATAAGAAATCCATAAGTTATACTCGGTATATACAGTAATCTGTCATACATAACAAAACTTGTTATAATAATTAATTTTAAGAAAATTACAAAATTAATAAAAAATAACACCCTATTAGAGATAAGAAATCCATAAGTTATACTCAGTATATGTAATCACATAATGGATAAATTGATCCAATATATTTTTTTGCGAATATCTGAACCCGTCCCAGAGGATCAACAATTTATCGACCTAGACACACAGGCCCCTCCCCTGGTGAGGCTTCCAGCCGATGAACCGTGGGTTAAGATTCTGAACGACGCCAAAGACGAGTTTGAAGTTGATGGCGCCTCAGCGGTCTTCTCAACATGGAGAGTTGAGGCAGAACACCCGCCTTCAACTCCAATACGTGAATTGATGGGGGTTGGTGACCAGAAAGTAGTAGATATCAAAGCGGGCCGCGTGTCCATAGATGGCACGATGACAGACGATAGGGCATCGAGCCTTCTCCAAGAACTCCCACAGGGGGAATACATCATGAAACTCAAGTACTTACGAGAACAGGATGAGGGAGATTGGGTGGTCGAAGACAAATTTGATCCCGTGAAAAAAGAAAGGCGTAAGGGCCAAGGCGTTGTAAAAATTAACAGTGACACAAAGCCGGGCGCTCTGAGCGGGATCGATAGACCATACTACCATAATGCCTACGCCGTTACCGCTGTTGTCTATGGGCTGTATACAATAAAAGACCCAGATCCTGCCAACCTTGCTCCGCTAAGAGATGGCGACCTCAACTGAGTTGCCCAAATAGTGGTGGATCATTTTGAAAGTGCCTCGAGGGGCCAGGGGCTCACTACCACGAGGCGACAGCAAATCCAGCAGTGGGAGGACAGGGTCCATGAACCGGGTGCCACAGTTGACGACGTGGCTGATCTTGAAAGCATTCTACAACGGGCGATCATCTTGAAGGACATTGCCGGTGGGAACATCTACAACAGTGGGAAGTACCAGCGAAGTGGTACCTAAAGTTATCGAAAAGCATAACTCATCGTCCACAACGGCCACGCCTGGTCTAAAGACCTGCACTTCCCGGGTTCTAGACGGGTTTGCATATATCAGGGTGATGTGTGGGAAGCTGTCAGAGAACACGAGACCAGCCGATCGCAGTATGGCTCTTAGGGGCAGAGGACAAGCAGCTAACTGTGGACCAGTTTGTGCTCCAGGACGGTACCGCCTACCGGACTCGGGAAACACACGACCACTTGATTAAAGCATGCGATGATCTAGGTGACCGCGATCTTGCAGAAAAGGTCTTCGGCGTCAACCATGCTGCTGCAGTAATAACCAGAGAGAAGAATCGTTGGAAGCCCACCCCAGCGCCTTTCGCGGATGACATCCAGAAGGCTTGCGTGGAGCATGGTCATCGAGTGGAATTTCAAAGACAACATTCAACCCGTCATCCCCGCGTGGTTTGGAAAGCATTTCGCTGAGCAGGGGTGGGCTCCCACACCACTGCTCACCTTCCTCGTAGAGTCGGGTCTCCTAAAAAGCCTCACGGTCCGCGAAGATATTATTGCGTTCGAGAAGCAAACTGATGTCTGGCTCCCTGAGAACCGTGATCAGGGCTGCAGCGTTATCGGCAAGTTCACACAAGGCAACAAGGCCGAAGGCAAACGACGGACCAGAAGGCTAGTGACAGACCGGGGAGAACTCGACTTCCTTGTGCAAGCCACCCGCCAAAGCGGTACCTTGGTTGGCGCATCTCAAAAATGCCCCTTGGGTCATATTCTCACGTATTATGATGGCTCGCAGCCCCAGTATACCCACTTGCGGGCGAGCATGTTGGGCTACGCCCACATCAACCTCCTCGCTATGCTTTCGATATTCGACTCTAAGGAGGCTGTCCGGTTGGCCACTGACAGCATCTACATCCAAAAAACCGCACTACACAAGCTCAACGGAAATAGTGCCTTTGTCGCCACACGCTGTGCGAATGTGATAGTGATACGTGCATTCGTTGTTGTTTCACTCGGATGTCATACCTTCCACCAGTTGCTCCAGCCCAGTGGCGCGACAAAGGTGAGCAATTGTACATGCCCCAGTATCATGCCGCCTACCGACCTAAGCCAGAATATAAAATACAGTATAAGGACATGGCGCCCAGCACCGCGCCAATATACAACGACCCGCTAGCCCGACACCGGATGAGTTACCTGAATGGTGGTGGGAGCAGTGGTAAAACTACGAGAGCCATCGAACTGTTCCGGGTAAGAGAGCCGCTAGTGTTTACACCGACACATCGTCTGGCCAAGGAGATGCGGGTTCGTGGGGTCAAAGCCCAGACCTACCACAGCTTCTTCAGATGTAGCGGACAGAATGACTGGACACCAGACCGGATGGGTCAAAAGTTCATCCCCCGTGTGATCATCTGGGACGAGGTTTGCACTGCGTCCAAGCACATCCTAGATTACTAGGAAGAGGTTGAAGTAGACCACAGGGCGAAAGACGAAGCCCTCAAGACCCTGAAGAGGCGCATCCGTCTTCAACCAGATATAGTCCAATGCAATGAGATGCGCAAGGCTCTGCCAAGCTGCCTGTGATGATCCCGGTTTGTGGAGCAGTGGAGGCCCTGTGACATAATCTTCACCAGCCGTCAGAAGGTACGCGACCAGGCGCAGGAGTTGTTACTGAAAAGGCATAAGGGGCACTTCCCAGACACACCGGTGCCTGTTCTCTACCACCCCAAAGACAGTCGGAAGCAGAATATCCTTGTGACAATTCCTGGTACAGGCAACAAGGAAGAGCTTGTCCTGAATGATGTCGTCGATGTCACCATTGAGGCTGCAGAGGCTGCCATCAGGGGGGACGATTGGCGCCTCGGTTACGCCCTTACGCTTCACTCGAGCCAGGGCCTCACTATCCACGACCCACAAAAGGTCTGGATCATCGACGACTACCTCGAGTGGTCCAATCTTGCTTACCCCGCCGTCTCAAGAGTAGAGTACCTGAGCCAGCTCCAGTGGGTCGTATATCCACCACCAATCCCCCAGGATTGGACTCCCAATTCCATCCAATCTGTGATTGGTGTTGGTGGTTGGATGAATGAGGTCAATCAGCCCACCAATCAAGAGCTTAGAAAGTCTATTCAGAGAAAGCTCGTGGCCTACAAACGCCAGGATTAGGCAAAATGTTTCCAGGGGTTCAACCTCAATGTCGACCACATCCTCGCACTCAAAGACGGTCAGCAGAACCACTGCGCGGCATGCAACATCGAGTTGATCTGGGCGTACCAGCCCAAAGACACACAGCAGTTCAGTGTCGACTGGCTGGACAATAGCAAGGAACACTGCAGAGGTAAAGTGCGGCTGACGTGTCTTGAGTGTAACCGAAAAAGCGGGGCCACAGCGCTCAGTGAATGAGAACGCCATCCGGAGACAGCTTGGTGTCAGAAGGCACTGCAAGAAGTTCTTCTCGAACAAACCCGCGCGATGGACCATCATCAAAATAGTAGAGCACGGGCTCATCGGGTTTGGTAATAAATCGATCTAGATGATATACATTCAGAGACCACACGGGATCAATCGCGCGTCGGCGGCCACCTTCGAGCTCTCCCGGTTGATATAGGTACCGGACGGCAACATCCGATGGAAGTCGTTGCTCCGCTAAACCAACGGGTCGTCCGCGCGAGACGGCAGAGGGCTTGCTCGTCACCTTTTTCGCCTTGATGGCATCTACGGGCTTCTTACCGATCAATCTGGTCACCTCACCGTTCAGTGCGGAGACCACGGCGGGCAGCCTGGTCACCCACTCGATCGATCGCGATTGAGGATCTACAAGCTCTTTGGCGTATTGGTGTCCGAACAACCTTTCAGCCAGGGTTCGATTGAACCGCTCCACGATCCCCTGGTCCCGGTGGATGTTGACGCGGCCTCGTCTGACAGAAACTTTGTGTTTAGCCAATATATGAGAGACCGCGCCCATGAACTCGCGGCCGGGATCGACCTGGAGAAGATTCGGCCATTTGAGAGGACTCCTTTTATATATTCGGGAAAGAGCCTCGGCCACCACCTTAGACTCTTTAGTGGCCAACGGCTCAGCCCCCTTATACCGACTCGCTATGTCAACGATTGTCAGTGCGTACTTGTACGTCTTGCGACCAACGCGATCGTGAGGGAGAAATAGGAGGTCTGCTTGGTGGACTTCGTTCGGCACCGGCACGTCGAATTTCGGGCGCGGAATATTGTGAGGCGAGGGCAAATAGATATGCCAGATGGCCTGCTTCTTGAGCCATTCATTGGCTGCGTTTTCGGAAACCTTGGTCGCCGCCACGAGGTTCTTGATGGCCGTGAGTCCCTTCTAGTAGCCGCGGGGGCTGTAGCTTGCGCGTTAGGCGAACCGATAGTTTGGTATTAAGTTTGCGCGTGTCCATCGTATGCGAGGTATTCTAATAGATCGGACAATCTCCAACATGCCCTCGCCAGAACGTCCGGTAACTGTGTCGGCGATACTAAACCTTTGTTGGAAGTCCAATCGCGATTAGATTGGAACAGGAGTAGGAACTCGGAGGAATTTTAACATCCGCTTTGCGAAAAGGGTGGCCGCTTTTTCATCCTCGCGCCACGTCTCAAGAGAATCTTGGGCCAGACGGATCAGACCCTTTGCGCCAGCTAAACGGTGTTTAAGGGCCATGTAGCCTACATCGATTAGAGCAAAATAAAGCTCGTCAACTAACATCGTTCTATATATTATTTAAAAAACAATTTTTTTTAAATAATTATTGCTTATTGCTTTTCCAATATAGTAGCTGACGAAACCCACCACACCCATCCCCACGACGATGAACGCGATCTCGCGGTCTTTTTGAGCCTCTGACGGTACATAGAAATCTGAAAGTTGTGGTTCGGAATCCAGCGGCGCCAGACTTCTCTGCGGATATGCCAGCTTGTACTCGCGCATGGCTTCGTCAACGTTCCGGAAAGTTTGCACGGCGTGACTCTCGCGGCGAAGCTCTTCGTTGATCCAGTCCATACGGGCGGTTCGTTTTTTCGCCCATGCTTCCTTTGCGCTATTGAGTCGTTCTACAGCTAAATCGTGACGCTTGCGCTCATCATCCGCGTCCGAGTTTTTTTCCTATTAATTAATAAATAGTTGCTAAGGCCGAACGCCGCTGCACTCACGATTGCGCCACCTCCTATTGCCATTTTAATTCAATATATTAGGAGGTAGAATTCCAGCTTTAATTAGATAATCTCGAGTCCAAACTGCGGCCGCTACATCTAAGGTCACGAACCCTACGTCTCTCACGGTCATATCCAATTTGGGAGAGGGCCCTCCGAAGGCCATCTTTGATAGTCGAGCATATCCGACAGTGAGACCCGATATCACCACGGCGTGATAAAGCGCATTCACTACCAATTTGCCATTCTTTTCAGCCATTATATTTATTGCATACAAAAGGGATCGCGTTTAATGTTTAAATGGGGCGCATCCAATTGCGATTGGTGTTTCGTAACTTTCTTCAGAACCGCCTCCAACATGCTCGGGTTCAACAGTGTTGAGGGTTGGGGGTTGTCTCGAAAGGTATTTCCACACACACACGGTGCCGACAACTGCCAGACCACCACCAACAACCCACGGGATGATTTTCCAATCAGGTTCAACAATGATGAGGTAATAGGGGGTAGGAGCTACAGCACTCCCCAATTGCTCTTCTCATTGTATTTGGGGTGTCGCAATCCCCGATTGCAACGACTGTTTGGCCTCTCGAAGCTCGGCGAGTATTTTATCTTGTTTAGTTTTTCGGGTGGCAGCCGCTGTCCGCCCAGCTGCCTGTCTTTTTGGGTTTTTGTGTCGTGCAATTGGAGGATCAATAGGAGTTGGAAGAGAAATCGGGGATTGCTGTTCCGTCACTCTCGCAGGTGCGTCTTGTGTCATCATTTATAATATTAGAGCTTATAGTTTGTGGGCATATATGTCCAAATTGACATTGTTTAGCCGTGGTCAACGCGGTTGTCAGCGGAGCTAAGTACATTCCAAACGTGTCATAAATTCAGCAGCAGGCCATTCTAAGAGTGTGTCCTACAAAAGGGTCAGTCTCTAGATCACCAATCAACCCCGCAGTGTCAGATATAGGGAGAATTGCACTGACAGCGGTAGCGTACAAATGAGTAGCCGCCGCCCCAAGAGTTTTCGTCATCTCTGCCCCCAATTTGGATTCGTATCGCGCATACATTTTATCAACCTCTACATCTGACATTTTATCCACCTGGCAAACTGAGAGACGCCTACCGAAATACTGCTCCGATTGCCCCCCAGCAACCAGCGTGTCGTGTTTTCATTGTCTTTCAGGACCGTATCGGCAGCCGCTGCAATCCCCGATTGCTCTTTCGGGAAAGATGTCGTGTCGGTTCCTACAGTTTCTTTCGGGAAAGATGGCGTGTCGGTTCCTACTGTCTCTTCCATTAGCTGATCGAGAAGTTCGTCGCAGTTCATTGTGTTTTTAATTTCAACAGTGTTGTGTGTACTATTCTGACTAGCCTCATAAGTCTAACATATTGATTTAATCCAATAATATTGGTAAGTAATAATAGCGCACCACCCGATACTTATGATCACCGTTATGCTCGCAACAAAGCAATACATTAATTTTAAGAACATTAACAATTATTAAGCGGAGCATTAGCATTGTTAACCATTGTTCCATTGTTCAGAAATTGCTCAGCATTGTTCAGCAATTGCTCAGCATTGTTAAGCATTTGCTAAGCAGTTACTAATTAATTTTATAATTAATTTTAAGAAAATAATAAAAATTAATTAATTAATTGATAACTTCGTAAGCAATTGGTTGATCAGTCTTTAGCAGAAGATTGGCGTGCTTAGTTTCCGAAAGCATCTGTCGAATCTCCAGGCGCTCCTCGCGCGTTGGGATAACGTCGTTCTCTCGAAGACAGTCATCGAATGAGTCTCGGTCCTTGCAGTGAAAGAGGGCGACCCATTTCGTTTTCTCGCGCAGATCCTTGAGGACGGCGTTGTACTTCTGAGTGGAGATCCATACGCTTTGCCCCGCATGGCGGCCAGAAAATGTGAGCTCGGAGAGCATGTCCTTCTTTTTGGTCATCGCCGCCTTGGCCGAGCAGTCGTCAATCACGTATAGGGTGGGCTCGCCCTGGAATCTTTGGTATAAACCACGCAGCCAATCGTGAAGCCTGTCGCCGGGGTCAATAACGTATACCTCAGGGTCGGTCCATATCCACGGGCGCCGCTAATAAATATCGTAGTGCCGCACAGTGGGACACAGGATCACAATGTGTCGAAAGATATCGCGGTAGGACCCCTCGAATAAGTCGAGGATGAAAATTGTTTTTCCGCATCCTGTGTTGATTTATTAAATCAGTAGAGTGCTGAGACGTATCGACCATCTTCGATGTTGAGTTGTGCGTCTGTGATTATATATAGATACACGTTCAATGGCCCAGCTCCATCCGCCTCTTTGGTTATCTGGATCGTCACACCCTCGCTAGCGTTCTCAACTTGGCGTCCACTACCGTGCATTTGGTCGTCGTCGCTGACTCGCATGTCTAACCATAACGCGTATTTGCTAGTCAGGAACTGCGCGAGGGAGACGTTCGAGAGCTGCAGGTCTTTGGCAACAGCGGCAACCTCTGGGTCAAGCTTAGAGCCAGCAGCAAACTGCTTTCTGACTTCGTCCCACTGCTGGTGAGCGCGAAGGCCCGCGCTGTAGAGTTGATTGGGAACTCCCTCGATCGTCACCTCTATCTTTGTGATTTGGGGTTATAGAATGTGTCGCTTTTGCTAGCCCCAAGCTCGAACCGACGCTCCTCGAACAGCATCAGTATAACTTTCATCGAGCGGGCGGGTACGTTGACATTAATATTCCACAATGTGTCACTTTTGTCTTTCGTCATCTTGCGGTGGCGAAGAACTCGGTCGTAAAGTATGGCAACGCGCCCGGAGTACTGTGTTCTGATCAATCGCGCGAGTTCGGGCATCGTGACCATGTCGTACTCCAGCGAAACATTGTCGATCGCATACGTCGATGCCATGTCGCTGGCTATGAGAACTCGGCCGTAGTCGTTGAACGTTAGTTCGTATTCGAGGCGGTCAGCCAAAGCACTCTGATAGTAGGGCATGTGACTCTCCAGCAACTCGAAGTCGAGCGGAATGTAGAAGCGGTTGCCGTAAGCGTCCGCGATCGCATTATCGCTCGCGTCGTTATCTGCCTTGTTACCAGCCCCGATTCTAAGTCTGGTTACGTTCTTATTTTTGCTGGTGTCAATACCCTGATAGACAGCATTTTCTTGCTCTGTCTTCCACAGGTCCTGATAACAATGGTAGACGTCGCTGTCGTCGATCGACATCACCTCATTACCAGAAATATTGATCATGGTCTTCTTGACGATGGCGCGACCCAGGTTCTGAACGACGGTTCGGTCCACGTCTGTCGACGTCAGCGAAATAGTGAAAGCGAGGCGAACAGTCCCCGGCATAATGACGTCGCTAGCTCCGAGGTTGGGGAAGCGGACCAACAGCTGCTGGTTCTGGTCGATCGTCGATAGGTTGTTCGTAATAACGACGCTCTGTCTCATACCCTTCGCCCCAAGGGGCTCCTGCAGTCTGCGGTATGGATTGAGTTTGCGACCATATTGACTCGAAGACATATAATTATATACTCTATTAAACCCGTATGGTTTTTTCTTTAATACATAATTAATTATAAAAATGGATGGTTACGATATTGGTATGGACGAAGTCGACCGAGACGATTTCCGCGATGATGACACCGATGACGAAACGTCCTTCATATTGAATCAACCTCCAATTCATGAATTGTGGGAAATAGGTGGCGCTACCAACACCATTAGTCTAAGTCAGGAATTAGTCAAGTCAACTGTAGACGACTACTACAACAGTTTGGCAGAAAAAGGTGTGGTCCCATCTGTCGGCCGCGACTACTCCAAGTTCGAATTGGATCTGCGTGGTAGGTTGCGACTAAAAGCATCAACTATCCCGATCATCAACATGAATACCGGAAAAACCCTATCGCTAAACACCATTGCCGGAACCCGGGGTGGTGGCGAAATCGTAAGGAGCGAACTAGGATTCACGGATTGGAAGAGTGGTGAAACAATTATGCCGGCCCGCGCTGCAAGGACCCTACAGTCTACCGACGAAATTATGGCAAAGACGGCCGCCGCGATAGAAACTGTCGAGCTCAGCGAGATCCCTCGTGTAGCCACCGACGCTATTCGCACAATGGAGATCAACGAAAACACGAAATAGATGGAATACTCAACCTAGACCAAGGGTCGAACGATGACCCGCCGTTACCTCTTCGCGAACTCCGGGGCCTCGATAGGGCTATGCAAACAGTCCGGGGTGAATTGGTCCATAACCTCTCCAAGCTCACGGCGCTGGATGAATATATCGCGCTAGAAGAAAGAAAACTTGGGGAAGCCGGTGACGATAGAGAATCTACCGAGCGGATCAACGAACGACTGCAAAAGTTGCCGGATGAAAGAGCAGCTCGCGTGGAGGCTGCCTCGACTAACCATGAGGCTCTCCGCACCCAAATCAGTCGGATCCGCGAAACAATCTCGAGGGTTCTGCACGGAGACGACACTCGGTGAGCGACTTCGAACTCTGTTCAGAGAGCAGGGCGTCACGATAGCAAGCATCCTCGCAGCTCTCGGCATGACTATATCGACCATAGTTCTAGCTATCGAGCTGCTCGTAGGCGGTGCGGCGGCTGCACCAGCGCCAGCACCCGCGCCAGCACCCGCGCCAGCACCCGCACCTGCACCCGGTGGAGATAAGGAGTGGGTTAAAAAAAAAAAAGCCCTCGCCAATCTCCTGGCTAAATTAGCCGGAAAAGCGGCTGCCGCTCTGCCTGGGTTGATCGGGAGTGTCGTCTCCTACTTGTTATCTATATTATCAAAAACGGCCGGATTGCTCGCCAAAAATACTTGGGCTTTAATCGTGGCGATCGTCGGTCTTCTACTATTTTCCGCCCGAGAGTTTCTAAAACCAAAGCACAAGTAGTACGATCACCACGAGGGCGACGACTACGGGGCGCCAAGTGGGACATGGCTCAATTTTGTCAACAAAATTCATTTTTTTGCCACAAAATTCAATTCTGTGTCACAAAATTCACTTTTGTGCCACATAATTCACTTTTGTGCCATATAATTCAATTCTGTGTCACAAAATTAAATTCTGTGTCACAAAATTCACTTTTTTGTCACAAAATTCAATTCTGTGCCACAGAATTCAATTCTGTGTCACAAAATTCACTTTTGTGCCACAAAATTCAATTCTGTGTCACAAAATCCAATTCTGTCAATTCTGCACACGCATGTAAGAAGGACTACCATTCGTCAGAAACTGCACTGGAGAAATGGGTCACGGTCGCCGATCTACACATTCAATGTCGATGATTCATTTCTCATTCTGCCGATGATTCATTTCTCATTCTGCCATATTGTTTCAACTATCTCCAAACAGTTAAACGTTGACAAACCCATTCGTATTTAAACTCATTTGCGTTATAATTGTACACATAATTCATGTACATGTAGATCTCCCGCAAGTACTGACGTCATTTAGTGTGTATCGCAAGGTACATCTGCCCCAGTTAAATCAATAATACTACACGCTGTGGCCTGTGTTCTGACTGCTGTCTGTGTTTATAAACAGAATGTGTGCATTTGGCCATTTGAGGAAACCATTTGTAGTATTTGTGTAGATACCATGGATACTAAGATGGTGTATACTGTAAATAATGCATGTAGATACATAGTTGCGAACACGTAGCTTCGCAACTAGTAGACACAGATCCAATGCCATTTGTTTCACAAGGTTAGATCTACTGTTAGAATACGACGTCATATAATGTCATTTTCGAGCATAAAACGTTACCTGATAACTAGAATACCAGGCAAATTAGACTTTCCGACTTTGTTTCGAAAGTCGCTAGCCCAGCGAGTTCTTCCACTGTTGTGACATTGTTGATTGAAATAAATTTGTAAAATACCAATAATATGAACGAATCACCGCTTCCGAGCACGCTTCCAATACCAACAATGTTGGACCCCAATCGCGGATTGGATGATATTGGTTTTGGCGAAATCAGTTCAGATTTTAGGTTGGACAATATCATAGAGATGCAGGATATTCTAAAACAAGAGGGGGAAACTCGAAGGGTAAATGCTAAAAAATATAGACGAGCTGCAAATATAGTGGAAGTTGTGAGCACCGTGCTGGCAGCAATTTCGATAATGGGTGGGGCCGGAACCGCTGCATTGTTATCTACAATCGTGGCAATTCCTATTGCCGCGGGTTTGAGTGGTGTAGCCACTGGGTCGGGGTTGTTATGTATGGCGTTCAGAGTGGTGGGAAGGAAATTCGAAAATAAAAGTAGAAAGCACGACAGAATATCGGTTCTCGCGAGGTCTAAGAAAAATAGCATCGACGTTATCGTGTCCAAAGCGTTGGCCGATAACAATATATCTGATGTCGAGTTCGAATTGGTGGTGGAGGAGATGTATCGATATGAGGATTTAAAAAATACTATTAGAACGAAAGCACGTGCCAAACTTCCCAAGATTGAGAATACTGATTGGGATAAATTTACGTTAAAACTGGGTGATAAAGTGGGAGGAAAAGTTATAACACCACCGTGAGTATGTCACCCACCGGCCACCATACATTTCTATAAACCACAAACTGTCCATACGAGGAAGTAATATATAGATCACCTCGATAGCTTGGTGCATTACACGCCAATCGCTATTGGAGAAATACACCGGCGTCTGTCTTGGTGTGTGTGTGTGTTTAAATCAATACACACCGTGGCCTCGATAAGGTGAAATACACTGCAGCGGTCGGATAGGAACGCTGTTTAACGTTGATACAATATCGGTTTTATCTTTATAACTGACATTCTGATTTGAATTATTACTAAACGATAATACTTGCGAGCACGTAATTCCATGTTAACCAATCGATGCGTAGCCTGAGTGCCACCGCATGGTGGACATAGCAGTGACTCGGATCTGGTTCCTACCCCACAATGCCGACATGGGCGAGACGAAACGGATCCTCTTCTCATCCATGCCCTGTGATCTTTGCAATACTCGTAAATACCGGTACATGACATCTCTCGTGACTACCTGTTTTCAACCACGCACACTTAACTAGAACCAGCTTCTTCGGCGCGAATCCTGGGACCATTCTTCTCATACATACCCTGTGATGTTTGCAATACTCGTAAATACCGGTACGATGACACACACCTCTAGTGACTACCTGTCTTCAACCACGCACAATTAACTAGAACCATTTTATGTATGACAGATTACTATATATACAGAGTATAACTTATGGATTTCTTATCTCTAATAGGGTGTTATTTCTCATAATTTCAAATTATGAGAAATTATGATAAAATTAAATTATGAGAAATTATGAGAAATTATGACAAAATTGGGACTGAAATGGGGCTGGGAGGCTCGGTGAACACAGAAAAAGGAAATGATAACAAAATAGGGACTGAAATGGGGCTGGAAGGCTCGGTGGACGCAGAACAGGGAAAGGATAACGAAATATAGAGGCCGAAATGGGGCTGGGAGGCTAGATGGACACTGGCGAGGTCCCCCACAATTGTGTTATTCTCACCCCTCCCCCCCCCCCACTCCCCCTCCCCCTGCTGCTGCTCGATTCATCTTTAGCGTATCTGCGACGGAACCCAGTTAGTTCTAGTGTCATGCGCAATCATTTGGCATAGAACCTGTATCAGTGTACGACATATGTTGAACAGGGTCTGGGATTTGCTCTAGCTTCTTTACCCATACCGATCGGTAACATTTTTGACTCCCAAATATAAATTACGATCATGTGAATCAAGTTGGCTGCATATGGATAGTGTCTTTGGAAAATGTCTGGCGTTATATTCCCTTCAGCCACTCGCAATTCCAATATCTTGTCTGCCATATCATTATCTACGCCAGGTAACAATATTAATTCTGAACAGGCGCAGTAATTGAGATTAAGCCTACATTTGGACATGATGTATTGCTAATCCATTGTGATCTAAATATACAATATATTATAATTACTCCGCGTTGTCAATTTGCTCTGAGTTAGTTAACTACTCCGGTTTTGTATTTTCCTTCGCGTTTGTTGTTGGATTAAAATATAAATTTAGGGGTGAAACTCAATAAACTCCACTCAAATTGAGAAGAGAAAGGTGTATTTACATGTATACAGTTCTAATACATGCCTGACAAAAAAATGCAGTAGGTTTAATTGTCAACCAGTTAAAGTCCAAAAGATAAAAACAATCTGAATATTTGTCCTGTTATGCTTAATAATTATAATGAAAGTTAGTAAAGATGAGTATTCGAAACATAAATATCTAAAATTGGTTGTGGTCAGTTAATTAGAATGTAAAAGTTGTATTGTTTACTTTTCGTCCGAAAATAGGTACTACACGAAATTAGGTACTGCATCAAATGAACAGGACTAAATCTTACAATATTAGAGATTGTATTCACAAATTGTAAATGAAACTAGAAGAAAGATGGTCGAAAGAACATGTCAATAATGCAAACTATAGCTGATAACGTTCGTTTAGTGAACTAATTAATCTGGCATGACAAATACAAACCTGAATTTGACGGATGTCAGACATAGAAATTCCCAGGAAACTACTTGATTATCCCAATAATTTACTTGGTACAGGTCAATTGAAAAAAATACATATGTACAGCAGTAATATTTCGAGAACAATTTGAAATTCACATGGAAAGTTAAATCAAATGTGCTTGAATAGTATTCAAAACTGTTGATGTCTCAGATAAATGCTGATTTAAAGCTGAAACTTCAATCGAAATTATTTTGACAAAATTCGGGAGTCAAGGTCACGATGAAAATTCAGAAAAAAATAGGGATTATCCCAAATTGGGGCGTTAAATAGGCTCGCCTCGACGACGCCATTGTTGTATTTTTCTACTAGGGCACTTCATTGCCAAAGACAATGCAGCATCTCCGCCGATGGGGAGTGATGTCAATCATCTTCAATAACAATTGTTGGTGCCATGTTGTGGTTCTACGGGAAGTCATCAAAGTGTGGTCAAGTCCTTCCGGTCACTAAAACACCTATAGGGCATAAAAGGCACAAAGGGCGCGAAGGATGCACAATGGTTGCATAGGTAAATCCAGAAATGTCACAATACTGTAACACCATGTATCGGCGTGGCATAATTAACACCATCTTGCGGAAACATGGTATAACAGTGGGGAGTAGAAGTTTTACGCATTGCCTATTAATATCGTCATTACACACAGGCGAATTTGGATTGTTTTGTGCATTGTTTAGAACGGTGTTTCATATATATACTACAATAACTTCCCATTTAGCTCACAGAAAACTCGAAACGTGTGGTGTGGTGTTTGTGCGAAACCCGAAACCATATTCCAAACCATGTACTACCTTGGCTAGGCTGTATACTGTATAGTGTACGGAAATGGATGGGTGGGGTAACGTTTTTCAAATGAGCCATTCATTGGGTCCTAGGTCCGAGTCTTCCACCTGTGATTTGGCCATCCAAGACATGCTAAAAGCACCTGTGTTTGTATCTGCTACTTTCAGGCAGGCATAAAGGGAGATAACCTCAAAATTGCCTTGGAGCCGGAAGCAGCAGCCATATATTGCAGCCAGATCCACGCGTCGGACAGTCGGATGGAAATACGGGGCGACGAGGGCAAGTTGAAATACGTGGCCGCTCCAGGCTCCACAGTCATGGTGGTCGACATGGGAGGTAAGCGGCTGTTGCTACATCATGGTGGTCGACCGACATGGGAGGTAAGCGGCTATTGCTACATCATGGTGATCGACATGGGAGGTAAGCGGTTATTGTTACATCATGGTGGTCGATATGGGAGGTAAGCGGCTATTGCTACACGCTGGTGGTCGACATGGAAGGTAAGCAGTTATTGCTACATCATGGTGGTCGACATGGGAGGTAAGCGGCTATTACTATCATGATGGTCGACATGGGAGGTAAGCGGCTATTGCTACATCATGGTGGTCGACATGGGAGACAAGCGGCTATTGCTACATCATGGTGGTCGACATGGGAGGTAATCGACTGTTGCTACGTCATGAAGGCTGACATGCGATGTAAGCGGCTATTACTACACCATAGTGGTCGACATGGGAGGTAAACGACTATTGATACGTCATGGAGGCTGACATGCGAGATAAGCGGCTATTGCTACATAATGGTGGTCGACATCGGAGGTAAGCGACTATTGCTACATTATTGTGTTCGACATGGGAGGCAAGCGACTATTGCGACACCATGGTGGTCGACATGGGAGGTAAGCGGCTATTGCTACATCATCGTGGTCGACATGCGAGGTAAGCGGCTATTGCTGCGTCATGGAGGTTGACATGCGAGGTAAGTGGTTATTTCTACACCATAGTGGTCGACATGGGAGGTAAGCGGCTATTGCTACATCATGGTGGTCGACATGCGAGGTAAGCGGCTATTGCTACGTCATGGAGGCTGACATGCGAGGTAAGCGGCTATTGCTACATCATGTTGGTCGACATGGGAGGTAAGCGACTATTGCTACACCATAGTGGTCGACATGTGAGGCAAGCGGCTATTGCTACATCATGGTGGTCGACATGGGAGGCAAGCGGCTATTGCTACATCATGGTGGTCGACATGGGAGGCAAGCGGCTATTGCTACATCATGGTGGTTGACATGGGAGGCAAGGGACTATTGCTACATCATGGTGGTTGACATGGGAGGTAGTCGACTATTGCTACATCATGGTGGTTGACATGGGAGGCAAGCGGTTATTGCTACACCATGGTGGTTGACATGGGAGGCAAGCGGTTATTGCTACACCATGGTGGTTGACATGGGAGGCAAGCGGCTATTGCTACATCATGGTGGTTGACATGGGAGGTAAGCGGCTATTGCTACATCATGGTGGTCGACATGGGAGGCAAGCGGCTATTGCTATATCATGGTGGTCGACATGGGAGGCAAGCGGTTATTGCTACACCATGGTGGTTGACATGGGAGGCAAGCGGCTATTGCAACATCATGGTGGTCGACATGGGAGGCAAGCGGCTATTGCTACATCATGGTGGTCGACATGGGAGGTAATCGACTATTGCTACAGGCATGATGTTCAATCCAGTGTGACGGCTGTAAAATGTCTACTCATTCATTCTACCAGTGTTGCTATTAGTGTATCCCCCCGGGCGAAAGTGGAGGGATACTATGGATTTGACACCGAACATCGTCCGCGTCCGCCGCAGACACTTTATGTACGGAGCATAACTCGAATACCCTTTGGAATATTTTCATGAAACTTCCCACATGCATAGACCACCTCACTAATTTTTTATTTAGTTATCTCTCTTTGTTTTTTCACGCACTGATTTCTTGTCCGGAGAATAACTCGAATACCCTTTGGAATATATTCATGAAACTTCACACATGCACACGACACAAAGGTGTCTCGCTCGCAAGAATAACGCTTACCCCACTAATTCGCGAGTTATCAGTCTTTATTTTTCTATGTACTGATTTCTTATCGGGAGTATAACTCTAGAAAGGTGTATGATTACATCAACAACAACAAGTACTGAAACTTCCAGAAGTGCCTCCGATTCAAAGTGCATATTCCTTTATTTTGTCCTTATTAAGTAACGGATTTTGATGAAATGTAGCGCATCAAACGCGTCTTGTTAAGATGCATTTGGTGGTCTCTGTACTTTGGCACAAACTTCTGTCGTCTTTTCGAAGATTCGATGTCCGTGTCTACCGTCACGGAAATCGATTCTTCGCAAAAATGGCATAAGTAAGTGCCGAACTCCAGAGTCCACCAAATGTAGCTCATGAAGACGCGGTTGCTTCGCCATATTTCAAAGTCCATGGCATATTTAGGAAAATATGAAATAATACTTATTTTGCAGTTAACGAGCTTTCAAACCTTTCAGCGATTGTTGTTGTTGTTTTTGTAATCACGTGATCATGCACCTTGTATAATACCATTTGGAACGCACACATGCATAGACCACGACCTAAAGGTGTGTCACGCGCAATGACAACCTTGCATCACTAATTTTCGAGTTATCTCCCTTTGTTATTCCCTCGCCGATAGACAAGAGGGATATAGCGCTAGTCCACGTACGTACACATACGTACACGTACGTACGTACGTGTGTACGTGCGTACGTGCGGCGTACGTGCGTAGTAACGCCTTTCATTTTCCAATAACTTATGAACCGCTTCTCCGATTTTTGATACACAATGTGTGTCTAGGGATGGTGGTTTGTTTTTCATACGACCCACGTCCGACCGCCCAAGGTCAAGGTCACTGAGGACTTATGTTCACCTTGTTTGTAAGGCAAAAATGTTAACAAAAAATTATTTTGTTTTATTATCAAGGCTGCCGCCAGAAGGGGGATTGGTGATAACGATGCTCTTGTTTTTTTTGTTCGCTGATTTCATGTCCTGAGCATACATTGACTACGCTTTGGAATATTTCATGCAATCACACGTGCATAGACAACGATCCCAGAGCTCCAGATACAATTGCCAATAACCCAATTAAAATCAGAAGTAGCGAGTATCAAAAAGCAATAAAAAAATTGTGGTACCTTTACCATGCTGCAGAAAACAATAAACAGATCACAAATATAGCATATTTTTCTTATTTTCCATGAAAACACATTGGTATTTTATTAGAATTGTCTCCAAAAAAATAATTATAATGAAATGTCAATACATGTTTAAATTTCGAAACAAACTAAATGTATTCAATAATTGCTGTCTTATTGGAGGGGCACCGTCAAGAGGAGTGGCTTAAAAAATTTCTGTTCAACCCAAGAGAGCAAAAGCAACGACTATGCTAGATGGATACATCATACATTCCTGAACATGAATCCGGAGTCGGTCAATCAAATTAGGTGGGACAAGGTCACTTTTGAGGTCATTAAGTGCAAAGAGGGCAAATGAGTTCAAAAGCATATTTGATATCAATAGATGGACATGTACGTGCATATCATGCTTCAAATATCAGATAAAGTTGTTTAAATTGTTGAATATTCTTCCTTAGGACATATATGAGACACTTCGTTTTTATGGTGGTTCAAACCGGTGTGTATTTTGCGATTTTCAAGATGGCCGCCAGATATCAACATTTTGTCTTAACTATATTCTGACTTTATTATTATATGGCGTTTGGTACTTACATTATGCGTTTACATACATAGAAATACGTTTTGATTATACACTTATAAAAACAATTAACCACTGACAAATTCATATGCATATAAGATGGCCGCCAAATATTCACACAGACGTACAGTAAATGTGTGTGGCATAACTAAAATATATAGCTACACTTTCATGCACATTTATATTCCAGTTGTTTGCCTTTTTTGTTATTATTGAATGTGTTCTTTGCACAAATGAATGAGTCCATCTAATATACTTATTATTTGACCATGTTGGAATATTCAAGATGGTCGCTAAATATCGCTTAAGCTCTTAGGCGCTGTTGATCTGATCGACAAAGTAGTAAAGAAATGAAACATAATTGGAAATCATATTTGTTATATTTTAAAAGTGCGAGGCTTGTGTTCCAAACTGTAACGAATTATATGTCGCCGCAAACAAACGTAAATCAAATTGACCGCCAACATGGATACAATTCTGACACATCTATATTAAGTAGGGTAGTCATCAACGACATAGCATATGCCACACCATAAAACAATGTTTTAGTGTTTCCGATGACAACATAAAGAATAATATTTTATGACCGCCATTTTAGTTACCAAGATGGCTACTATATTGCGTAGTTTTATAATATGAGCTATCAACAAAATATGGGTGGAACTGATGGATAACAATAAATCCTAGCTGTAACATGGTAATGGTTAGTAAACGACTACATAGTCACGATCTTGGATTTCAAGTGGAACATAATACATGTTGACAATGTCAAAGGAAACAGAAACCTATTTACAATTACATCTAGGTGGTCTTCATTCATTTGAGTGAACCAATATAATGCCCGTGTCTAATACATGTATTCGGATAGAAATAAAATACAGTGGCAGGTTGGGAGCATGTGAATTGTAATTTATTATATAATTAACGATGATGGGTTGATAATTGCCGGGGAGCGCGATATCCCTGGCTTGGCCCTTATTCGCATGTTCAGCTTTCTTGTAGGCGAGAGTTGAATCCGGCTAAACCCTTTATAAGAGTAATACGATCAGTGGTAATCCTACTACATTTAGGTGGAGGGGGGCTAAGTTACTATAGTGTGGTGAAGACCTGACAGTAGATCCGGTTTGTCTAATGTCAGGGCTGGATGATTGTATGCAAATATTCAGTTACCCGCCCCCATCCATGCAGATGAAATGAGCTGTCGATAGTCCGTTTAAAGCCATTAAACATTAAATCGGCTCTCTATCATGTTATCTTTAACACGACCATGAACACCAATGTTGCATTTTATTATTGCAACAGGTCCGTAACCAGGGGGTCGGTGCGATCGGACGACCCCACTCACCAATCTCCCTCATCGTGCCTTGATGTCCACTCTTTCATGCACTACAATAAGAATTATTGTCAATACGTAGTCATTTTATAATATTGATGCAAGCAGGACAGTCGTATTGCATGTATGTGCTCAGTTTTTGCTGAGAATATATAAAATGGTATTTCAGACCATCTAGATTTCACAATTGTCTGAGAAAGCATGGCCCCGTAACCCCATAGCTGCCTCGGGCCCTTTAACCCATTGCTTCATAAATGTCTGGTTACGGGTCTGTTGCATACATCGAAACCATAATATACCGGTACATTCCATGCGGATGCGGATATTGTGTCATTTTCCATTATAACGAAGCCTACTATCTATCTATGAAAAACGATACTCAATGTATTAACGCGGTACACGACAGGGTAGGCACAGCGATTGACATATGAGGGAAGTTGACGAATTCTGAACTTGACTGGCTACGTAACAACTACATGTACCATTATTCACTTCCCACATAATGAAAGCAACGTTTTTTCATAGCGAAGAAGTATGCTTAGCTTTTTGGATAATAAAACGTAAACCACGCCATTGCATCTTGAGCTATATAAGTATTATGCTAATGTCCACATTTATGATGGAATATATTTTGAAGTCATTTATGAGATTTTTTGGGACATAGAAAGAATAAAAGTTATAAAAATATACTATGCGGTCATAATACAATATATATATTGAATTAATATGTCTGTATATGTATCACAGTTATGACGGCATTGTTTCTGGGGAATACAATGCACTGTAATCATATATGTTGTAGTCTTATAATGTCCGTACATGATATGTGCAAGTGTCATAACTGTGTATTATAATATCACAACCATATCTGTAATATAATATATAATACTTTAAATGCATTAAAATGAATATGGTTGATTATTCTATGCTAATCTAGAATTATATCAGAAAGTTCCCACCGTCCGTGTCTATACACACCAACATACGACATATATTTAAGATCGTAAGAGACCAAAAAGAGACACTTATTTTCATATTTGATTAGTTGCAATTGCGATTCATGGATAAATAATGTACACAAATCAACAAAACAACAATTTTTCAGTACAACACCGCAATTCATGTAACAGGATTTTCAAATAACCAGGTTTGAGCTAACCTGGAAGCGAAGCGTGTAAAGCTAAACATTAACACATAGCTGATATGAGGCCTCTAAATCATGAGCATTCGTTACAGTATATTATGTTTTATATATGTGAGACACATAGACGCTGTCAATATTGATTTCAGTGCAGGAGACGGGACTTTTGTCGATGAGAATATATGTTAATTGAGAATATATTTCCATTTATCAGCGATGATTATACAAGCAGTCATGCGGAAAGTTTTGCTGAAATAGAATATGCTGATCTGCCTTATACAGACGTATGGTTATATGGGACAATTATTAAATATTTCAGTGTAATTTAAGTGTATGCATATGGGTATATCCTCTTGTGAATGCATGGATATTCACGGAAACAGAAACTGTAATACATACTATTTGATTAGAGTTGTATTTTACATGAATTGTTTTATCTTGGTTATAATTCAGTCTAATGTGATTTAAATGTCATGGTACTTAGCCGCACACCAGCATATAACAGTTCGATATCTGACTGTAATGAGAACATGGCCGAACTATAGCATATGTACCAATGGCAATACCTAGTGTATACATATATGGCATTATAGTGCAATTTACAGCGTATATGATAACGTAAGACTCAATAAAATACAACATGTAAAACAAACAGTACGTATATTTTAATATTCTTACTCTAAAATGAGTGTAACATAATTCGAGCATCACTAAGTGTATTATCAGCGATCTACTAGTCTGAACACATGTGAATATGTCCTATAAAGACATTTAAAAGTAAATGAAAAGAAACGCGCAATTGCCAGTACCACACTATATTAAAATAGCCTAAATGAGGCGACAATTTTGAATAAACACAATTACAAATGATTTCAAAATCAAGTATGTCCAACTTACTGATTTAACAGCAGTAGTATACATAAGTAAAGCAAAAGTAAACATTATATTCAATAACTTTAGAGTTTTTGGAAAATATGACGGCCATTTTGAATTAAACACGCTCTTTAAGAAGAGCATAACTATTGATCTATATTTTTAAAATCGTATCTCAGATGAAAATCAAACTACACATGTAATATGTTCATATCTAGCTTAGTACCAAGATATGGTCCACCACAGTGTATATAATGCTGCCTGATATTGATGAATATTTGGCGTACATGTTGGATTTATATGGATTTTATAGCCTCCATCTATGTTTAAACTTAATGCATGGTATCCAATGCGTTTTCTGCGTCCGTCCGATCAAGATCCAAGTGCTTATTTGTTTTCATTCATCAAATAAGTACACATTTAAGGCTAAATATTGATGCTTGTCGGCCATCTTGAATATGTTGGTACTCTCAACGATAGAGACGTCCGATTAAACCGAATTTCTTTGTATATGCCCCATAAAACAATATTCACCAATAAAACATACTTTATTGGATTGTTCTGTAATGTTATGCAAGTACATATTGTATTATCAACAAGTAAGCTTTGCACTCATTTGACACATGTGCACTTCATGACCCCAAAAATGACCTTGTCCCACCTGATATGATTGACCGACACCGGCTTCGTGTTCAGGATGATATAATGCATAGCCATATATTTAAAGTAGTCGTTGCTTTTGCTCTCTCGGGTTGAACAGAATTCATTGTATGGGTGCTTGCCCCCTACTATCTGTTGATGTGTAAACAGTAGTGTGATTTTATTTTACCCAATGTAAAATTTGGAAATATCCAATTGCTTCAGAAATGATGGAGTGGCAATACTCAATTACTAATTCCTTATCCGGAGCCCTAGTTCCAAAGGTATGGTGCGCTCACGAGTTATCTCCCTTCGTTGTCTGTGATCTGATCTCTGACCCGGAGCATAGCTCAAATACCCTTGGGAATATTTTCATGAAACTTCACACGTTGTATTTAAAGGTACATTCCCACTCAGTAGGCACAAACTTTTCTTTATATCAGACATCAGACATCATCTGAGACATTTTCGGGCAAAACAAACATTTAGTCCACATCCACAATTACCCCACGTATTGATTGGCATTATTATACATTTTAAGCGAATAAAACTCACCAAAGATCGGGAAAAATCAGCCAAAGCTGAAGTTTTCAGTGTAGGTCCGGAGTATCATTACGAAAAACATATCAAAACCCCCCATGAATCCCACTTGAACATAATCCAGAATTCAAGATGGCATCCAAGATGGCTGCCATACATTTATTAAACACATTAAATTGACTATAATGAACAGAATCACACATATGATGGCAGCATATCACTGAACAATGCATATATTAACCTTTCCAATAATTATGAGTCGTTTAGCCTTTCAAATATCCAAGATGGCTGCCAAGATAGCCAACAAAAAAAGTTTCTTCATAACATATAGTAATTGATTTTTAATTGTCTTATACTTACATTCACTATTATTAAAGATTCTATAAGTTTGTATTGGAAATAATATGGCGTCCAAGATGGCCGCCAAAACTTGAAAACGTTGTCCAATATGCATAACAGAAGGCCGCAGCTCGCATGTTGCACCCGCCTAGGCTGTTGCTAGTCTGAGGGTGTATTGATAGCCACGATGTTTATTGATCGCATCAGTGTGTATATATGTGGCTATATATATATGTATATGGTACTTAAAACGTTTAATTCAAAATTCGTAAAACCGTTAACTAAAAGTAATTTGACAATGACCTTGTGTCGGAAGGCCAAATGAATGGTCTACATAATGAAAGTATGGATGATAACAAAATAAAACATTTGATGTTTCAAGTTGAAGCGACTTAGCTTTGCTTAGTATTTTTTAAAAACGGTCATTTTGTGAAAAAGTTATAACGCAATCTGAGAGATATTAGTGATGTACATTTCGGACAGACTCTCCCAGGGGCGGATGTACATATGTCATCATGACCACACAATCTCGCTTTCCACGATGGGCTCGACAAACAATTGCTTTAACGTCTATCTTAGTTCTGGAATTAATTCACATGAACTAAAAAGTTGATAAAGTAAAGCGTATTGCAATACAGTATGTAAGATCCATCTAATTCAATGTTGACACCAATATGACTGACAAAGCCTGTTAATTTGTATAATATATTTATCAGTAACAAACTGCGTATAATGCTTCAGAAGTATCTTCATTTTACCGTAATTACATTTATGAACAAAAGTACAGTAGACATAACGTATACATGTCATGTGAAATAAATAAGTATTTGCGAGGAAATATGTGTATGCACGTATGCCTACCTACAATGTATCAGATTATATTATAATATTGGCAGATCTTACATTGTAATATATATATATATTATAATACATATCACATGTTACTAATCAAAGGTTAGGTAGTATGACCTTCGCATGTGGTTACCATTGCTTAAAATGGTACAAGTTATATATTATATGTAATGCATAAGGATTGCAGAGAAAATGCATATATCTATAAGTACACGCTTTTGGAATCATACAAGACTGAACTTTCATTTATATGCAAGTATGCGACACACTGTCCATGTCTCATTCCCTTTAAGTTTGATGTTGACAAACAACGTTTAAAGTCTCCTGGGAACATGTTTACATTAACTGACAAGCGGTGGGCGGGTGGCTGGAAGCATGAGACGGGTTAGCGGTACGGGTCATCCATACCAGGATCGTTGAAGCCGGTTATCCCAATTGTACGTGTAGTATAAGTAAGATTAGTGTACTCTGATTACGTTTATGATCTGGGAATAAGAGACTCTGGTACATTGAGGACCTGACAACATAGGAGATTTACCCCGGTTGATCGGTGCCTATGATGACCATAGCTGTTGACAGCCCGTAAAACACAATTAATCAATATATCTATTTAGCATTCTAACGGTCAAAAAACACAAGTTTAATGTTACATACTCTTTATACTTATTTTCTTCTTTCTTCGGTGTACCGTCAAGTCATACGTCATAGTTATGCTTACCATAAACATGTCTCATCTGATACATGTAATATTGCACACAAAAAGCAGTATGAAACGATACAATCATCGCTCTAGACAAGGGATACACATATCAGTCATTTTATTTTATTTACAATTATTATATTTCTAGGTACCTTCATTTTCGTGTTAAGCTACCGATATTGATCAAAGTACTTATGATCGATTATTTAAACGTGGTGTTTCGTGACGATAATGTCACTTGTGATTTGTTTAAAAGTTACTGATAAGTTTGCTAATTCAGCAGAGTATTCCAATTAGTTATGTAGTTACAAGCATACATGTGATTGATAATGCTGCAATGAACAAAATCTGCCAATTTGAGACATGTTTCAAGCATAAATAACAACAAGTGTTGTTTTTTCATTTCCCAGTGCTGATTTGCCGTATATAAATGTTAGTTATTTTGCGATATTTCTTAAAATTGGGTGGCCATCTTGAATATCATTTTGCATAATATAGTACATAATCAAATATAGTAATTAGGGTAAATGTTATATATTTTATATACAAATTTAGTACGTCATTTTGCGACATTTCTCGCAATTGTCTGGCCATCTTGAATATCATTTTACACCACATACTATATAAAGCATGTATTAAATATATTGCATAGCTGGAATGTCTCGTAATAACCCCAGTATTACATTCACATATAGTTGTTCCAAATGTTCCACATGTTTGCTCAGTTTAGAGAGTTAATAGATGTTGGCGGCCATGTTGGACGCCATTTTGATTGTATTACATTTCACAATTTGGATTATTATGAAGCATTCGTTATATGCATTATATTTCGGCAGATTCGGCACTTTCTGAAAAATTTAGCTTTGGCTAATTTTTTTTCCGATCTCAACTCTAATAATCTTCTCCTATTTTATATCAGACGTAAATTTCTAGACTGATATCAGGGGCGATAACCGTGTTTCCTTAAAATGTTAGCGGAGATTACTATTTATTCTCCGTATTTATTTTTGATGTGCAATGATCATGCTTTATAATCTGTTGAAAATATTAGTTCTTCAGGTGATACATTTAATTAGTATAAATAATTAAAACATATCATACCTCATTTTGCATATGAAAATATCCCGATACCACCGTGAGACACTATCAGTAAAATCAAAGTACATGTATTGAAAGTACTGAAATATGTTATATCCACCAAAACTGATCACTTGCGGAACAAGAGACTGAAAGTTGCAATCATCATCCAGATGCAAATGTACTGTGCTGGTGCAAAGCGATTCCCATCCACACGTTTTCTCTAAAATAAATTACTGTATCTCCCAGAACAATTGTACGAAATTAACGGCTAACTGGTCACTGCAACCTAACTGTGAGAACTAAAGATAATAACTGTCTTGATTCTTATTTTCCAAAATGCAACTGATAAACTGAGCCCAAAACTGTGAAAACTTGTAAAGTCTTGGATACCAAGCAAGAGAAAAGAAAAAAGCACAGGGCACTATTGTCTTGGTCGTACTCGCCGTTTAGGCGTAGCACGACAATATGGCTGCCCCAATAAAAATTTGCGTGACATAATATGCTATCTCAAATGATAATTGTGTTTAATCAAAGTACTGAAAGTACTGAAACTATGTTAGCTCCACCAGATTACTAACACTTATTATTTATTTATTTAATGATGTTTAATGGCTTATCATCAGTTAAAGTCATTTTAGGTCGGTTAACAGGGTCAAATCACATATTACATGTGTATGAATATAAGGTTAATCCCAAAATCAGAACTGAATATTTACAGAAAATACATATAGTCGGTGTACATGGCTTCGCACACCTTAAATGCATTTTGATAATAATCAGAAACAAGTATACAAATAAAGGTCGCCTTTGTTTGCGTTTTGACAGATATGACACTCAACACCGGAAATATGTGTGCCAAACAGTTCATGCTAGATCAGGGATCCGCCATTGTTATTGCTACATTAATCAATTTGAAAACACATGGGCGTGTACATGGCCTCGCACACCCGAAACTCTTCCGATATAGCTTATACTTCGAATCTAGCAATTAAAATTGATGTTCAGCATCAAGAAAATATATGTTCAAATAATAAAGACATATTAACTAGTAAATATTTATGAAGACAGCCACAATGGTGATGTTTGGCACCAAACTACATCAACAGACTATTAAAACGATTGTTTCACCGTGTATGGAAACAACAACATTAATATTATTGACCAAACACCCACATCATCGCACCGACGACAATAAATCAACATTACTATCCCACTTGTTGTGCCTGGGCGAGAATGAGCCGACAAAGTAGCGGCTGGAGGAAATAATAATCCCTCAATACACCGCGAAAGCATCGGCATGTCCGGTATGCTGCATAGTTTCCGGCGACTCTGTTTTGTCGATTCATCAATACACAGCATCGGTATGTCAGATGTGGTGCGTGGTGTCCAGCAGATCATCAGGAAATATAGCTGCCGTATTCATACGCACTAAATGACTTGATTCGTCTTTTCCAAAGTTTAACTGATTGTCACGCCAGGGTGACACCGGGCTAGTTTACTGAAGGGATGGAACACCAAGTACGTTGTGGACAGAGACAACAAGGTATATTTTTACAATGATGATGTATTTACATAAATGAAAAGCACAAACAATGGATGGTAATGTCAGTACGGACAATGTCCCCTAGTAGCCACCGCCACAGGCACTTGCACAACCAAGGCACCTCCACGATTCTGGAACAGGTAGGTATAGTTCAACAGTATACGTCATCATGATCAAGATCCAATGTTAGAATTCAGTTAATGAACTCCGGCTTCCGCCATGATGGGAGTGACGTTCTAATGACGTCGTAAAGTTACTTGTAACTATAAGATACAGAGCCTACTTGGGCGGATGGGACCAATAAGACATGGTGAACGTCCTTAGAGATTCATCGTCCTTGGACGGAATGACGTCACCGGAATGATGCCCCACTCGAATACGCCCTTGGTCCACGCGGAGCAGAATCCCCGCTGATACACGGTGTCGTGTTGTGGACTCCATAAACAATAGATATGTGTTGCGTACTGGTTCTACGCATACACATAGGATGGACGTACCGTCGCTGGTTGCTGACTGGCTGGCTGGTGTACTGGCTGGTGTACTGGCTGTGACTACAAAACACCAACAGTGCTGTTACCAGAATGTAACGTGTTATAGTCTCAATAATAGTCACAGTAGTGCACATGAAATCAATATTATGATTGCATGGCAATATTAAACATCATCATATATTACAATGATGTAACACGATAAATTGCAATGTACACAAAGATATTTTCACTAATTGGAAGAAGGAATGGAATTCACAAGTCGGAAAATGCGATATAACACATTAATGAACAGCCACTATATCTAGTGTACCCAACGATATATCTCTTCACAGCCGTACATGTGAATACAGACGTCATTCATAGTCATTTACCATTAGTAAACAAACATTTGATTGCGACAGGCCTTACCCTGATCAGACTGTCCGTGGCCAACTGCGCTAACTTAATAAAGAGCAACTGTGCACAGTATTACACATTGTATACTCTAATCAGACTGTAGGATTCCACAGACTGGCCCAAAGCATCAGTGATTGAAATAAATTATACTTCACATCATGTCCTTATTGCAGCTTACTGACGTATAAATCAGTGCATTTAGAGCAGAACTGTCTGATCTGGTCTATCCTGGTCGCAATAGCATTTACAATATTTACAATACACTGTGAACGTACAAGTATATGACTTAATAAAATGAATGTACAGACGACTGGGTTAGGAGTTTACCTGTGTCTCCCATAGAGTAAATGAAAGTCGTCCAGAAAATTCACGTTACAATTGTGACATTTTAAAATTGGCAATATTCTCATGTATTGTACAGGGCGCAGAACTGATATTGGACTGAATCGTAATATAAAATGCATAGCTAATGTTAGTGAACATTTCAATAGAGTTCGCCCTTCGTTTACAAATACAATAAATTGCTAATGCAATTAGTCAGAGTGACATGCAACAAAACACATGAGAATAATATGCCATTACAATACTCACGGAATGCTCCCACATGCCAATCCTGTAATCGTTATCATTTACACGTAATCACGACGAGTTAATGAATCAATACGATTTGATTAAGGGAGATAATCTACATCAGCGGATACATGCCATACGGATTTTATTGACCAAGCGTTTGGTCGAAACGGGTCCAAATAACTCAGGTAAATGAAATAGTGCAGTATTTATTATCGACGATACGATAACAATGCGTAGAATTTCCGGTCTTGGCAGGATTCAGACTTAAATGGCAGCATTAGAAAGTAACTAAAACATATGTACTCACCAATTCCAAGTGATAGCTTGCGATCCAATGTGTCACAAGAATGTAACTGAGTGTCCGACTGATAGTATATCGTGCTAGATCAAATATATATGCCCACCCTAGTGCACAAATTCCCTCATGTAGTCTGCGTAAGTGGACTAATGTTCTAACAGTCAGTCTAGCTCATAAGATATCTAGTGAATTAATCTGAAATACTTCAGTCATAAGTAGATATGACCGACTAGGTAATTAGGCTAGCATCCAAGTCTGCATAAACAGTGTAGATCACCCAGATATAACCAGTGCAAAATCCAATACTGGTGGTCCATGCACGGTTTCGGATAAAGCGCTATTCTCTCCAGCGGTTTATTCTACGGGAGCGATATTTCACACACGAATACCTATTCGATCGTCTGTACTAAAATATTCGATTATGTGCTCTAGACTAGTATTGTGTGATCCGTGTTACAAATAATGGATGATAAAGAAAATAGTCACTGTCGCTACGATTCGTGACACTGATACATATATGTAGAGTTTTCGATACAAAGCAAAACAGACCAAAACGCCATAGGATAAGTTGGCACATGGCACTATTTTCTTGGTCGTACTCGCCGTTTAGGCGTAGCGCGACACTATGACTGCCCCCACCTCCCCTGCGTGACATAATATGCTATCTCAATGGAGATAACATAATAATAAATATTACTAAATGATTAAATCTGTATAGTGGGCACTTGTAATTTTTGGAACTGGTGGAATAGTGACACAATTATACACGTACATGTACATGTATTTATTTCCTATACAGAACATTTTGTGCCTACTTAGTGGGCATGTACCTTTAATAATGGCAACTCTTTTTCCTCACTAATTTTTGAGTTATCTGCTTTGTTTTATAACGCACTAATTTCGTCTCCGGCGGATAACGAATACCCTTTCGTTTGGAATAGTTTCACACCTCAAATCAAACTCAAATATTCTTTATTACATCCCATTACAGTATATCACACGCAACATGGGGAAATACACATACATATCGTTGAATGGCGGAATCTAATGCAACAACATGAAATATATATACTATTGATTACATTGGTTTTGCAACAGTATGGGGAAAGCAATTTCATTGCATAAATGGGTTTTCATTGTGCAACAACAGACTGTGTTTAACAATCATAATAATCCAATGTAATACATATGTCACCTAAACTATTGCAGAAAGTACGCTGTGTGATCGTATGATAATGTGCTGGTGCAATAAGAAACATTTAATATTTAGTTGATAGTTGATTTAATATCACATCTGCTAAATGCATTCACCGATTTCATTGGACTCTCGGCATGGCCTCGTTCTCATGAAATCAGTACTCAAGCTGAACATAATTCGTATTAATTCAGCACTTCTGTGAAATCTCTATACAAATTAATAATTATAATGTACTACTAGTTAATCTAATAGTTGCTGATAAAATAAAAGAAAAACTATGTTGACTCTTAAAAACTACTTTCATGGACAGCTTCAATAACAGTGTACGTTTTGAATATGATACTTGGTTTGTCTCATGATACTACTGTCTGTTTCACGAAAGCTGCCCAAATGTTACGGCTATATAAACAATTCAAAAACAAGATTTATTTCGATAATATTAAATTAAAGGAAAAATTAAGAATGAACCTTCTTTTTATTTCGTGAAATTTGGTCAAATATTGATTTTATTGCGAATTTGTTTTTCCCCATGTTAAATCCCCATAGACATCTTCACAGAGTGAAGATGTCTATGGGGATTTAACATGGGGATTTTTTTTTGAATTTTAGAAATACTGGAACGATTTTTAAAATTTAACTTTTGTTTTCTTAGTTATATCATATCCAAGCTATCTAGTCAGGTTTCGGAGTCAATTTCCAAAATCTTTCGTTTTTTGACTCCTCCCACACTTCCTTACCACTTTTTCCCCCATGTTAAATTCCCATAGACAAATCAATTTTTCGTAATAAAATCAATATTTGACCGAATTTCACGAAATAAAAAGAAGGCTCATTCTTACATTTTCCTTTAATTTAATATTATCTAAAATAATATTGTTTTTGAATTGTCTATATGGCCGTAAAATTTGGGCAGCTTTCGTGAAACAGACAGTAGTTCGGATTTCGCCATGTACAGGTGCAAAATTTGCAACGATATGTGTAAAGCTATTTAGATACATGTACATGTAATAGTCAACAGGAGCCTAGGACGAAATCGAAATTTCTAGGCGACTGTTGGTCGATGTTGTAAAAGTTACAAGGGAACGTCCAGGAAAGTCAGCCATTGCTTATGAATGGCTATTTTTTCCAGACAATTCCCGAGTAGTTTCCTTCAATGTTAGTAACAGGAGAGTTCAAATTTATATTGAGGTACAAGTTGCATTAGTGAATCATATATAGTCAATAGTACAATGTACACGTGTGTGTCATCTCCCGACAAAACCGGACTTACACCAATTCTAACACACGTATATCATGTATTGATCATATAGTGTAGAACCAGACCAAACTGCGCTGATTCTCAAATTGATATGGGTCTTCCCTCTTTCTCACGGTTAACCTGATTTTGTCAGGTGATGTTTCACAAACACGTGCAGCATAGCGTGTATGGACTTAACAAGTTTGGCCATCACCCGATTACATCCAAACGCGTATACGAATCTGTCGTGGTACCCAGGGCTTTATACGGATGCGAACTTTGGAACAATTTGATGCCAAGTGACATTATGAAATTAGAACGTCGGGCACATAAACTTTGTATAAAATATATTCAAGATATCCCGCGACGGACTAAACGGACATAGCACTGAACACAATTGGGTGTCTTCCAATAGAAATTGTGATTGATACGGTTAAACTCCGGATCTTTGGGGACAACTATGTATGTTTCAATATAACAAGCCAGTACGCGCTATCTTCCGGGTAACGTAAATAGCCTACGCCAGTGTCGTTCGGCAGTTGTGCTTATGTGCACATTATTCTCTGAGTTTTACCGCCAACAGTGCTCCATGTGTTGCATCAGCACGGAAAATAAGGTATTCCATTGTATTTACGAGTCTCCATATTCAGATAGCGTAAGGACACAACTGTGGCGTGATCTAATCACAAACTGTGGAATTTATATTTTCTCGATATTCGTCACACTATCTCCGGAATTGCAGGTGTATCAAGGTGTATGATCACGTGGTACTAACAATAACAACAATCTGATTCAATGTACGTATTCTTTTATATTTTCCTTATGACGTAACGGATTTTGATGACATATGACGCATCAAACGGTCTTGTTAAGCTACATTTGGTGGTATCTGTGTTTTCGCCCAAACTTCTGTCGCTTTAAGAATCGATTTCCGTGTCTACCGACACGGAAATCGGTTCTTCGCAAAAACGACAGAAGTCTGTGACGAACTCCCTGGACCACCAAATGAAGCTCATGAAGACGCGTTTGCTGCGCCATATTTCATCAAAATCCGTTGCATAGTAAGGAAAATATCAAATAATACTTACTTTGAAGTGGGCGACTTGTTGATGTTGTAACCACGTGATCATGCCCTTGTGTATGTCTTGTTTGGATATGAACATAGGATGTTGGCCTCTCATGCAAGCACAGACTCAGTACTAGGCGTGTCTGTTTATTTCTTACATGGTATCAGGCATATGTTTCACCTTTAGTATATACATGGACAAGAATGTGAAGATGAAACTTGACTTACCGTATATGTTATATACCTAGGCTAAGGTTTGGAATGATTATTACTGACTGTGCCTAGTAATGTTATGTGGTTATAAGCGATATATGTGAGGCGACGTGGTAAATTGAGATGTAATAACCTGCGAGTTGGTGTCTTCAATGAGATTTTTGTTCATACACTCATCCGGTGTGGAAGCTGTCTGCGGCGTCATTATGAATAGTGCTGCCTATGATCGAGCCGTACGGTTGCGCGTGTATATCTGGGCGCGTATTATTTATAGGTCCCACGTCAAATTGACACACTGTTCCCACGGAACCGCACATATAAACCACAACTTTCCAACTTTATACGTTCTATGTACTAGTACTATAACTTCACCATTCCAATATTTCCCCATGCTTAATTACGTGTTCATATTTGTGCTCTCCTACTGGAGGAAATAAAGATTACTACTACTTATGTTTTCCTTTGTTGCGTTTTAGTTGATATAGAATAGACATAACATAGACATTCCGACATTTATCAAACTCGCTGACTGATACCACATGAAACTCAGCATACATGTAACCTCGTTTCCTGTGAAATCAATAAACTCATTCTACACATTTCACATAAAATTATCACTCATGTAAGATCCTCTGTATATAGTATACTGGAACATTGATACACATTCATACAGCCAATGTATAATTTGCTATATATTACAATATGTTGTCAGTCTACTTTACAATAATCACGAGTCACGACAAGTATGATAATGTCTACCGCTGTAGCACACTATTTTTACAGGTATGGCACGGAATAAAACTTCACGAGTGGAAGTGTACTGCCATTATTTACAGGAACTTTCCCGCGGTGCGACCAGCTTAGGTTTTACCGCCATATGTTTATGCAATACAATCAAACTTGCATTTATTATAAATTATAATAGTTTCCATGAGTACAGCGAACATGGTTTATATTTATGTGAGCATGTAAGTTCATTAAATCAGAACACACAATTAATGAGTGCACACTGTATACTGTCATGCATAGTCGGATAACTACAGTTTGCCAAACCAGCTAATATGCGGCAGTGTGTCAAGACATGGGCTGCATGAAACTATGTGGCTGTCCTGTGGACTGGTGCATGACGGAGAGTCATACATATGTACTTTAATGTTGCCAGGCCGGCTGACCTGTGTCACAGGCGGCTGGATTTATATTTCTCAAGTTTCGCGACTACCTCCAAAGCCTTCAGAGCAATCGCTTTAATAAATAATAGTGAACATGAAATTTAATAATCTGACTGGCCGAACTCGAGCACAGCTGTGGCTCAGCCAATCAAGTCAGTAAATTTCAAGTGTAAGGGCAAATCACACCCACCAACGTACGCTAGTATGTAAAATAAAGTAGGAATAATTCAGCGGAATTTATTCATTATTGCAGATGCGAATTTACTGAGATTGAATAATTCTTCTTTATCTTCACTCATCGTTAATATATTAAATGCATGTTCCCTGGGATATTCCATATAGCACGCATGGACATATTGTTCCCGTTTCGCATTGAAAAATGAGCATCTAAGAATATAGTGCTTTTCGGAACCGATCTCGTTTAAATTGCATAGTGTACATATACGGTCATTGAAGTCTACACCAGACCAATAGACACCATCTGCCTGTTTCTATTGGGAATATATGATTCGCGGTACGTAAACGTATGAGCGTTGAGTGCGGGATTATGTGCGAGAGTTATTAAATATCTTTCTAAGGTAAATGGCATTTTGAAACCACTGTAAATTCGACCTTCAGTTGTTTGAGTTTCGCATGCTAGCATTCCAAGTTTGGATATACTGGTCACTTAAAGTTCGCTTAAAAACAAAGTTGATGGTTTTACAGTTCAGGAATAATTGGTTTAGCCATATCTCGTGTCTACCAAAGTAGGTCAATATAGTGTATATGAATTTTTGCCACTTATAGACTACATCTGGATTACGTACCATTGATAGATAATATAAGGTAAGCATATTTAGTATCTTTTCCGGTGACAAGTCTATTCCAATATCCAATCATCCTGCTCTTTACAGTAACAGATAACGGGTATCGACCTAATTCTCCATGAAACATGTATATAGGCGTACTTTTTCTCGTTTTAGTAATTTTTCGTAAGAAGTCATTGTGTACTTTTTCAATTATATTAAGGGATTCGAAGCCCCATACCTCACAGCTATATGTTAAAATAGGGTCAATTCTATGATCAAATAGTTTTATCTGGAGGTCAATCGGTAGATCTAAATTATAAATTCGTGTATATAACATATACATGGCCTTCTTTGCCTGTTCAGTATTTTCGAGCAGTATCAAAATATCCATTGCTTGTGAAATATATACCAAGATATTTGTATGTATCTATTATATTTATAGTCACATCAACAAGTTTAAATTGATGCATGTTTGTGTTCCTAGCACCGAAGACTACAACATTACTTTTTGATAGATTTACCTTAAGTTTCCAATTCTGGCAATAAGTAGTTAAATTGTCTAGCGAATTTTGGAAATCTACAGGATTATCGGATACAATGAGAGTATCATCAGCATAAAGTTTGACAAACAGTCTGAGCCACTGTTGTACATCTCCATGTTGTATAGTTACACCGTGTGATCCGGATATTAATAAATTCGATTCGATATCGTTCAAAAATAGTGAGAATATAATTGGGGATACATTTTCACCCTGTCTCACGCCGCATTCACAGGCAAAACAGTTGATGTTTCATTTTCATAAAATATACACGATTTTATATCATTATACATGTTATATATTAGTCTGAATACTTTTCCGTTAATGGACGATGCTAAAAGATTCTGCCAGACGCCTATTCTCCAAACGGAGTCGAAAGCTGCTGCGAAATCTATAAATGCAGAATAAAGTTTGTTCTTACATTTTCTCAACATCTCAATCAAACTATGTAACAGAACTATATGACCTGATGTTGAATAGTTCTTTCTAAGCCCTGCCTGATTCTCATTTCAGTATGCCAGTTTCGTCCAGAAATTTCGTAACACGTGTGTTTAATATGGAAGTGAATAGTTTTCCTAAGCAGCTTAATAAGGTTATTGGGCGATAGTTACATGGATCCTTGGAATCACCTTTCTTGTAAATAGGTATGATATAACCTTCGAGCCAGCATTCTGGGAAATTGTGCCTGTAGTAAATATTCAGTTGAATAGGTTTATATAAAATGGCATCATAATACTGATTGTGTTTTGTATGTATTCGCTTAATATATTGTCAGATGGGCTCGGCGCTTTAGAATTGTTCAGGCTGTACTGATATGTGTTTTTGTATTTCGCTTTCTGTGATTGGGTAGTTTAGCTGCTCTTCACTGTTATTTAAATAATCTCGGGGAAGATCGAAACATTCATCACCTGTCTCGTTTTCATTACCTTTCTTGAAAAACTTGTACTATTCATCAAGCGATGGCATATCGGTTTTAGTTTTAGTTTTCAGGCTATTTATAAAAGCCCAGTATCGTTTTGGGTTTTGGTTATTCATTTTACGCATTTTTTGTTCATTTTCATGTTTATGTTTATTTATATATTTATGCATAGTAATTTTGTACTTTTTACTACGACTTAATAGTTTATTTTTGTTTTAGCTTGTTTTGTGGTGGTGATATTGTTTTTTCGCTCGATGGTATGCTTTGAGCGCCCGTTTGCATTCGTTTCCAAACCACGGGTTGTCTCCTTCCGATTGTGATACACATTCTGATGTACATATTTTGTGCTGCGCTTCTGAAAATATTAGATATTTGTGATGTATTTTGATTTGTGACATCTTTAGAATCGGTAAAAGATAATACATCACTCAGTTTTGACGTATACATATTACTTTTAAACTGTTCTGTTAATATATTATTCCATTTTCTCCACGGATTTTTACTTTTAGCTTCTGTTCGCCGCGTAGTTTGTTTAACTGGTTTGCAGCATAAATCCACACTTAGTAAGGAGTGTTCATCTGAGAACAGTGGATATAGTTCGGTAATTTTAAAAATCGTTACGTAACGGAAAAGGTTAACATACGCTAATGAGTAGTCAATTAGAGACTTATTTCGAAATGTGAACTCACCGACGTCCTTATCTGAACCTGCGCGACCGTTTAGTAAGAATAAATTTAAATTTCTACATATTTATATAAAAAAATAACCATGTGGATTTGTCTTTTTATCCTTTTTGAAAATAATTTGACGAATCGCTATCCAATTGAAGATGTGTTGATAAAAAGTCGTCAAACACAATATAATCTGGTAAGCATGCAGTTCTGGCATTTACGTCACCGAGGAGTATCGAAAATTTGAAATGTGCACAATCTTGTGTCATTTCTGGGAAGCCTTTGAACAATAAATTATTTCGACGGACACGTGCCTCACTGTCTATAAACTTATATTCCAATATGGTGATTCGGTCGTCGTGTTTAATGACATGTTCTTGCGTTTGGCGCAGTGTGGTCGTGGCGCTAAGCGCCCGATCAATCTTGGTTTCCAGACTGTTTATTTTGGTTATTGAGGAAAGGATAAGGTTCAATTTCTCATCAGTGGATAGGGAACTAGTCAATATGTTATCTGTATACATATCATCACTTACACATGCTGCACTGGTACCACCTGTAATAATCCTTCCACGCTTTTTGCCACGTCTACTGCATACCTCAGTTCATTGTCCAGCGAAAACAGTAGCGCCATTTTGTTCGCCATTTGTATTGCAACACGGGCACCTGCACCTCCACACGCACCATTTTTCACAGCTGAACTGTAGTCCATTCTGATACTTTATGATATCACTGATTACACCACTAATTACACACACTGCGTGTATACGGGGAAGGGAATACACATGCGCTTGTGGACAAGCGTTAATTTCTAGTTTTCCCGATCATTGGTGGTCGTTTAACTAGCCTGCCATTTCTACAGTGACTGTCGCACACATTATGTCTGGGTATCCCCTCGCCGATAGGCAAGATGAGATATAGCTTTCGTCCATGTGCGTGCGTACGTACGTGCGTACGTTATTAATACATTTTATTTTTCAATATCTTATGAACCACTTTATTTTGATAATATTTGGCCACAATGTGTGCATAAGAACGATGCTTCGCTATGCATACGATACGGCAAAATTAATGCGCTTCACCGATTTTGATTATTTTTCTAGGGATGATGTCTTGTTTTCCATACGACCCATATTCCGAACGCCCAAGGTCAAGGTCAGTGAGGTCTTATGTTCGTTCACCTTGTTTGTAAGGCAAATGCGTTAAAAAAAATTGTCGTTTATTCAATAACTAGTTTTTACTGTATCGTCAGATACAGTTATGTCAGCGTCCGATGTATGTTACTATATTTATGTATCGCAAGTTTATTTATCTATTTTTAGAAGCATTAACTATGGCTGTCGGTCGCCATTCTTTAGCCATCCCTATAAGCCGGTACCTGTACCAACCAAGACAGGTACCATCCAGTACCTCTGTCACGGTAACTGTGGCCCGTTTCACTAAACTTCTTACGACTAAAATGTTCGTAAGTGCAAATTTAGGATCGACTGGAAATTTAAATTGATGGCTTTACATTATTGAACATAGGCTGAATATGTTTAAAAGAAACTTTGGTAATATGAAATTTGCAGACTATCATAATTTTGCACTTACGAACATTTTAGTCGTACGAAGTTTAGTGAAACGGACCCCTGTAATGCGTGGCGAGCGCGTTTATGATGCATGTAATTTATCAAATGGTATTATTATTCAGTCACCATCTTAACATTGCTATATCGCATGAACAGCTCGGCGGATGTTGCTCAAATGTTATATATAGGATTCTTTGCTGAAGCATTTTCAAATTTAATAAAAATGGCGGCGCCACGCAATCCGAGATAGCCGCCATCCCAAAAGTGGGCAAATTCTTAACCATTTTCTCAAGAACTGACAAGCCGATCTGAACGAAACTTTATAGCATTGTGACCCGTGGTTTATGTAAAGGTATTATTTAATTACCAACTTCAAAATGCTTTGGTTGGGAGCAATGTGAAGGGTAGCATTTACGATGGGGTTCATCATTTACGGTTCTCTATCTGAGAGTTGGATCAAGTTAATCCCCTTAATAGGGTATGGGCTAAGTAATCCAGTGTGTTTTAGGGCACCCCACACCAGATCAAGATTTACTACTTTTTGTTTCTGGCGATACAGTTTCATTTCTTTCAGTACTTTGATTTATCAAGGCTGCTAGCGAGGGGATTAGCTTAGTGATAACGATGTCCTTGCTTTGTTTGTATTTGCCATATTTATATTAAATTTCGCTTACTAGTGTATACTGTTATTTTAGGTTTTGTGTTTTTTTTTGCTACATTGTTTGAACCAATGTTTTTATAGACCACATATAAGCCATATGGCCGCCATCTTGAAATTAAAAATGGCCACATTGAAATTTATATTTCGAGGTCAAAGTCATTATGTGTGGTGTTTGTGCAGCGGAAACACATTATTATGGACAATAGATATTGGCAGAATGAGTTCAATACATTTTGAGATACCAGCCATTTTGGTTTCCGAATTGGCCGCCATTTCAAAATTGGAAATCCAGTATTTATTTTACATTTGTGTACTACCGGTAATCTTTATCTTCAAAATGGTCACCGAAACTAAGTGTGTTATGTACATCAAAGATTTGTTACACATTCTAGTATTTCTGTGGCTGTATTTATGTTCTTACAAATGATATTGTAATTGGAACGTGTGTGTCTGCTTGAAAACATATCTATATACAACACAAATCAAAACTGAAGTTAATTCCATTTTTTAAGAGCTGCATGTCCGCAATTTTGAATTTCAAACTGGCCGCTATTGAAATTAATTCATATTTAAAGTCAACGTTATATGTTGTGTTTTTTTATTATTATTTATTATGGATAAGAAATATTGTCATAATTATTTCAGTATATTTTCAAATGGCGGCCATATTATTTTTAGATGGCCGCCATTTAAGCTTGACAATCGAATATTTATTATACATGTTTAATGCAGTGGTGATATTGTGTATGTTTCTTCTGCTTATGCTCATAATACAATGAACACAAACTGTTTAGATTAGTTCTAACTAGTACTGTAGTACCAGACACCATTATCTTCAAAATGGCCGATGGAAATAAATGTGTCGCATACATTGCCACTTCAAGGAGTTACATATGGTCTGGTACCGTGGCCTACGTTATAAACTGTCATCCGCAGGTATTACTGGCAACTTGCACCAATGGTTTACATCTTATCTATCTTCCAGGCAACAGAGAGTAGTTTACGCAAATTCATCATCCCACTGGTCCACTATTAATGCTGGTGTTCCTCAATGGTCTATCCTAGGTCCATTCCTTTTTTTAATTTATATAAATGATATAATCAAGGAAATCAAATCGAATATTATACTTTTTGCCGATGACACTAGCTTATCCATCATAGTCGACGACCCAAACGCCTCTGCCATTTCTCTTAACGATGATATCAAAACAATTCATCAGTGGTCACGAGACTGGTTGGTCACATTTAATCCATCAAAAACCGAAACTATTATATTTTCTAGAAAACGTAACAAATAACAACACCCAGATGTTATCATGAACAATGTAACATTGAACCCCATTAGTGAACATACACACCTAGGTCTAACATTCTCAGAAGATGGCAAATGGAAAACACACATTTCTCGCTGCATAACTAAAGCATGGCAACGAATTGGCATCCTACGTTCAATAAATAGATCATGCCTTGAACGTTTATACTTCTATTCCATTCGACCTCTCCTAGAATACGGCGATATTATTTGAGACAATTGTTCTTGTGAACTAAAACATGACTTGGACGCAATTCAAAATGAAGCCGCGCGAATTGTCACAGGAGCCACAAAACTATGCAGCCTAGAAAATCTATATCGCGACTTAAAGTGGGAAACTCTATGTACCAGAAGAAGAAAACATAAACTAATACAACTTTTTAAAATGAAAAATAATCTTACACCTAATTACCTATATACTCTTATACCGACTCAAGTACAAAATCGCTACGCCCTTCGCAATGCTGATGACATTCTGCATATTTCTTGCCGCACTCAAATGTACAGTAACTCATTCCTACCGTCTGCAATACGCGAATGGAACACATTACCAGCTGAAATTAGAAACTCACATAGCTTATCCATCTTTAAGTATCGAATGAATAAAAAGACATCAAAACAAACACAACTTTTCAACATAGGCAACAGGAGAGACCAAATATTGCACGCTCGTCTTCGACTAGCTTGAAGCTCGCTTCACTGCGACCTCTATCGAAAATCAATAGTAGATTCTCCTTTATGTTATTGTGAATCACAAGAGACGGTAGACACCTACCTAACAGCATGCACAAAATATGAACCACAACGTCAACAACATTTAGCTGGGCTATAATGTCCAGTCATCGCCGATAAACTTCTGAACGGAAATGAGCACCTTTCATTAGGGCAAAACAAACACGTGTTCCTACAAGTTCACAAATGTATTACAGCCACAAGGCGGTTCTAATTATATTACCTATATTATATAGGCCAGATCAAGATGCATTGCCGGGGGAAAACACACATCGTCCCATGATACGTCGCGCCGGCGGCCCCGCATGGTACGGCGCATGGTAATGATACACTGGAATGGCAAACAGTTGACTGAGGTTTCCCGATAAGCTTTCACCACTCTAATCACTTTTTTCTTCATTATATTATTATGTTTTCTTCTCCAACTCTATCTACATTTATAAACAATAGCATTAGTTAAGATTGTATATTGTATAGCGCACTTCATATGATGTGTACGTTACACTGTCGTACATATTGTATTTATATAAGCTACTAGCTTGTTTTAAAATCCCTGTAATTTGCTATGTAGCATGTATACAATGTACATATAGCAATAAATATTGTTTAAACCAAACCAAGGAGTTACATCTATTACGTATTTACATGTACATGTATCACGTATCACATATTGTTGTGGCTTATATTCATGTTTCTCCAAATTATATCTTGGTCAGCACATGCGTTTTCCTTTAAAATAAGAATATGAAAATATAGCGAACCATGCATTTTATTCAATAAAGTGTATATTATGGTATTATATATTGCATTGCAAAGGTAAATACTCATATTCTCCATTGCTTCATGAGGAAGCGTCTGTTACGGCGATATAATGCACCATCTGCAGTCTGTAAGAACTGGCATTGCGCTAGCAGACTGGTCTCAACAGTTTGCTGTCTTTATGGAGTCCAACTTGGTCGCCAATGTTTTGCTCTTTTAATTTTAAAGCTACTATGCTTTTACCATAGCGTTTTTATTACTCTGTTGATGACTGGATCTGATCTTGTCACAAATCGAAACATGTATTGGAAATACCTGATCGCAAGTGGTCAGTCAACTGGATAGAAACCGCTGTCCCATCAATAACTGTGAAGGTGACCATTCCGTGCCGGTATTGGGAGTTTCGATATTCAAGCATATCCAAATATAGGTCTGTACATTCACCATTTGTGTTTACGAAACTGTGTTTCACAATGATTAATGTTCGCTCAGCTAACCCACTTGCCATTGACTACATGAGCACGTGACATTAAGTAAATCCCATTATTTTGCAAAATCAGCAAATTAATGTAGGCAAATTGCAGACTTCATCTGACACATGTGTACGTGGTACACTATGCTTACTGTAAATCTCTTCAAGTGTCCAATGGCCATTTTAGATTTCATGCTTTGTGACTGTTGTTCTTAACAGTTACCAGCGATTCACTTTCATTTCATGTGGAAATGTTTGTAGCAACAGTTTGTCATGGGTGGTCTGGTACATAGTGTGATATCAAAGTTTCTTCGGCATTTCAGTTTCTATCTTCAATTGAAAATCTTCCTACCATTTTCAAAGAACATACTATCTTGCGCTCGTCTAAGACATGTCTGAATGCCGAGATGGCCATTCAGAAATTGAGTTATCCATTTAGACTCGTTTTTCTAGCAGAAATGTGCATCTTACGCAGTCAAGTTTGCAATTTCTTGCAACTCGTGATCACTGACAGGTAAGTTCACGAATACTACAATGTCATGCACCTGTGAATTCATATCCTTAATAAAGTTAGAATATATGTCTGTTACCGACTCTGTGATAGCGTATCAGTAACTAGTATGTTTTTGCCAGAAACGTGTTTCATTGACCGGCCATATTGCTTCAGCAGCAGTAAAATATCCTGTAATTTGTGACGTGAGTGTACAAATTGGTCGCTTATCTATGACGGGGGATTACAGTCAATAACGCGAGGGTAGCTCGCGAGTTAAAATACAGCACGCGAGATCTTAAATAGCTCGCGTGCTTCTTTTACCTCGCGTGGTAAATGTAGCTCGCGTGCAACTAATTACAAGCTCGTGTGGTACATTAAGCACGCGAGCTTGTAATTAGTAGCACGCGTGGTAAATGTTGCTCGCGTGCTAATGACGGGGCAAGACAGTCAATACACGACGTTTTACTGTAGCTCGCGTGGGTCTTGTACCTCGCGTGCTAAAGTAACCACGCGTGCTATTGCTTAGGCTCGCGAGCTGAAGAATGGCTCGTGTGCATATTGTAGCTCGCGGCTTACAATGACCACGTGAGCTCTTTTAAGGGCTCGTGTGCTATAATGGCTCGTGTGGGTCTTGTACCTCGCGTGCTAAAGTAACCACGCGTGCTGTTGTTTAGGCTCGCGTGCTGAAGAATGGCTCGTGTGCATATTGTAGCTCGCGTCATACAATAACCACGCGAGCTATTTTAAGGGCTCGTGTGCTATAATGGCTCGCGTGGGTCTTGTACCTCGCGTGCTCAAGTAACCACGCGTGCTGTTGTTTAGGCTCGCGTGCTGAAGAATGGCTCGTGTGCATATTGTAGCTCGCGTCATACAATAACCACGCGAGCTATTTTAAGGGCTCGTGTGCTATAATGGCTCGCGTGGGTCTTGTACCTCGCGTGCTCAAGTAACCACGCGTGCTGTTGTTTAGGCTCGCGTGCTGAAGAATGGCTCGTGTGCATATTGTAGCTCGCGTCCTACAATGACCACGCGAGCTCTTTTAAGGGCTCGTGTGGTTACAATTCAGCTCGTGTGGTAGTAACAACCAATCACAACGTCTGTTACAAATATATCCGGGCCGCCATTTAAACCTGTCCGAAAAACAACAGCAGCATGGTCAGAGTCCGCTTCCATTTTGTTGTTGTTGTTGTATATCTGAGATTCAGCCGCTGACTTAATAGTTGTTCGCTTTGTTGATTAGGGCCATGCAGAATGTATATTACGGTACTATTTGGCATGTAAGCCCAAATATTTATGGTGATTTCGTATAAAAATAAAAGCTGACCGACCCTACGTAGTAAATCCGGGACCGTTGCCCGCACCACATTTTCATTTATTTCGCCTATCTTGCAAGGTAAATTGTACACGCATCACGGTGCGATGAGGTGGTGGTCCTCCTCTCCAATGAAATGTTTAAACCTACAACACCATAGAGGCGACTTCCTGGCATATGGGCCTCCGTTTTCACCTATTGAATATTGCATAAGTACAGTGTATGCCTATTATATATCCTGCAAGGCATGTAAACGCATCGCTGGTGCAGAGGTGGTAGGTGAGGTCCTCCAAGAAAACTTTGAAACATACAACACTGTAGACGCGATTTATCGTACATTTACCAGTTTTCGACTGATTTTTCCCGGCACCCGGAATTTGCTGGCGTACGGAATACTAAACACTACGAGTACAATCGTCGCGTACGGCGTACTGTAGCTCGGCGTACGGAATACCCTCTAATTAGGACGGAATCTGGCGTATGCAAAGGGCAATATACCCCTCACGAATACTGCTTGGGAACTACCCCAATAATTAGATATTTTACTGTGTTTCTAATGGTAAGTCATGACATTGTGTATACAATGTGTGGCAGGTGAAATTATTATGGCGAATTATTATATGGGAATAGATATTACAAAAACCTGCGTATTTGTTATATATATTCCGATCCAGTCTATAACCAGTGTCATCTGCCGTCAATAGTGTAAAACGTAATACTTTTATGTAGCATACTGAACTGTTCTATTTCAGTACTTATTGGCTGCACTATTGTTCTACTATCACGTGACTAACACTGGAATGCATGTTGTATGCGCACGCAACACAGCGCACTTTTTCATTCGACGCCATTCTCTTCACATCGCCATGGTACATGTAAAATATATTAAAATAATTGTCTGGTAAATATTTTATTTGCAGTTCTGCGCATCCCACTGTGACTAGTGACATCGCTCCAGATAGAGAACATTCACAAACACTTTACCGGACTTTTTGGGGAGGTTTCCCAGAGTAAGGGGAGGGGGAATAAGAGCCAGACAGGCCACAAATGATTGGATAAATTAAAGTACCACCCTTATGCACCTATAAATGTCGTCACCGCCCTGTGGGTGTGGGTTGGGCAGCCGGCACGGCACCCACGTGAAATTAGACAACAAAATATTCCAGATACCCGGGAATTAGACAGCCCATTACGCTCTATGGTGGGGCAATTATACGTCCACCAACATCGCAGATACAGGCTTCTATGGGGAAAAGACCGTCCGACCACCGGGAATTAGACACAAAATTAATCCAGACAGTCTGGAATTAGAAAGTATATTTTAACTTTTGTCGAATTTCTCGGGGGTTGCTCGCCACCCCTCCGGTGATACGATACGATGTCAACTGAACACGAATTCATGATGCCTCCCCTTGAAAATGCACTCGCCGCTCGTGAGTTGATCTTTGAACAGTCAGCCTTTGTTGTTCATTTTATATACAGTTATGAGCGATTTTCGCTTATTGAAGCATGCTATTAAATAACCCGTCATGCATAGACCTACACATGTACATTGTACCAGGTATACATGTACATATAATTCCTTGTAATTCCACTACACTGCCGAGAGCTAACAACTGTACGAATTTATGTCTCTGCATATCAGTGTAGGCCCCCCTTGCCAGACCGTACGGTCATGCTGATATGTGGCTACGATGGTCGCATATGTCGTGTAACCGACTGCTTGGCTGAGCTTACTCATAAAGTCGCACGAGTCTGTAACGGACCATGGTCACACTTCGCCAAAATGGACATAATTTTCATGAATTCTGAAAGATCGCCAATAGCCTATACTTATTGCTATATATATACTTATTAAGTAGGTATTTAATCTGCCTTCAAATCCACCTATCATGCATTTATGATTCACTGTAAATGGACACTAATGTTTATTATTGCTCAAAATAGGCCCAGCTGGTGTCTGTGATGGTGGCCTCTGTGCATGCCCCCCTTGGGGCCGGTACTGCGTTGCTATCATAGACTCATTGATGGTACATTGAGATGGACTCAAGATAACATTGTGCTTCTAAATTAATGCTGTGCACTAATGTTGGTATGGTACATGTATATGATGTCTCTGACGGCCACTCCAGTTCTTGCCTTTATGGGTTGAGTACTGTACTTGCCCTCGGATACACCCATCATTTATTGATCACAGGCCGGTGTCCACCCAGACTGAAGATGGACTAAGCACACTTCTTACATTTTGATATACACATGTATGGCTTTGCCATTGCTACATCTGAAAAATATGAGGAAGATTGTAATGACAGAACAGATATATATTATTTTAGTTCATTCCCTCGTATGTGATTGAACATTATATTTGCCTAAAACATTTGCTAATTGATAAAGTAATAACAATGTTTAACAAAGCTTAGATGTTGTGCGTCCAAATGATATTAGGCCTGTATACTATGACAAATGAGTGTATGTATGCTCCCTGCTATAAATAAACTATTATAATATATTACGAGGCCAAGGACATACGCTCGACCAATCATCAGCTGTGGTGAATCATCTGTACACATATGTAAATTCTAACACTGGCCTGGAACAATACATTTGCTAAATATGGTGGTAGTGTGTACTACATTTTACTATTATAGTGGACTTGTGAACCAAACAGCAGTAAGAACACACACCACGTGTGGGTCATTGAATGTCAAACCACACTGGCCTCGATTTGGTCGAAATTGACCTACTGTAAGCTGTATTTGGTAGACACATGCTATTTATAATAAATAGATATCTACATGCTGGTTCACTTGCCACTTTTTCACCTACATGTATGTGACAAAGGTTTCTCGGGGCGGGCATGGTGTATCACGAGGACATGGGGGCCGTGATTATTATACCATGAATTCTATTAAATGGAGCTGATGCTTGGAATTTGTTAATCTAAAAGAAAAAAAAAACAACATTCACGTGCATTCGTGGCCAATGCTGATCCAGCTCTGACTGACATCTGTGCAGCCCGGACTGTATCACCACTGATCTCATGCACGACAGGTGTTCTGGGTCAGATTATTATTTTATAATAATAGTAATAACCCGCATGCCAAAAAATTAATCAGCCAAATCACACAAACCGGTTAAAAAAAATAGACCATTCCCACAGACAGGTGCGGCGAAAAAAATAAGCGCCGAAATGTCAGTCTCGTATATAGCAACAAAAACAACAACAACAGTATTAACCATATATATTTGTAAAAGACGATGTGATTGGTTGTTACTACCACACGAGCTAAATTGTAACCACACGAGCCCTTAAAATAGCTCGCGTAGCTACAATATGCACACGAGCCATTCTTCAGCACGCGAGCCTAAACTACAGCACGCGTGGTTACTTTAGCACGCGAGGTACAAGACCCACGCGAGCCATTATAGCACACGAGCCCTTAAAAGAGCTCGCGTGGTCATTGTAGGACGCGAGCTACAATATGCACACGAGCCATTCTTCAGCACGCGAGCCTAAACAACAGCACGCGTGGTTACTTTAGCACGCGAGGTACAAGACCCACGCGAGCCATTATAGCACGCGAGCCCTTAAATAGCTCGTGTGGTCATTGTAGGACGCGAGCTACAATATGCACACGAGCCATTCTTCAACACGCGAGCCTAAACAACAGCACGCGTGGTTACTTTAGCACGCGAGGTACAAGACCCACGCGAGCCATTGTAGCACGCGAGCCCTTAAAATAGCTCGCGTGGTCATTGTAGGACGCGAGCTACAATATGCACACGAGCCATTCTTCAGCACGCGAGCCTAAACAACAGCACGCGTGGTTACTTTAGCACGCGAGGTACAAGACCCACGCGAGCCATTATAGCACGCGAGCCCTTAAATAGCTCGCGTGGTCATTATAGGACGCGAGCTACAATATGCACACGAGCCATTCTTCAGCTCGCGAGCCTAAGCAACAGCACGCGTGGTTACTTTAGCACGCGAGGTATAAGACCCACGCGAGCTACAGTAAGACGTCGTGTATTGACTGTCTTGCCCCGTCATTAGCACGTGGGCAACATTTACCACGCGTGCTACTAATTACAAGCTCGCGTGCTTAATGTACCACACGAGCTACATTTACCACGTGAGGTAAAAGAAGCACGCGAGCTATTTAAGAGCTCGCGTGCTGTATTTTAACTCGCGAGCTACCCTCGCGTTATTGACTGTAATCCCCCGTCATCGGTTTGGCTAGTTGTAAGGTTGGGCCCACGCGGGGTCGCCTTGGGGCGCCGTTCGGTAGTCTAGGCACGATGCCAACCCGGGTCTCTGAGATGTAGGATCATGCAAGATGCAAGATGCAACTCATGAGGTGATCACAAGAACGTTACAGTATATCGTGACGAGCCGTCTCATCAGGATCTGTACTTTCTGCAAGTAATTTTCACATTTTTGAGAACAAAAACACCCTCTTTTAATAAATGGACTAGATTGAAAATCAAATCATTTCTTACGATTGGATTGATTGGTCAGGTTTTAAGAACACAGCATGGTATATAGAGGATATTCCATCGTACATTTTGAATAGCTGAAAATAATACATTAGTGTGCGTCGGCTTCCGCGTAAGCAACGAGTGAGCGTAGCGAACGAGTTGCTTGCACGGACGCCAACGGACACGAGTGTATTATTTCCGCTATTCAAACATGTACGATGGAATATCCTATTTATTACATTTCCACGGCGGATATATATGCACATTTATTCTATTTTTGAGATTATAAACAATGAAGTGTGATGTGCGCATGAATAGTTACACAATGAAGTGTTTTCCCACGTGTTGGCGTTACGTTGTGTGACGTCAAATGTGACGTTATATAAACTTTTTGAAATCCAAATTGCGCAGCTGTTTCTACGACCCATATATATTTGAGTGCATGTTTGGAATGTGTTCAATCACATTAACATTCTAGATTAGTCGAGACCATTTCCAAATTTTCAAATAACTTTTTACTGTAATAAAAATTAAACATTTTGCATGGTAGCACGTTTCCAAGAAAACAGGCGCATATTTACGGGTGTTTTCTTCACGGTGTATTATTTGTCAGGAGTTGATTACGGGTTTTCTCTCACAGCGAAACCCGTGCAAATAATTTACAAGGGTGTAATAAAAGATGATAACTAAAGAAACGTATGAACAAATTGAATACGATGCAATCGTAGATCATTGTGATCAAAAGGATGTTATCCCCCTTCATTCATCTGGGGCCCCTTTCACTAAACTTCGTACGACTTAAATGTTCGTAAGTGCAAATTTAGGATCGTCTGAAAATTGTAATTGATGGATTTACAGTTATTGAGCATAGGCTGCAGCCTATGCACAATACATGTACATCCAATACTTGTTTACAAGAATACAGTGTTATTGTGAAATTTACAGACTATCATAATTTTGCACTTACGAACATCTTAGTCGTACGAGGTTTTGTGAAACGGCCCACAGACCCCTTCCATTCAGTTCGTGTTGTAGGTGGAACCGTTGACATTACTACAGTCGCCATCCGCGATGACGGCACGATGAAGCAGATATTCGAGTCGGGGGGCGGGGCCTGGGGTGGGATGAAGGTGGACCAAAAGTTCATCAGGTATTTGCTTGTGTATTTGTTTTATTATTATTTCCCTTACGTCCCTACGTAGCTGAAATCATGGGCACTTCATGTTAT
>CM055266.1:132919530-133019920 GCA_029237695.1 Conchocele bisecta
ACTTCATGTTATCATAATATAACCAAAATAACTGTCCATAAAGAAGTATAATATTGATATATTGGGTTATATTTTCGCATTGAAATATTTAAACCTGCAAGTGTACTCCATCATCTAGCAAAATGGACTAAGACCGATCTCAACCAATCAACGTAGAGATGACATAGACTATCCTACGCAAACTAATTTTTGTGGACAAAAATGAATTCTGTCCCACAAAACTGAATTTTCTTCACAAAACTCAATTCTGTCTTACAAAATTGAATCCTTTATAACAAAAATGAATTTTGTATACGAAACGTATGCAGAATTGAATTTTGTGACACAGAATTGAATTTTGTGACACAGAATTGACAGAATTGAATTTTGTGACACAGAATTGAATTTTGTGATTTTTAGTGTTACAAAACTCAATTTTGTACACATAATTAACCTGTCCTGCATGGCGCCCCGTACCTGTGGCCGTTTCACTAAATTTGGTACAACTAAGAAGTTCGTAAAAGGTAAAACTAATATTTACAATACAGAAAGAATTAGTATCCGATTTAGGGCAATGTTTGGTGGATTTGTTCTGACTTTATGACCTCCACATATATGTGGAAACGGTTTGCTATTAATGAATCACGGTAATGCGGGAAGTAAATTTATAGAAATCTTCGTACGAAGCTTAATGGGACGGGTCCCTGGGCCCCGTTTCACTAAACTTCGTACGATTAAAATGTTTGTAAATGCAAATTTAGGATAATCTGGAAATTTGAATTGACGGATTTACATGTATTGAGCATAGGCTGCATATGCAGCCTATGCTCAATAAATGTAAATCCAATAATTGTAAATCCAATAACAGTGTTACTGTGAAATTTACAGACTATCATAATTTTGCAATTACGAACATTTTAGTCGTATGAAGTTTAGTGAAACGGCCCTCTGATGATCAAAGCAAGGATATTGGGTTTCTTGTAAGGATGAACCCATCGTTAAATTCACCTTTCACATGCTCCCAACCAACCACCCATAGTTTATCAGGTACCTCGCATTGACAGAAAACATACTGCGTTGCCCAGATACGAATATCCAGGTTAAAACGAATTGAAAACTGACGTTTCGTTGATCGAACGGCATCACATGACGTTACCGAATGACGTAAGTGTAATAACGTAACATAAACAAAGTATGCGTTCGTTCAACGAAAACCATGTCGTATTTGGCCATCGGCTAGGATAAAACGTTAGCTGATAAATAGAATACCGGACTAGTGTCTTTTTTATCAAGTTTATATGGCTCGGTTCGGAGATGGTAGGAATTCCTCGGCGATCCGAGGAATTCCTACGAGTTTCTTAGCCGTGCCTGATAAACTTGATATCACAAGACACTACACAGTTATTGTCTATTGTTAAGGACATTACAGACGGTCATAGGCAGGGACACACTGGAGGAGTTCACCAGGTCAAATTTTCTCGACGAATATGATATGCGAATGGAATTCGAAAGCAGAAAGCGGAAAATTACAGTCAAGCCTCGACACGATGACGAGCCGTTCCTCATAAAGCTTCCGTCCACGCTGAAGGAGATGTGGGAGGAAGAGACAGGAAAGAAAGTTATGGACATTCTTAATGAACGACCAGATTTGAAATATGTTACATATAAACACGGGCGTCTTGTGTTTAACGCTGATGTAATCCGTGAGTACTTCAGTGAAACCATATCAGAGATCATACGGTATATAAAAGTCGTAGTGGGGGACGAAAAACATGCCGGAGTGACGATTGATTCACTCATATTGGTTGGTGGTTTTGCAGAATCCAGTATCGTCGTGGATGAAATAAAAAAAAGCCTGAAACCTCGCGGGATACCTGTGTCAGGCCGCAATGCACGGAGCTTGCCGTCCTAAATGGTGCTGTCTTATTCGGTCAGATGGAGGAGATTTTGACGTCACGAATCCTACGATACACGTATGGCATCGGTATGATAATGGAGTACTGTCGGGAAACGCACAGCGACGACAAACTTTTCAAGGCTGATGGCAAACAGTGGGCACGTGACATATTCCGGAAGCACGTGAGGAGGGGCGACGAAGTGAAATTTGGCCAATGGATTTCCCTGAAAGGAATACTACACGTGACGAGGGGCGACGAAGTGAAATTGGGCCAATGGATCTCCCTGAAGGAATATTACCCCGTCGACGAGAACCAGAAGACGTCGACCATATACGTCTATACGTCAAACCAGAAAGATCCACGCTACACCACGGATGCTGGCTGCAAGTTCATAGGTAAGTTCGATGTGCAATTTTCGGATCCCAAAAAGTCGTTGCTACCAAAACGCCGACAAAGTAAAGCTGTGGAAATCGCTATGAACTTTGGAGGGACGGAACTAAAAATTAAAGCTACCGATAAGCTGACAGGGAAAATATACAATACTTCTATCTAATGTAATTGTTAATACGGGTATGGTTACCATACACTCTTTGTATACATATGATTGTTATACAATGTAATTGAGACACGCAATGTGATTGTGTACCTTCGGACAGCTACGTAATTTCATTAAAAACGTTTACAAAATTTGCAAAATCTTTCATAAATAAAGTCCAACGTTGACAACATCTTCAAGGTACATGCGGATGAACTCTGAAATATTTTTCAACTTTTGACGCCATTTACGGAAATTATTGTAACTTTTGTAAACGTATTTCATAAAATTATGTCCGAAGGTATACAAAATCTCCTATGTGGCTGGGACTGGAGAAATGGGGCTTACGGAAATTGTGACCAGTGTACTATACTGATCATATAGCACACTCATGTAGACTGGTAACAATCTATATCGCTTGTTAGCAACATGACGTGTGTTTCATTGATGGAATGGCAAACAGTGTAGATCCTGATCAGACTGTGCGGATGCACAGGCTGATCTGGATCTACAGTGGTCGCTAAAGCCATAAACCACATTTCTCCAGTTACAGCCACGTATGAACTTCTAATTATATAACTGTATTACGGTCCTATGGAAGCGTCTCGGTGCCAATGCTAAAATATGTTTTATATCCTAATTAGGACTTAGTTACTCATAATTAGGACTTATTATATCCTAATTATGACTTAGTATCTCTAATTAGGCCTTATTATCTTCTAATTTGGACTTACTATTTGTCTAAAAATGTTTTACTAACTCCTAATTAGGAGATACTAAATTATGAGATAGAAAGTCCTAATTAGGAGGAGACCTTAAGTCCTAATTAGGAGATAGTATCTCCTAATTAGGAGGTAGTATCTCTTAATTAGAAGATAAATATAGTTTAGCATTGGCAGCAGGACGATTCCATACGGTCCCCACGATGTGGTAGGTAACTGTATGCTGAGCAGGGCGAACGGCAAACAACAATGAGCAAAGACCGTATCAGCATGATCAGTGATGAACGTATTGTTAAAAACCAAGTGACTCTAATTTGTATAACTTTTATTGAGCAGTTTTACATGGTGTAATAACATACACAAGTGAGTAGAATAACAAACACTAATATCACTCTCGATTGGCTATGCCTCGATGTGCGTATATTGCTACTTTCAGCACTCTCGTTACGAGAGTGCTGAAAGTGACAATATACGCCCATCGAGGCATAGCCAATCTACAAAGGGGCATAACTCAATGGAAAAAGAAATATCAATAATATTTATGGATAGACCCCTCACATTTAATGCAAATTAATTAACTTGTTTAACCCGGATGTACGTACGTACATACGTACGCCAATGTGCCGACTACTTATATCGCGCTGTCCGCAAGCGGGCGTGACAAAAAACTAGCACACTTTTAGAAACAAAGCTTTTAAAACAAACATCTAAGTCATTTCACCTTGATCTTAAACGCAAGGGCCGCATGGTTTGGCTATATGATGGAATAATGATAATGATAGTGACAAATACGTGTGCGAAGTTTCAACTGAATCCGACGTAGGGTTGCAGAGATATAACAGATAGAATTTTGCGTCACAGTTTTGGCTAAGTAATTTGACATTGACTTTGAACACAGAGGCCGCATGAGTGGGCTATAGAATGCAAATATGGATGATAAGGCTGCAAAAAGTTATAACAGAGAAGCAACTTTTGCACAAAAAAAAGAACACACATTTCTAAACTTTCACGCACATAGGACGGACGGACGGACGGACGGTCCGTTGGACGGACGGACGTTCCTACATGACACTCATTAGGTGGTACGTTGCACCTTTGCGTATAGAAACAGGACGATACGAGAATATTGTAGAAGGCAAACGTGTCTGCCCCTTTTGTATCAGTGTGATTGAGGATGATTCGCATGCTCTTTTCAAGTGCAGTACGTATGACGATATTAGACGAGATTTTATGATTACTGCATGTAACGTATGTCCGGATTTTCAAACTTTCACGGATACAATGCCTTTGTCTAGAAATTATTTTGTAATTAATTTGAAATTGTTTTTATTCATTCTTAGACAGGTGATGAAAGCATACTATGGTTTATTTGCACTGTCACGATTAGCGGTAGCTATGCAACGCGGGACATAAGAAGTGAATCAGCCAATCGCGGTTGTCCGTTGCCACTGATTGTTTTAACCAGGATAAGTGCAGTAGCAAGGGCAACTTCGCCGGTTGATTGCTTTTTTGTTATTGTGCTATTTTTTACACACAAACAAAACAAATTAGAAAAATATATTAATTTGATGCAAATATGGAGCTCATTCATATATCCACAGGAGTCCTGTGTCACTGAAGTGTTGTAGCATGGCATTACAGTTAATTCTGATCCTGTGAAGTGTGTCGATTGGGGCGCAGGAGGAGGCCGTTTCACTAAACTTCTTACGACTAAAATGTTCGTAAGTGCAAAATTATAATAGTCTGTGAATTTCACATTAACAATGTTTTCATGTAAACAATAATTGGATTTACATTCATTGAGCATAGGCTGCATATGCAGCCTATGCTCAATACATGTAAATCCATCAATTGAAATTTCCAGACGATCCTAAATTTGCACTTGAAAAATATATTAATTTGATGCAAATAAGGAGCTCATTCATATATACACAGGTGTCCCGTGTCACAGAAGTGTTGTAGCATGGCAGCGCAGTTAATTCCGATCATGTGAAATGTGTCGATTGGGGCGCAGCAGTTCTGGGACAGCATGGGTTGATTGTGTTTATCGACAACACGAGTATATATGCATGTATGCAAGTGTGTATGCATTTAGCTCCATATTACGCAACAAGTATTGTGATACGTATGTACATGTCGAATGTCTTATATACTCTTCCATTGTTTTAGCAACCGTGTTGATTATGAGCTTTAGAATTGTACATATGTTATTTTAAACGGTGCTGTTATAAGTGGAAGTGAGTGAGTCGTCTCTTATAAATCTATATCGAATGGCAACTGCGCATATATACTGTATAACTGATACCTGATACGCATGCTATTGTGTACACTTGATGCCACACCTCCAACCCCGAACGTGTATCCGGGCGGACGGACAGACGGACAGTGGTATATCATAATACGTCCCTTTGTACAAACGGACGTATAACAAAAAATAACACGCTGTTCGTGTAACAACACATTCACTAGGATCATCTTGACAATATTATGTATCGGTGTTGCTATTCAGGGGGGGGGGGTATCGTTTCACTGAACTTCGTACGACTAAAATGTTCGTAAGTGCAACTTTAGGATCGTCTGGAAATTTCAATTGATGGATTTACATGTATTGAGGATAGGCTGCATATGCAACCTATGCTCAATATATGTAAATCCAATAACTGTTTACAAGAAAACATTGGTAATGTGAAATTTACAGACTATCATAATTTTGCACTTTAGTCATACGAAGTTTAGTGAAACGGCCCCAGATTCATACAATATTCGTATGTCATTATGTGAAAACATATTGTTTAATACATGTCAATATTTACTAGAATTAATGTCTATTTAATGAACAAATCAATGGTCAATGACTTGTATACTTAAGTCATACATACTCTACAGCAAGCCTAAAACTGAAATGTATATAGTGTATTATACAGATAGTTTCCTATAACTCATGCCAAATACATATTTAAAGCATGTGTGATACTTGTGAAATACATATACATGTATTGTATTTACGTAGTAGTAGTATAATTTATTATAGTGACACATGTCAACAACCATACATACACGTATATAAAGTTTATAACAACGTACTCTTACCTCTCAAAATAACGATTTGTATGTGTTTATATCATAAACACATACAAATCGTTATGTTGTGAGGTAAGAGTATGTTGTTAGCACCCAACCATATGAATGGCTTATGAGTCACTTAATTACTTGTATAAGTAATGACAAATAATGATACGACTTGTGCAAGCTGGTGTCCACCAGGGATTGGTTGGGCGATTATGAGCTTTACCACTTGTCTGTGGTATACTCTCCTTACTTATGTTATAGAGGGTGCTTACAAATTCATCGTGGTATTGTTTTGTATCTAGATTTGTATCTGTGTGTAGTCTATTCGTGCATAGTTCTTGGAATAGCTCCCAGTTAGCATGACCTAACTTCCATTTAGGAATGGTGGCTGGAGTGTTTCTATGGTATTGGGTAGAAACTTTAGTAATTATCGGATAGTGGTCACTTCCTAGTGTAGAGTCATGGACAGACCAGGAGGTCAAGGAAGCTAAAGCAGGTGTTGCTAATGTTATGTCGGGTGTTGTTCCATACCTTTAATTGAAGAAATGTGTGACGTATCGTAAGTTACAGCTCCGTTGTTGAGTACTACATAATCAGTGTTATCTAGAAATTGTATTATTTCATCATCTACTTTGTTTGTCTTAGAAATGTAATGTACGTCCCATAGTGGGTTGTGCCCGTTGAAGTCACCCAATATTAGAGATTTGTTGCTTAATTGTGTGATAATTTTATTGAGGTTGTTTAGTTTGGGTTCGTGATTATGGTTACCAGGGCCAATGCACACATTTAATATATCAATGTTTCCTTTATTGCTGAGTACCTTAATATCACAATAGAGGTTATTTAGTTGGTCTATAAGGTGATTTGTTTTAAGTTCTACACATGATATTCCATTTTTGGCGTATATTCCTACCCCACTTCCATGGAAAGAATTGGTTGCGTAGGATACGAGGTTGTATCCAGTGAGTGTTGAAGGCTTTGACATTTCTTGCAGGCATATTACATCAGGTGACATTACGTTATTTTCTAGAACATTGATGAGCTCTCCTTTTGTTTTTACAAAACCCTGACAGTTCCATTGAAAGACGGTCAGGGTCATTCCTTTGTTTTTGTTTCTACCAATATTTATTTATTCTATATATGTTTTGATTAGGATGAGCTTTTTGGTGCATATGCCTGACTCCTTTACTGTGAATTTAGGACTTTATTACCATTAAATGGTGTGTAAGTATACTGTGTTTCTTTCTCCGCTAACGGCGGCACTGATTTTATTACGTGTTTACCTGTCTTCTGCTTGTTAGTAAATTTATTCTGTTATTCATGCCTGTATTTACTCTTGAACCAACTTAGGCTAGATTATCTTTTATGGGTTTTGTATTATATTTCCGTATTGCTGTTACAGTTTTACGCATATTAGACTTTTCTATAGTTGTACGTTTTGCTGCTGGAGTGTTATTGGGTGTTGATGTGGCTAAATTATTGCTTGACGTTTGTTTGTTTATTGGTGTGTCCTCATTATCGTTTGTTTCTTGTAGTGTTGTCATGTCTGCACTAATGGTCGAAATATTGGAAATACTCGTTAGTGTTTGAATGGGATGAGACTCTATAGATTCGGTTGATGTTACGATTATTAGTTTAGTTGGGTCTGAGTCGTCCATGCTGCTATTAAACATTTGGGGCTCGGGTGTTAGTATTGCTCTATTTTCCCCCAGTTCTGATGTGGAGGGCTTAATACGTTGTCCGCCAGAGGTCGATTGTTCTCTGGCTTTCATTTTGTATCGTGTCTCTATTACCTTATCCCCATTAGTCAGTTTACTAAACGTTTAGTAAAGAAGTTTCCATTTGGCATTTGCCCATCTGTGACGTGTGCAATTTTTCAGTGGGTGGTGTGCTTTGAATTGTTGTTGTTGTTACAATTTGTCCTAAGTATTGTTCTGCTATTTGTCCTATAATGCCATTGGTGGTTACTCCTAGTTGTTTTTCAATTGCAATTTCAAGATTCGATATTAGTTCTAAAAGCTGTTATTTAGAAACGTATCATTGCATGTTTTCTTCTTTGGTGTTTGTTTGTTTTATGTTTTCCTTTTGTGGAGCTGGATTCTTTGGAGGAAGTTTTGTAGATTCTTGTTTTGCAGGTGTGTTGTTGGTGACTACTCGAATAGGCAGGGTTTTAGTTGCAGGGTTCATTATTTGTTCTTTTAGTGCGTTGCTTGCCAGTTGCCTAGTGTTGTTCTTTTGTTCGAGATGTGATTTGTATTTAAGTATCATCGGGCAGTATGGATCATTTGACCGATGTGCACAAGCCTGTACACCAGCTACGTTATTGCAGAAATCATTGTCCCTGGTGTGTTTGCTCGTGCAGTCTTTGTAATAATGGTTGTGCGCGCAGATGGGGCATATTATTGTGTTATTTTTGCATGCTTTTTGTATGTGACCAAATTGCTGACACTTATTGCAGCGAAAGGGTCGTTGGATCGTTATGCCGATGTCAATGGGGTTGCCTTCGTTAATCTAGGATGCTGGTGTAATTTGATAGGGCTGAAGTGAATTAGTAGAGTAGATTTGGTTTTTCCTATTTGATGTGCCGAGGTGATATTGTTCTCATTGGCGTTTACTGCCAAGCCAACATTAAGTCTTCCTTACTCATACCTATACAATCGGGATGATTAGCGATTCCGATTGTGGCTGGTTTTGTTGTTGTTTGCGTTGTGTATTGTTAATTGATTGCGTTTGTGTTTTGAGTAATTTAAACTCTACGTTGCGCATACCAGCGGGTGCAGTGAATGACTTTGCCCTGTCAATCCACTTTTTCTGTGTACTAACTTTTATGATGTCTGCATCCCGGGTGCATTTAACGTCGTTAGATGACATATTCTTGCCTACGTAAGTTGCTAACGCAATGGCGAGCTGGAATGTTGTAATCACTGCCCTTCCTGCCCCTAGTAATTTAAAGTGTAATGTATCAAATTGTGACTTTGGCTGTTCCTTATTATTTGTGCGTAGATAGCTTAGATATATATTATTATATGTTATTGCTAATATAGGAGCGTATACTACATTTTACTATTATAGTGGACTTGTGAACCAATCAGCAGCAAGAACACACTCCGCGTGTTCGGCTCTGGGTCATTGAATGCCAAACCACACTGACTTCGATTTGGTCGAAATCGACCTACTGCGTATTTATTTTGAGTGTGGAATTTTGCGCTTTCCAATGTCTTTCTTTGCATAGCTTACACTGTGGGTCATGCACTAACCAGAAATAAATCTTATTTGATAAATAAATGTTACTTAGTATGCATCTCTAAACTGTAAACTGCAGTTGGTAGACAAATGCTATTTATAGCAAATAGATATCTACATGCTGGTTCACTTGCCACTTTTCACCTACACGTATGTGACAAAGGTTTTTCGGGCGGGTATGGTGTACCATGAGGACATGGGGGCCGTGATTATTCTACCATGTGTTATTTTATTTAGTTGAGCTAATGCACTTTCATGAGGGGGCTTGGACTTTGTTAAAACAATATTTTTTCACGTGCATTCGTGACCTATGCTGATCCAGATCTGTGTAGTCCGAAATGTATCACCACTGATCACATGCACGACCTGTGTTTTGTGTCAGATTATTACTATTATTATTATAGTAATAACCTACATTCACATATGCTAGGTTGAGTAATTGATCATAGTTTGAATATTGCTCATTGATTATCGATTATTAACGTTAATTTATTTTAGTAAACAGTGGACCCCGTCTCGTCGTGGCGCATCGCCTACCTTCATGAGCTTTATACATGTAGACGTCACCTTGCTTAGTATTTATCATACATGCCTTGCTTGTTTCTTATTCCACCTGAGTGTGGACTGAAACTCTTTGCATAAATAAACTATTTGTTCTGTTCTGGTAAATGTGTCTAATTTCTCCCAATACGTGTAAACTGTGATTGCTCAACCGAACCGCCCCGAGGTGATAGTTCTAATGAGCGACCACAACTTACACAACACGCTGGTGGACACAAAATTGCTAAAGATCACATGGACTGTACAGTGGGGTCATCGTGTAAGTGCACACACGAACGAACACGACAGGTTGGTTCCAACCTGTCGTGTTCGTTCGTATGTGCACTTACACGCTGACCCCAATGTACACGTGCATGATATGAAATGGGTTATGTTGATACTTTGTGTCTATTTTACTGCTGGAAGAAGTTGATATTGCATCTCTTATTGTCACATATTTTGTGTTTTAAAGCAAATGTTCATTTACATATTTTAAACAATTTCATGTCAGATACAGAGTTTTCAGACAGTCATCATTTCTCCCGGCATACACCGATTTCGACTGCTCACTCGGCCCGTTATATTTGAAATCTTGTGTTGATATTTTATTTTGTGAATAACCAGTTTATTTATGTTTCTTCTATGTAATCGCAGGGAAATAACGGCATATGTAACGCACACTATGATAATTATACTATTCATACATTGACAATTCCATACATGCGTGACATATATCGATCGATGTGTACAAATACTTAACGCCATAACTTCTGCAAGGTGTGCATAAAGAAAGTCGTTTTTATGCATATCGTTGTACAAGACAATCGTTTTCTCTGCGTTTTCCATTCGTTTCGTTTGGAAACCTTCGACAATTCCTCAATGTAGGATAACTGTATTTATTAATCTGATGATTACGCCCCATTACCGTCTTCCACGCCATAATGAGTGCGGATGGCTTACAGGGGATATAGACAGCTAAATAATTTACAGTTGAGAAATTAGTACATCACACAAAGTAGAATTATAACAAGTTCCGAGAGTCGGAATGAGCATGTATATGCGCCGCTTTCTGTGACTGGAAACGCATTGATGCGTACATTATGATTTAGTATTAATTAATGATGGTGAATATGATACTTTCGAGGATTAGTCATTAATATTATTTGATATTTTCCTTAATATACAACGATTTTGATTAAATATGGCGCAGCAAACGCGTCTGCAAAACAAAACAGTTCAAATAAGTGGATTTTTAAATGTGTTTTATTTTGTTATCATATGTTCCCTATTTAATAAGGAAGAACATCAATATTACATTCGTAAAAGTAAGATACGCATGGAATTTTAAATCTGGGGGTATAATACTCTTTAGATACAAAACTTTTCTGGAGCCCTGCTTATGTATACATATTCAATGTATACGTATATGTGGCTGTGACTGGAGGCGTATGCAGCTCCTGATCAAATAGCACACTCCTGTAGCCGGATAACGATCTGTATTACTTGTTAGAAGCATGCCATGTGTTTTATTGATGAAATTCCGAACAGTGCAGATCCTGATCAGACTGTGCGCATGCACAGGTTGATCTGGATAGACACTGTTCACAAAACCAGTAAGGCCCATTTATCCAGTCACAGCCACATATAATACATATTATCAAATCTCTAATGGATGACAATCGGTCATCACTTTATGAGTATTACTGTTCATGTACAGTCACGACTTTGCAAAAATGAAAACGTACCGCCATATGAATGTGAACAAAACACACATATATGGGCTACAATATATGTCATTTGATCATTTAACTTTGACGAGCATACATATGTTAGTATATACCAGTGAGTTTGTAAATTCACTGGCTGTATGTCATATGTATCGCACAGGTTCTTGAAGAATGGTTCATATTTCGGTGTTTTATGGGTTAGTTCGGTATATCTGGTGGTTTGGGTGCATTGTCACCAACATACAATCTACGTCACCTCCCGCGACTTACACGTATAACTAGAAGTACTATTTTACAGTATAAAAGGAGCCGGGAATTTCGGAACAGTTAATGTGTAGATAATGGACGATTTCTCTCGTGTGTAATGTTTGAGTAAATTAGTAGTTGCACAAAACTATGTGAATTACCCAAAACCAATGAAATACACCGAAATCTACCGAAATCCACCAAAATACCCATATGACACCAACATACTGACCATTTGTTCAAAGACCTGCGATGTATCATATAATAAACACTTCTTCCTCATCAATAGCGTACGCACCGTGGCGAATTATATCTGGTACGTCTGCTAGTACGGATCTGGCATTTACCCGTGGTTGACGGCTAGCACCGGCGGATTCCTTTGATTGTGTTGGTCCCCCGTCAGAATCTTCTTCTCGAGTTTCAAACTCACGCTTCGGCGAACTGGACGACTTATTGTTGAATATCGCTAATGAGTGTATACCACTCTCCTTACTTGGTTTCAATGTCAAGCTATCAGTACTTCTCCCAAACACATTTTGATCATTTGATGAAAACAATATGTCAGCCACTTCCGAATCCGGTGACAATACGTTCGAATCACCATCTGTACCGTTTATCACGAAGGCATTTCCTGGGTGGATATACGAGTCGGCGGCGGGTGTCATTGGTGCGTCATTCTCCTCCTCTACCCCCTCCTCCTCCTCCTCTCTGATCATCAAATCGTTTGCTGTTACGTAGGTGATAGCGTCATCCGTCGGCACACGAGTATTTGTACTTGAGCTTTCCCGTGCATAACCTTGTGCGGGATATGAGTCTGTGTTATGGGTGGTCTCCGTCCCAAACACGGTATCTCCGTCATCTCGGTATGTCGTGGATGCTGGCGAGTCGCGGTGAAATATATCTGAGTCGGTATCCATCGCTATAAATGTGCAATGTGAGTCTATGCTAGCTGCTGTGTTGGCGGCACTAGGGTACCGGAATCTGGGCGACGAGTCGCGATTATTCCTATATACAACAGCCGGCGATGATTTGATATGTTGCATAATCTTATATGGTTGATTGGACGGTCGGCTATCGGACGACTGTCGAGATAACCCCGAGATGGACGGGCTGCCCCCAAATACTGGGACTCCATGACCTGCACTGTGCACACTCCGTTGACTTATTCTTTGGTTTAATGCTTTATGTTTGGTAACATGTTTAATGTCCGAATAATTTATTGGAAGACTGCTCAGAGAGCCGTGTCTTTTATCTACCAGGGCGGAGGTGGTAGGGTTACTGCTGGACCGGACATGGTGACCAATCCTTCGCTCGTTACTCACATGTGACGGTACATCGTATATGCTGCTGGAACCAAGGCTGAACCTCGTATGTGCTGAAAGAAGCCATACATAGAGCTCCAGATTAGGTGCGTATTGGCGTATTTTACGCAATTATTTTAGCTGAATACGCACTGATTCTTAAATGTGGGAGTACAAAATATTCACACCAATGTGAAAATACGCATTGATTTTCAAATTGAGTAGTGAAAATACTGTAATAACGTTGAACTTTACATACATGTAGTTGAGCTGTAAAAAGCAAACGCTTTTCGCACCTTGGAGTGGTATTATATCTGACTTATCGATTTTCTCTAAACCGGACACCCTGGAAGGTCCGTCCCCAGGGTGTCCGGCTTAGAGAGGTTTCACATTCGATCATTCTGAGCACTATGCGATCATGAACAGACATTATCACTAGAGATAAATTACCAAGAAGCTCATCAAACATAAGATCACAGATGTTTTCTTGGTGTCCGGTTTAGAGCGGTTCTACTGAAAGTGTTATTTTTGTTATTATATGTTATATTATATGGGAGGTCCACAGGGTGTCCGGATTAGAGAGGTTTCACTGTAAATCAGACATTTGATCATCCTGAGTTTTACTTGTGAGCTATGCGATCACGAACAGACATTATCACCTGAGATACACGACCAAGAAACTCATCAAAAATAATATCACAGATGTTTTATCGGTGTCCAGTTTAGAGAGGTTCCACTATATTTATATACATACTGGCTTTTATGTCGCTTAGTGTAACAAAATGTGAGCATTTCTCTCCCCCCCCCCACCCACCCCACCCTTTCTGTGTGTTAAGTGAGTCAAATTGCCCAAATATAATAACACCAATGTACCGTATGTACTATTAACTCCTATACTGTACTAAAGAACAGTGGATCCACTCTGAACAGGACACCAATACAACACATGTGATCTTTTTGTTTGATGAGTGTCTTGGTCATTTATCCCTGGTAATAATGTCTGTTTGTGATCGCGTAGCGCACATTTATGGCTCAGAATGATCAAATGCCTGATTTACAGTGAAACCTCTTTAAGCCGGACACCCTGGGGACCTCCCAGGGTGTTCGGTTTAGGGAGGTGTCAATGTAAAAGCTAATTGTTATATGCAGGTGAATACTAATGCACTTTATATCTCGTCCAAGGTCCGACATTGACATTATAACGCTATAACAGTACACACATGTAAATTCTATCACTCACCCGGAACAATACATTTGCTAAATATGGGTGCGCGTACTACATTTTACTATAATAGTGGACTTCTGAACCAATCAGCAGCAAGAGCACACATCACGTGTTCGGCTCTGGGTCATTGATTGTCAAACCACACTGACCACGATTTGATCGGAAACAGACCTATTGTGTATTTATTTTGAGTGTGGAATTTTGCGCATTCCAATTTCTGTCTTTGCATAGCTAAAACTGTGGGTCATGCACTAACTATAAATCATATTTGATAAATATATGTTACTTAATATGTACCTCTAAACTGTAAGCTGCATTTGGTAGACACATGCTATTTATACTAAAGCATTTTTGCATATGCTAACATTTATAGCAAATATATATCTACATGCTGGTTCACTTGCAACGTTTAAACTACACGTATGTGAAAAAGGTTTTTCGGGCGGGTATGGTGCACCATGAGGACATGGGGATCGTGATTATTCTACCACGTGTTATTTTATTTAGTTGAGCTGATGCACTTTCATGAGGGGGCTTGGACATTGTTCATTATAAATTATGTTATCACATGCATTCGTGACCTATGCTGATCCAGATCTGACTGACATCTGTGTAGTCCGTATCACCACTGATCACATGCACGACTTGTGTTGTGCCAGATTATTACTATTATTATTATAATAATAACCTGCATTCACATATGCCAGGTTGAGTAATTGATCATAGTTTGAATATTACTCATTGATTTTTAATTATTAATGTTTATTTATTTTAGTAATATGTGGACCTCGTCTCGGCTTAGTGCATTGCCTGCCTACATGAGATTTATAGACGTCACTTTGCTTAGTATTTATCATACATGCCTTACTTATTTCTTATTTCACCTACGTGTGGACTGAAACACTTTGTATAAATAAACGATTTGTTCTGTTCTGGTTCTGTTCTGTTCTAGTAAATTACATGTCACACGTTTGGAAGGGAGACCCATTGCATTTACACTATAGCAGTAAATTACTTGTCAATCGTTTGCACGGGCGACCCATTGCATTGGCACTATAACAGTAATTTATTTGCCACACGTTTGCACGGGTGCACATTTCCATTGGACAAATACTACTGGAGCAACCCGAATGTTCTGTCTGTAACACAGGCGTACTTACAAGTCGCCCTGCGTTACATACAGAAACTTCGGGTCACTAATGGAGATGTAACATACTTGAGCTGGTGTCGTGACTAGTATTTGTGTCGCTCTTCTCTGCCGGTGACGGGTGCATGTGTCTCCAGCACAGTACAGCTATCACGGATACTGCCAGTACCATGATGGAAGCCAGCGTCCCAAACACGATCGTCGTTACCAGCAGTGTCCTGAAACACACCACGCATAAGGAGAAATCATGAAAATACATTACCATCTGATATGGGTTACTGAGAAACTCATTAAAAACAAGAAATGGCATCATTAAACGAAGTCCTCAGTGACCTTGTCCTTGGGCGATTGAACGTGGGCTGTGTTAACAAAAAAAAAAACAACAACTTTAACATTTTGCCTTACAAACAAGGTGAACATATGTCCTGTGACCTTGACCTTGGGCGGTTGGACATGGGTCGTATGCTTGGAAAACAAAGCACCATGAGTTATTGAAAAATGAAAGGTGTTACTAACGCACGTACATGGACTAACGATATATCCCCTATTGCCTATCGGACGAGGGTATGAGATCGCATTTATTTTCTTGGTGTCTGGTTCTGAGAGGATCCATTGTAAAAATAATTTACATGCAGATGCACCTTGTATTTAGTGAACGAACATACGTTTTACTGTCAGTACTGCCTTGTGGTGTTGGCACGATGGCCGGTGTGGTTGTAGAGGGCGCTGTGACGGTTACACGGCAGGTTTCATCGTCCTTGCAGAAGTTGGTGCACTCCATCTCGAAGCCGTAGATGTTGGCCAGTGTGTCCACGGCATCGCGGTCATCGTAGAAGACCGCTGGACTCGCAATCTGCAGCTCTCCGTCACGGCTATAGATGCCCACCTGTAACGGAGGCAGAGGATATAGGCTAGCATTGGGTATTAAACGAACTTACTATAATTATAGCAACCTCTTATAAATATACATACAGTAATGACTTTGTTAGGTGTTATTTCAGAATGAAAATTCAATAGCATGTTTGAATATAGTACCATTATATTCATAGTGATATTCTGAAACATATACTAATCACTCTAGACAATTAGATATTATTTAGTAGACAACTATATTATTTATACATATTTCTTTGAACGTCCTGTAACATTCACTATTACACTGGCAAAATGACTAGGATTGATCAGAAATCAACGACAATCACCTGACAATGCAATGCGAACGACACATTACTAAAACCTCACATAAAACATATATAAACTGGTCAGTATAGTATTGGCAAATGATACAGTATCCCGGATATCAATCACAATCACATGACAACGCAATACAGACATCGCAATAGAAGACATCTCACTTTATGTGTCAAGTGAAAACGAAATCGAATTTATTTCAAAGCGTGAAGACATCCACGTGTTATACATTGTAACCTAATGTTATACATTGCAACATAAAATAAGAATTGATGTACCTTAACGTATTCTATTCCGGATCCTCGCCTTTGTATGTTGTAAATTGAATATCCAATATTCCCCTCTCCATTTACAGTAAAAGGATTGAATCTGCCGTCGCTGCCTTGCAGTTGAACTTGTTTTATTGCATTCACCAACCCACGAGCTCCGCTCCTGAGCGCATCACAAACCGTTGCACGTTTACAGACAGTTGGCGCAAAGTCTTTAAAACCACTGACAGCTGCATTTACTGCATGCACGACGTGTATGCCGCGCTGGTCCTCGTACAGATTGTCGACTGTCGACGTGGGCAGGGCCATGGGATCGTTCTGGTCACACATCCTACCGTGACCGCGGCTATCAATACGAGTCTTATCGAAAGAGCCCATAAAATCACAGTTATACACATCTTCGAAGAATCTCGGTATCCACCTGTTAGACAGCATTGGTTCTGAAGTCAGATTGTGTAAGTGTGATTTATACTTCGTATCAATCTGCGTCAGAGTATCTATATTAAATACCAGCGAACCTTTGGCCTTTTCTCCCAACTTCCCCTCAATTAGGTTCTGATTCGTTCCCCAGGCTTCACTTGCAATAAACACGAGAGGGTCTTTATCGTTGAAATACGTTGCTAAAATATCCAAAACTCTCACTGCAATACTGTCAATGCTGAAGTAAATGACAATTCTTGCCTGGGTTTCGTAAATCTTCTGAATGACATCTTTTAATGACGCGTTGTCCATTTGTTGTTGAACAGCGAGAGGCTCTTCAACACATATATTGTATGTTTTTGCAACAGTCATCAACTCTTGTAGCCCATTTTGTCCATACGTGTCGTCAATATAGATAATCCCAATATGACTGACATTCAGACTGGCAATTAGAGTTACCATGCCACGAACTTGCTGTCGGTCACTAGGCACGGTTCTCAGGAAATACGGATACCGTAGTCTATTAGCCAGCTCAGGTGAAGAGGCTCCATATGAGATCATGGGGATGCCGAGCGCCGTGGCCTGATCCGCTATTACTATGGAAACCGGACTAGACAGCGCACCAACAATTACAAACACTTTATTAACATCAATTACTTCACCGTTTTCAGGATTAGTTATAACATTTCTTCGCTAAATAAATCGGCGAGAAAACTAGACGTGTTGAATGCGCTATAGCAATCGTCAATGGCGATGCCTCCGAATTTAATTCCACTTTCAGTACGCATGGCAGATATCGACTGCATAAAAGAAGATACAGTGATGACGTCATGTGTGCCCCTGCGGAATTCACCACACGTGTAAGGAGAACTGCCGTACTGGCGGAGCGAAAACAATCCGAGGAGTAGCACGTCGCCATGAGTGTACGAGTACTTCACGTCTAGAACGTTACGACACACGACACAGTCGGCTGGTAGATTACACGCCGATGTTGGCACACTCACCAAAGTGCTGGTGAAATTCACTATTCCGTCACCGTACGTCCCAACCTTCAATATATAAACAGTGGAATAAAACGGTACATAATTCAGCATCAATTATTCAGAATTTCTACTTTCGATCCTTTTATACATTTTATATTCACGGACCCAGTGGTAATTGCAATACACACATGCCTGTAATTGGTACATGGTGTATATTTCACAACACTTTTGTGACCATACCAGTGAATGAAATGTTAGTAAGTGCCAAATACTTAGGAAAAAAATACTTAAAGCGTTAGACCTATCTCACTGTGGTTAATGCGTGATTTTTAAAATAAAATACACATTAAACTGTTCTATGTGGGTTCTTAGCTCAGCATATAATCTATACTGCATCTTTTAATATGACCACAGAAAACAACACGTGTAATAACATGTAAGTCGCTAATAATCAATCGTAAACGGGGGTTGATTATGTACTAAATAACCATTTTGTTGATGACAGATGTGTGAAGCCTGAATCCCTCTTATATGACCGGGACACGTGGTATGCATTTCATATTTAGACGCTAAACATGCCGTGGACAGAACAACATTAAAGTAGAGTCATATGTGGACCGGAATAAAAAACTTGCCTAGTACTTTACTAAGCTAGAAATCAATACAACCAAAGTAGACCACACATTTGGAGTAGATAATAATGACGGCTATGCTACGATAAAATCCGACCTGCGTAAAACAGTAATCATTATGGCGGAATTGTACAGAGCATTTTACACAAGTAGCGGACGGGGAATAAGTATGCGCCATTAAACTTATGAGCTAATATGAAGTTCTTATTGCTGTTACATGTCGGTGTACTACATATTAAATACAAATAAACCAAATATTAACGTACATGGTATAAATATACAAAATTTAGACGTCCATAATGTGCCTAATTGAATCTCAAGTAACTGCAGACCAATATGCTGACACCAACTCTAAGATCCGAAAAATAAATAAGTAAAAGAAACTATAGATGCGTATGGACTGTTTGTACCGCCTGCCTACATGGTAATAGCTATGATGTCGCAGTTATACGCACTATGCGTACATGTTCAATACTGTATGCTTATATATACTTACTGACGAGAATGTTAGTTTTGACATCTGAAACTTAAACACTTCCAGGACAAATTCGCCGCTAATGTCAATATGGCCATCGTCAGAAAATAAGAGTTGTTTATCCTGTATGTATGTGTCAGGTAACTGTTCAGCAAGGAACGTCTCGCCAATGTTTATAGTCGCTGACTGAATCTCACGCAGAATCTCCTCATGTATACTGGACTCCAGGGTCGGACACATGCCGTCTGTTGTACCACATGTCCGGTTGTGCAGGTCGCGCAATGCCGATGTCAATGACAATACTGCTTCGACCACATTGCTGACGTAATCAACACTAGACGTCATCGACTTATATTCGGTAATCATAGTTCCGAAGTTCGATGGTATCGTCTGATCGAGAATACCGGTAAAGTATTCATTGAATTCCTCGCTGTCCAAGTAAGATTTGTCGACCGTAAATGCAGTAATATCATCAAACTGGCCAAGCGCCTCGACCACACGTCTGTCTTTCCCGACGACGCTGGTAAACACCCAGCTGATCTTCGCCCCTAATGGCGGCGCCTGGTCGCCCGCTTCCATTAACAGACTCACAGCGCCATTGCCCTGGCCCATATATACTACTGCAATGCTGTTGCCATACGCGCGTCCGATATCTGTGTATATTTGTGATATTATGATGTGCGAAGACTTGCCAATGTCGTCAACTTCAGCACTCTTGCATTTCTGCACGTGATGAAAGTTCACACAGATACCTCTTTCGAGTGCCAGCGATTTAAACGCCTGACTGCCTGAGGTACCATACATGTCGTCGGTGGATACTAGCGCGATGAAGTTCCATGTATTCTTAACGAGCAGCTGCAACAGCACCTACAACACAATAATCTATTTAGTGAAGGACCTGATATGCTGAAATAATAATTACTAGTATATATGTAATAGTTATAGTCCATATATTGAAGTTTTATTAATTAATTTCCAGCTCTCTCGTACAGCAGTAGTCTAATAGTATTGCATTTTGATCCTCCATCGACACTTTGCAAGTTTTCTTTTAATAAAAAGGAAAGGTTGAATGACAATATCTACCCTTTCAACTCTCAGTAAATGGAATGGACTGTGATCTACTAATTTTCCGACCATCCAATCGTCACCAAATGAGTTTCAGATTAGTCGATTATTTTATGAAAATGAGGTGTTTTCGCTTTAAAAAATATGAAAATTACTTGCAAAAAAAGTGCAGATCCTGATGAGGCTTTAGGGTTCAAATTGTTAAAGCAGATGTGTCGGCTGATTCCATAAGCTATGACGTTATGTGCACTTGCGTAGCCAGTGGCTGGGTGTGTCAGGAGGGCGAATGCACCAACTAAAATGTGGACAGGTGTGTGTATTTTTACTTTCATCTTATGTTTTAATGGAAATAGCTACATTATATATGAAAAATATAAGTAAATGTAAAACTATTTGAAATGACTATAATAGGGGAAATTGAAAGTACTTAATACAGTGCAACCTCTCTAAACCGGACACCCTGAGATGTCCCCAGGGTGTCCGGCTTAGAGAAGTTTCACTGTAATTCAAGCATTCGATCATATTGAGCCATAGTTGGGTGCTATGCAATCACGAACAGACATTTTCACCTGAGATAAATAACCAAGAAACTCATAAAAAATAAGATCACATGTTTTCTTGTTGTCCGGTTTAGAGAGGTTACACTGTATTTTTTTCCGGGGAGTTCCTGCACCGCTGGTCAAATTCGCTCCACAATTAGCAATCCCCTCGGCAAGAACCTGACTGGCTACGCCACTACTGTGTACCGTATGTTAGGACCCAGTTTAAACTTTATTTAGTTTACAACGATTACAAACAAGCGCGAGACCAGGTATACAAATGTTTTCGTTGGCACAGATGAATGCGTGTAAGGGCGGTCATTAATGTGGGAGGAAACCGGAGTACCTGGAGGAAACCCACTTGTGCGGTTTGGCGACCACCATACCATCTCACATACTGCCACGGCCGAGGATCGAACCCGCGGCCGCATTGGTGAGAAGCGTGCTCGCTACCGATTGCGCTAACCGGACAAGTAGGACCCTACAACTACGTGTAGTTAGGGCCTACCTCCATTTCGTCTCGGAATCGTGGCGCGGTCTGCAGCAGGTTGTCATGGTTGGCGTTACTGAGGGCCGGTGACGCTGGCAATGGTCGCAATACGGCCATCGGCTCAAGTAGACGGGCAGCCGTCCCCGAGGTCTCCACGTCCGTCAATAACAACGCACCTAGATAGCCATGAATAGTTGCGAACGGGAACTCTTGCAATCTACTCCCGTACCGTCCGTAGTCTGGCTCCTGACGGTACGGTAGTAGATTGTAGAGTTACCGTTCGCAACTAAGCCATGTATAGCTGTGGTTGTGACTGGAGACATTGTGTGCACGGGATTTGCTAGCTCTAACCAGAAGTTTCAGTCTGCGTTACAGACAGAACATTCGGGTTAAGCTAGCTCCTCGTGAAGTACCGCAGTTGTAGCCTGATACCGATCGGGATTGCTTGTATTGTATTGGTAGAAGCATAGCGGGCGTTCCTTGATGGAATGGCGATCAGTGCAGATCCGGATCAGACTGTGATTTGGATGTCCACTGGTTACAAAACCCATAAGCCCCAGTTCTCCAGTATCATCGACATTTGTTGGGCGAGTACACAGAGGCGGTACATATATCGGCGGGCTTCGAAACGGCAGCACATCTACCGTTGAGGATTGTACCCATATTTGAGACGTCATGTGATGTTGTACCTTCGGACATCTGCGTAATTTCATGAAATACGTTTACAAAATTTACAGTATTTTCCGTAAATGGCTTCAAAAGTTGATGAAATTTTCAGAGTATATGCGGAAGTATGTACTCTGACAATTGTGTAAACTTTTGAATTTATTGAGTTGTGAAGTAAATAGAAAATAGTAGGTTAGTGCCGTGAATGGCAAGGCTCAGGAAAAGGGATGGGCGAGGCTCTGCCGAGCACATCCCGTTTCCGTGCCGCGCCAGATATTTTTCTCATTCACGGCACTAACCTACTATTCTATTTATCCCGTCAACATTACAAATAGCTTTAAAATGCAAAAAAAATAACCCCAGCTGCATCTACAAATTGTATTGACAGGATATCAAAAATGTTTCACAGCACCGTGTTTCAAGGCACATACGCACTGTGTTGACGGGATAAATCTTATATGACTGCGGTTTCTTCATTTTAATTATGACCATGTTCCAGTTGTTAACATTACAAGTCACTCAAAACGATGGGACACGTGATTCTCCACCATGATGATGTGGAAAAGATAACGTTTTTCTGTATCGCTCCTTGTAACATAATCCGTATAGCTTCTTGGAATCGCGCAAACTGGTCGTTAACATCACACATGACATTCAGTTTGGTCAGCGTGTAAGTGCACACACGAACGAACACGACAGGTTGGAACCAACCTGTCCTGTTCGTTCATGTGTGCACTTACACGCTGACCCCACTGTAGATCTGCGCGTTTTCCCCTGTAATAATTGCAACAACATAAAAAAAATGTACCTCTTTACAATGCATGGACCTAATTCAACAATTTCAACCGCTGTGTCAAAAGGAGATACTAAAAAAATAAAGAATACAGAGTTATATTTCTTAAACGCGACACGCCTTTGATTTTTGCACGTGACACGCATTTCTGTCATGATGTATGCATGCGAGAATTATCATAAAATATTCCAATCGGTTTAAGGCGTACTGACCTATGTCAACGAGGTGGGGTATGGGCTTAAGTGGTAAAACCCATTTATGATTTCTGAGGATTTGTTTATGAGACGAAAACAACAACAACATATTAATACTATACTATATACTTGGCACACATGCAACAATGAAGTCAAACCCCAGTTCCAAACACATTACCATTCTACGGAGCCGCGCAGGGAAAATGGATTGTTTTTTATTAATTCGTTCCCACAAAATAACAATTCGTTCCCTCAATTTAACAATTCGTTCCCTCGAATTATCAATTCGTTCCCACGATATAACGCTTCGTTCCTCGAATTAACAATTCGTTCCATCAATTTAACAACTCGTTCCCTCGAATTAACAATTCATTCCCACGATATAACAATTCGTTCCCACAAATTAACAATTCGTTCCCGTGGGAACGAATTGTTTTCGTTGGAACGAATTGCTAAATTGAGGGAGCGAATTGTGAATTCGTGGGAACGAATTGTGAATTCGTGGGAACGTATTGTTAAATTGAGGGAACGAATTGTTAATTCGTGGTAACGAATTGTTAAATTGATGAAACGTTATTTCGTGGGAACGAATTAATAAAAAGAAGAATTCTACCTCCCCTGCGGGGCTCCGTACGTTTCAGCCTATAATATATCCAACCTATTAAAGCCTGTATTTTGGTACGTCAAGACGGACGCACACACCATAGCAACACATAATCCCCCCCCCCCCACCCCCGAAACAATTTATGAGTGTGGGGTGGGGCGAGGAGCATAATATACGAATGTATACAGCAATCATTGCTCCATGTAGCATACTAAAGGGGGTTGAATAAATACTGTTTATATCTGAAGTAACCTAATATACCTGAAGTAGCATAATATACATGAAGTGCCGTTTTTGCCTTTATATTTTCACCTTTGACCCCTAATCGTGGCCTCTGATTGGTCAGTCTCAACAGCAAATTCAAGATGGCGGCGAATTTTAAAATCAAAATCGCCGTCGGTTCAGCTGAAATTTTGTCCATTTGTACAGTGTATGCGACGTAACCAACGACATGGATATGTCCATTTGATTGCATTGCTTATTATGACAACTGTGTAGTCTAAAACCAGCCAATATTGAAGCGCATCGTAAATAAATCGGAGATTTAATCAGATACAATACCGCTCGCTAAAGCTCGCCCCAATAAAGCTGTCTAAGGCTCAACCGAATATATTTTATATTCGACGGCACTAACCATGTATTTATTATATACATATGAGCCGCGCCGTGCGAAAACCGGGCTTAATGACAAAATGTTCAGTTTTTACTTTTTCGCGTATTCTGAATTGTACATCTTTCAAAAGTCATATGCCGCAAAAAAATATCAATGTATCCCAATTATTTTTCATTTTAGAAGTATTGTTATGACGCGTGGTAAAAGCTTATATGACGTTTTAGATCAATGACGTCGAAATTACGACGTTTTTATCAACGGCGTATGCAAGAGGTGTAAAATACCCGGACAAGTCCTATAGATTTGTCATATTTTATCACATCTCAACCAAATTTGGATATCTCGTAGCCTGGCCAAGTGTCTCCCATTGGGCCAAGACAAAGTATGAAAACAATGAGTATGGCTCGTGTTGCAGTTGCTAATCTAACGTCATTTTTTGTATTGCGGCCCAAGTAACGCAATGTCGTATGAATAATTTTCAAATGAAGCAGAGTGACAAGTGTTGGCGTTTCCCTGTTGTTTGTTGCTGTCTGAAATAATTTTGGGGAATAATAGCGACATTATTTAACATTTCGTATGCGACAAAATATTTTAAAAATCTGACATCATGACCGGAAATGACGTAGTTTAACACTGCCAGCTCTGTGTAAGAGAATATGCCGGAAAAACCAAGAGATTATATTAAAGTTTGTATTTTAACACAAAACACGAGATATTGATGATGAGAGAAAGTCCATCATCGGGATGACAATATACGAATGATACAGTCGGATAGACAATGGACATGAAGGCGCGAAAGACTACACCAGACATGGACGTACAAAAGTGACGTCGTCAGACGTTGTGACCCAAAGTAAAAGTCTTGGTCGACTGACCACTTTTCGTGAAATGCCACATCGGTTAAACTCATTGTGTGATTAAACATATTTAAATATGAGGAGACATATGGCTAGATGGATCCCGATGATGGTGAACATGTAGCAGAAGTCAAGGCGAGTTACAAATGTTCTCGACTTTTAGGATAGTTGAAATGACATCTGTACATTTTTCCAATTGAGTGGTTACAGTGGATGAATCTATTATCAAATATCGTCGATTGAGGCGTTATTCAATCCTCCATATTCGCCCAATCTTGCCCCATGTGATTTCATTTTTTAATACCGTACACAAACAGCCGCATAAAGGAAATCCACTTCGACAACGTCAGCAGTCAATAATGTTACTGTTGGTATTTCAGGTGGTATGTTGAACAAATGTGAATTGCATTGCCTGACTTAGCTGTCGGAAGTGCATGTAGTATAAAAAAGATGTTATACCGTTTATTTTGAAAAATAATGTGCGAGCACGAATGAAAGCATGGACATGGTCTTCTTCCATTGAACAATATGGAGCATAATATTAACATAACGCCATTTTGACGTCGGGCCCCATATCGCGTGATGACGTTGTGTTGGTAACGATAAAATTGCCCATGATGAGTTGTGCATATAACGATGAAGCATTTATCAATCATCATGCACGTGAATTTCCAGTTAACCCAAGGCATATGGACGTTGCAGCATAATAATACTGGTTATTCAATCAACACTGGAAATCGAAAACTCTTACAAGCAACCTATCCGCGATGATCGGTGGCTGGTAATAATGTGATGTGTTGGCAGTTTCAACATTAGTCACACCAGTGACCGTACAAGTTTATGTACATATTGTGCTTGCAAGTCTTCTAAAATTATCCCACGGGACCATAACCCAAACCGCGCAAATTTAATACATAATTGAATGTTGCAGTTGCAGGTTATGCATATGGATGCCCATCCCCCATATAAATCCGCCACAGCTGGAAGCTCATTTTAGATGTGTGTGACGAATAACTTTCATATCATGATAAAGTGGTGTTATTTTTGCATTCAGGGATGAACTATATTCTCAAAGGGCGCTTGTCCCCGAATCCCCAATCCCCACCCTTCGTCGCCGGATCATATGATTGTGCCCACACGTAATTTTCACGATAATATTATTCCAATATTATATCATAAGGATGTGTACGGAATTGCTGCAAATGAAGTATTTGTTTGTAGACATTGCACGTGTACATCTGCAGTAGGCCGCATATAACATTAACTTTGTGACAAAACACGACGTCGGGCAGATTTGGTAGCGTAATACCTTATAATTATCGCCGTGTGTCTTTCTTGAGAATCGCATTACCATCGCCTGATACACATTATTATGCAGTCAAATGATAAGCCAATTAATTTCAAGACTTTTCGAAAACTCCACCGACCTGACTGTGTGTTTTGTGCAGTATGTATTGCTTATACACAAACAATCAAGAAGCTGCATTGAAATTACTGATTCTGAATCTATTACAGAAATTGTGATGCATTTGTTTTGCCAAATTCAATACAAACCCCGGATATACATGTCATTATAAAACTGCGTGTCTGCCTCCGTTTATGATAAAATGAGTGGCATTAAATGACATATCATTCGCTTAGCACAGGCTAGAATTGTTCAAAAGTCTAAATTTACCAAGATAATAGATGGTAATATCGTTGGCATACACTAGGTTCATATTTAAGGTTATTTAGGAATCAAAGTGCAGTATAAGTGAAGACTTCGCTGATATGTAGCCAGTTAAATTATGCGTTCACCATTTTGAATTCATGAGACGAACCGACGAAAAAGTGTGACATTGTCGAAGAACGACAGTTAGGCGACAATGTACAGCGCCTGAAGCATGTGTAAGTCGTTGATGCTGCGAGGAACTCGTGCAAGTACATGTATCCTTGCGACGTTAGACAATTTGAATAGTCGTTTTTCCGAAGTCGTTTACCGCTTTTCATGACGTTGTCATTAAGCCCGGTTTTCGTATGGCGCGGCCCACATATACATATGTGACTGTCATTGAGAAATGGAGCTTATGGGATTCGTGACCAGTGTAGCTCCTGATCAAACAACACACTCGTGTGGCCTGATGGCGATATATATTGCATGTTAGCAGCATAACATGTTTTATTGATGGAATGGCGAAGAGCGCAGAACCTGATCGAACTGTGCGGATACACACACTGAACTGAATATACACCAATTTCTCCAGTCACAGCCATATAATTCCAGCACAAAACATATTTAAACAATTCCCTAACATTTTATTGGCCCGTGGCAAGTCTCTGTCCAAAATGTATATCCCAGTAAACTCCCACGCCGAACTACTTTCTACAGGTGCGCTGTCAGTGCTGTCAATGTAAACAAATGGCTGCCGTCTGTCAAAATAAACACATTTTCTTGATGAATTTATTTCAAATGCTGGAATTATAAGGAATGAATGGCCTTTTTGTGGAATTTATCGGGGATATAAACTTGGAAAAGTTCGTCCAGTATTCCCGCGACTTTTCCAAGTTTATACCCCGATAAATTCCACAAGAAGGCCATTCATTCCTATAATATACCATTGCCCGACCTACCGATATATGGCTGGGCGACGGGGGTGGAGGTGGTGGAGCAGGTGAAAGGCAGCCCCGCCCTGATGCCGGAATAAAGCATGTCCGTGGTCACGTCCTCGTTGTCGCACGTGTCGTATACCTCGTAACCTGGCAACAGGCAAATGAGAAAAGTCATGAGGCGGTAGTTTAACAGCGCAAGCTGGGTCCAAATTATAAAACACACCAGTTCTCAAGGTGTATGATCACGTGGTACTAACAACAACAACAAGTACGTATTATTGTATAGTGTCCTTATTACGTAACGGATGTTGATGAAATATGGCGCATCAAACGCGTTTTGTTAAGCTGCATTTGGTGGTCTCTGTATTTTCGCCCAAACTTCTGTCGTTTTTGCGATGAATCGATTTCCGTGTCTACCGACACGGAAATCGATTCTTCGCAAAAACGATATAAGTCTGTGCCGAACTCCCTGGACCATCAAATACAGCTCATGAAGACGCGTTTGCTGCGCCATATTTCATCAAAATCCGTTGCATATTAAGGAAAATATCAATTAATACTTTCTTTGGAGTGGGCGATGTTGTTGTTGTTGTAACCACGTGATCATGCACCTTGGTTCTCATGGAGGCAAACGTATCTATGGATTTGAACAACGTGTATCCAAATATGAGACTTGGTCTCATACAGTACTATCTTATATTACAGACAGAAGATAGTACTGTATGAGACCAAGTGGGTGGGGTAGTATATTTTTTGTAATGGGTATTTTGTTGGTGTCACAGGTCCGAGTCCTCCACCTCTGCTCCTGATCAAATAGCACACTTCTGTATTGGTTGTAAGAGCAGGATGTGTGCTTTATTGATGGAATGGCGAACAGTGCAGATCCTGGTCAGCAGGCTGATTGCAAGACCAATAAATGATTTACGAAATGTTCAGAGCGACTGGATGGAGAATTCTGCATTTGCTCTGAAAATTTCGTCAACATAGGAAGCAGGGGCCCGTTGCACTAAACTTCGTAAAACTAAAATGTTCATAAGTGCAAATTTAGGATCGTCTGTAAATTTCAATTGATGGATTTACAGTTATTGAGCCTAGGCTGCATATGCAGCATATGCTCAATAAATGTAAATTCAATAATTGTTTACAAGAAAACAGTGTTAATGTGCAATTCATAATTTTGTACTTACGAACATTTTAGTCGTACGAAGCTTAGTGAAACGGCCCCCTGGTTCAGTTAAAGCCGATGGTACTTTTCTATGAAAAATGTCCTTACCCCTTACACTGCTGAATATAATTATCTCGTCTGCTGTTTATGTTCGATTTTACATTTTTATCATCAAAAACATAATTTGACAGCATTTTAGAATCATTTCCAATGGACGACAGCACTTTAGAATCATCTCCAAGGGAAATTATTATAAAGTGCTGTCAAACAATATGTTATTGAGAAAGAAGGCAAAATATAAAGCAACAGCAGACGACAATTTTCGTGTTCGTACAACCGGGTCCAACACTCTAAGGTTCACTAAAACGTTCGTTTCCTTGTTTGAAATTCACAGTTGGCGGCATTTGTCGCAAGACTGCTTATAGTAGGGGGGCAAGCACCCATACAAATTAATTCTGTTCAACCCGAGAGAGTAAAAGCAACGACTACTTTAAATCAAAGCATTATATCATCCTGAACACGAATCCGCTGTCGGTCAATCAAATCAGGCGGGACAAGTTCATTTTTGGGGTCATTAAGTGCACATGGGTCAAATGAGTGCAAAGCTCACTCTATTTTGATAATACGACATGTACTTGCATAACATTACAGAACAATCCGATAAAGTATACTTTATTGGTGAGTATTGTTGTATGGGGCATATACAAAGAAATTCGGTTTGCTCGGTCGTCTCTATCGTTTGAGAGTATCAACATGTTCAAGATGGCCGCCAAGTATCAATATTTAGCCTGAAATGTGTACTTATTTGATGAATGAAAACAAATAGGCACTTGGATCTTGATCGGACGGACGCAGAAAACGCTTTGGATACCATGCATTAATTTTAAGCCTAGATGGAGGCTATCAAATCCATATGAATCCAAGATGGACACCACACATTCATCAAGTTCAGGCAGCATTATCTACACTGTGGTGGACCATATATTGGTACAAAGCTATATATGAACATATTAGTTTGATTTTCATCTGAGATACGATATTAAAAATATAGATAAATATTTATGCTCTTTTAAAGAGCGTGTTTGATTCAAAAGGGTAGCCATATTTTCCAAAAACTCGAAAGTTAAATGAGTAAGTTGGACACGCTTGATTTTGAAGTCATTTGTAATTGTGTTTATTCAAAATGTTAGCCTAATTTAGGCTATTTTAATATAGTGTGGTACTGGCAATTGCGCATTTACTTTTAAATTTATTTATAGGACAGATTCACACGTGTTCAGACTAGTAGACTAGTAGATCGCTATATATATACTAGTAGATGTATATGCCCCATAATACACTTGGTGATGCTTGAATTAGGTTACACTCGTTGTAGAGTCAGAATATTAAAATATATGTACTGTTTGTTTTAAATATTGTATATATACGTTGTCAATTTCACTGTGATGCCATATATGTATACACTACGTATTGCGATTGGTCCATATGATATAGTTCGGCCATGTTCGCATTACAGTCAGATATCGAACTGTTATATGCTGGTGTGCGGCTACGTACCATGACATTCCAATCACTTTAGACTTAATTATAACCAAGATAAAACAATTCATGTAAATACAACACTAATCTAATATTACAGTTTCTATTTCCATGAATATCCATACATTCACAAGTGGATATACCCATATGCATACATTTAAATTACACTGAAATATCTAATAATTGTCCCATATAACCATACGTCTGTACAAGGAAGATCAGCATATTCTATTTCAGCAAAACTTTCCGCATGACTGCTTGTATATTCATCGCTGATAAATGGAAATATATTCTCAATTAAAATATATTCTCATCAACAAAAGTCCCATCTCCTGCACTGAAATCAATATTGACAGCGTCTATGCGTGTCACATATATAAAACATAATATGCTGTAACGAATGCTCATGATGTAGAGGCCTCATATCAGCTATGTGTCAATGTTTAGCTTTACATGTTTCGCTTCCAGGTTAGCTCAAACCCGGTTAGTTGAAAATCCAGTCACAGGAATTGCGGTGTTGTACTAAAAAGTGGTTGTTTGGTTGATTTGTGTACATTATTTATCCATGAATCGCAATTGCAACTACCCAATTACGTGTCTCTGTTTGATCTCTTACGATCTTAAGGATATGTGGTATGTTGGTGTGTATAGACACGGACGGTGACTTTTTGATATAATTCTGGATTAGCATAGAATAATCAACCATGTTCATTTTAATGCATTTAAAGTAATATATTATATTACACATATAGTTGTGATATTACAATACACAGTTATGACACTTACAAATACCATGCAAGGACATTATATGACTACAATATATATGATAAGAGTGTATGGTATTCCCCAGAAACAATTCCCTTCATAATTGTGATACATATACATACATATGCATTCAATATATATGTAGATTGTATTATGACCGCATAATACATTTGTATAACTTTTATTCTTTCTATGTACCAAACAATCTCATGAATGACCTCAACATACGTTCCATCGTGAATTCACAACATGTTGATCTGGATCGCATTATAGTTTAATATCCATACTTATGTGACTCACAAATTCTGACTCATTACATCCTTCCTATGTACATAGTACATGCCTACCTGTATATGACTTCTTGATATCATAGGTCATCCAAACGCGATTTTATTGTTAATAAACACAGCATATGCCGTTTATAAACTGAGATGTAATGGTCTGGATGACACCTTGCATTGAATTCGTAGAATAGAGAGTAATGTGAATATGGCTCACAAATACTGGTTATGTATTCATGCATGTACTTACATGGCCTAGCACATGGCTACCGGCATATGACTACTTAAATGACTACTTACTACTTTATTTTGGGAAATAACAACATCATATGTCGTATATAAATTCGATGACCGTGATCACACCATTGACTCTACATATATACGATATGTATATGTTATATAATTCCCCAATTTCAAGTAATTGATTATGTCTCTTGCTACACAGACAAGCACACTCGCAGTGTTCATGTGCAGTGTTTCCAAGTTATTTGTATTCCATGTTCATGTTAATGTCGTCAATATTACGACTTTGTTAAAATAATAAATGTGTCGATAAATACTTGTCAGGTATAAATGATGGGAATATTACGTATGCAAATTCAATTCAGTTTCTTCTATAGCGCACTAATGTGAACATTAGCATAATACTTACATAGCTCAAGATGCGATGGTGTGGTTTTCGTTTTTATATCCAAAAAACGAAGCATATTTCTTCGCTATGAAAAAACGCTGCTTTCATTATGTGGGAAGTGAATACTGGTAGTTGTTACGTAGCCAGTCAAGTTCAGAATTCATCAACTTCCCTTTGATATGTCAATCGCTGTGCCTACCGTGTCGTGTACCGCATTAATAAATTGATTATCGTTTTTCATAGATATATAGTAGGCTTCGTTATAATGAAAAATGACACAAAAGCCGCATCCGCATGTAATGTACCGGTATCTCATGGTTTCGATGCATGCAACAGACCCGTCACCAGACATTTATGAGCAATGAGTCTTTTCGATGGCTTGAGTGGCGCGAGGCAGCTATGGGGTTACGAGGCTATGCTCTCCCAGACAATTGTGAAATTCGATGGTCTGAAATACCATTTTATATATTCTCAGCAAAAACTGAGCACATACATGTAATACGACTCTCCTGCTTGCATCACTATTATAAAATGACTACGTATTGACAATAATTCTTATTTTAGTGCATGAAAGAGTGGACATCAAGGCACGACGAGGGAAGTTGGGGAGGGGGTCGTCCGACCGCACTTAATATAGATGTGTCAGAATTGTATCCATGTTGGCGGTCATCTTTGATTTACGTTTGTTTGCGGCGACAGATAATTCGGTACAGTTTGGAACACAAGCCTCGCACTTTTAAAATATTACAAATATGATTTACAATTATGTTTCGTTTCTTTACTACTTTGTCGATCAACAGCGCCTAAGAGCTTAAGCGATACTTAGCGGCCATCTTGAATATTCTAAGATGGTCAAATAATAAGTATATTAGATGGACTCATTCATTTTTGCAAAGAACACATTCAATAATAATAAAAAAAGACAAATAACTGAAATATAAATGTGCATGGAAATATAGCTATATATTGTTGTTATTCCACACAAATTTACTGCACCTCTGTGTAAATATTTGGCGGCCATCTTATATGTATATGAATTTGTCAGTGGTGAATTGTTTTTATAAGTTATCAAAACGTATTTATATGTATGTAAACGCATAATGTAAGTAATAATCAAGTGAGAATATATTTACGACAAAATGTTGATACCTGGTGGCCATCTTGAAAATCGCAAAATACACACCGGTTGAACCACCATAAAAACGAAGCGTCTCATATATGTCCTAAGGAAGAATATTAAACAATTTAAACAACTTTTTCTGATATTTGAAGCATGATATGCACGTACATGTCCATCTACTGATATAAAATATGTTTTTGAACTCATTTGACCTCTTTGCACTTAATGACCTCAAAAGTGACTTTGTCCCACCTAATTTGATTGACCGACACCGGATTCATGTTCAGGAATATATGATGTAGCAATCTAGCATAGTCGTTGCTTTTGCTCTCTTGGGTAGAACAGAAATCGTGTTTAAGTCACTTCTCTTCAAGGTGCCCCTTCACTATTTCACAATGGTCAAACTTTATAATCTGTCGAAAATATTATTTTGTTCAGATGACGCATTTAATTAATATAAATAATTAAAAAATATCATGCCTCATTTGCATATGAAAATAACCTGATACCACCGCGCGTCATTATATAAATATATGATTATATCTGTAGAGTGGGCACTCCTAATTTTTTAGAACTGGTGGAATAGTGACACATTTGTACACTTATTTATTTCCTATAAAGAACAATGTGTGCCTACTGAGTGGGCATGTACCTTTAAGAAGACTTGCATGTAGCCAGCACGTAACCATGTAATATATAGGCAGATATAGTTAGTCCAATTATTGAAGATTGCAATGAGTATGGTATACCAAGGGGCACAACTCTTTTTGATGTCAGCGCATTCGTTCTGAATGCGCTCACATCAAAACGAGTTGTGCCCCTTGGTATACCATACTCATTTCAGGAGATATGATACCGATTTAATATGATACCGAATACTAATTTGGCTGCAGAATGAATGTTAATTATATGCCGTCTCAGTTTACAATACGACGAGTAATGATATGCAAGTCCTGAAATCAACACAACCTGCGTTATGACATTCATCATGTTTAGTCTACTATGGAAGCGTCCTGTAGCCGATTTCATCAAAATTGCAAAGTATACTTTTCTAGCAAAGTATACTTTGAGGGAGAAATTTTCAATTTGTTTATTATACTAAATTTATTACATTATCACAGCCATTTTGGCTGTGATAATGTAATAAATTCAGTAAAATAATTCTGCATACTTTTCATCAAATATATGCAGTTGTTAGTTTTATATGAAATAATGCATTTCAGGAAAAATAAATGATTACTCCCGCAAAGTATACTTTGCTAGAAAAGCATTCTTTGCAATGTTGGTGAAATCGGCTACTGGTGCCAATGCTAAAATATATTGTTATCTCCTAATTATTTTTTTTTTTTAACTTATATTTAACGGCGGCACTGGCTCTAGGACCTTGCATGCCGTCTCCCAAGAATGGGAGAAAGAACGGAGGTAGAGGTAGAGATATTTTGAGAGAAGCCGGTAATTCGTATTTACAGAGCAACTACGAATTATCGGTACCCATTTACAGCTGGGTGAACTGGAGCAGTGTGGATAAAGTGTCTTGCTCAAGGACACAACGCACGCCGCTAGTCAGGCTCGAACCCACGACCCTTGGATCAGTAGTCCGACAGAGGTTAACTCCTAATTAGTCTCTCCTAATTACGACTTACTATCTACTTATTAGGACTTATTATGTCCTAATTAGGACTTATTATCTGATAATTAAGACTTGCTATCTCGTAATTAGGAGTTAGTATCTCGTAATTAGGAGTTAATATCTCCTAATTATAAAGGATAAAACATTGTTTAACATTGACACAGACAGTAAGTTCTAATTAGGAGATACTAAATCCTAATTAGGAGATATTAAGTCCTAATTATAAGAGATAGTACGTCCTAATTAGGATATAGTAAGTCCTAATTAGGAGATAATATATCCTAACTAGGAGTTAGTATCTCATAATTAGGAGATAATAAGTCCTAATTAGGAGATGCAAACTAATTTAGCATTCGCACCGGGACGCTTCCAGTCTAGATGGCTTGTTAGAAGCACAACGGATGCTTCGTTGATCGAATGGCGAACAGTGTAGATCCGGATGCACAGGCTGATCTGGAGCTACTGATCGCAAAACCCATAATCCTCATTTCACAGACATATTTATTGAAACAAGCACCGAAAACTTTACTCTACATGCAAACTATTCTGGATAGTCACGGCACGACAATCATCCTACTGACTAATGTGAAACTGCCCATGCATACTAATACGTATTTATGATTACTATGGCGGCACATTTCTGCCGCCCATATAACGTGATAGTTAAGTCGTCTACACAATATAATAAGTTGTAATAAGACGACTTAGCAATCACGTTATCAACTTTATTGTTTTCCCTAGTTTTTCAACCAATGAAAGCACAGCTTTTCGTTTCAATTAATCGCATATTGCGACGCTTTCGCCAATATCTATTAAATTAACCATTACATGTTGCAATAAGTACAAAGTTATACTTATACCAAAGTTTCCGCATTGTAGACACAATTCAAAGTGACGCACATCATGTTATGCGTGTGCATGATAGATTCGGTGTCATATCGCCATTCACGTACTATAGTATCGTAATTTGAAAGAGCGTTCAGGGGCGACGCTACATTCAGACGAACATGTGCATGCAACGGAGCGGGCAAGACAATAAGACAGTTATAGTTCACATATTGAATGTTTAATCCTTTTCATGCTGAGGTTATGCCATTTTCTTTGCGGAAAATCCTAAATATTTTCTTTAAATGACCTCAAATATATGTCGTGACCACCATTTGAACCGTCTCGTCGAGACGGTTCAAATGAGTGGTCACAACATATACTTTCAATAAGAAATAACAAAACTAAAAACAAAATATTTCAAAAAATCATACCCATAAAGGTGTATTCCGTATGTTAATAAAGTAATTAATTTATTTAAAGTACAATATGTGAAACATAACTCTTACATAATAAATACAATATGTGAAACATAACTCTTACATAATAAATACAATATGTGAAACATAACTCTTACATAATAGTCCATGTGCCGTTCTTATGAATTACATGTCCGACCTATGAATTGTCTATAGTACAAGGTTTGTTGGTGGATTTACATTCCTATGGGTGCCTTGGAGCAAATCAGCTTGGTTGTCCTCTTGACAACATTGGGCAACTTTTTTAATATGCAAATTAGTTGCTGCCATTAGCGGAAAAAATATTTCCTATCATAGCTCTACAACTATGCACTACAACTATGCACTACAACTTCACACAAATGGTGTCTATACCTATGTGTTCATGGTCAAGGATGACACTGGTGGTATTTATACAGTGATTACATGTACATATTGTCTCATTATGCAAATTGGTTGCCGCCATTACCGAAAATCATGTTTTCTTTTATAGCTCTGCAACCGTTTATGATAATTCACGAAAATAGGTTTCCTGGTCTAGGATTCCAATACATGTATTTATAAAATGACTACATGCAAATATTTCTGCGAGGATTATTAGTGGCTGCCAATACATAAAACCCAACTTTCACAGCTCTGTAGCGGGTGGTTAGTTGGATGCATGCCAATAGTAATTTAACGATGGGTTTCATCTTTTCCGGAATCTCAGGCTACCTGAGTATGTATGCGAGAGTTTGTTATACCCCTTATAAGAGTAGTAGGATATGGCTAATCCTATTACTTTTACGGGATGGGGCTAAGTGATTCTGGTGTGGTGAAGACCTGGCACCAGATCAGGTTATTCTAATTGTAGGCCCGAATATGTGTCTTTCTTGATGTAAATATTCAGTTATGATTTTGAGATGTTCCCCCTTTCTTACAGGTGACATATGGGATTCGACCCCGTTGACCCGTCTGTAGAGGACCTCGCTTTTGAACAGATATATGAGGAGAATATAGACTCTGTTGTTCGGCAGATCAGGAGTGAGGCTCGAGCCGTACAGTACAGTAATGCGAATTATGATCTGAGATAATTCACATACATTATCACACTGAAACAGACCAGCGCAACACTATTGTACATAGTCTCAGAATTAGTTTCCTGTGGCACTGTGGCACATAAGTCTCTCAGCCTAGCCCAAGCTGTACAAGGTCACATCACCGGCACTAGGAACCAGACAACGCTGGACATGACAGTGAAGCTTCATCACAGACATGGCACTTCCGAGATGATCAAACTTCTACAGGATCACATATCCTAGTATCATATGATGAGGTGATAAGATTTTGAAAATCAGCTGCCAAATTCGTGGGCGACAGCGGTGGTGATCTACATCAGGCAATGGGTTTGATGAGAAGTGTGTGGCCAATCTTCGGGTGGTTTGAAAATATTGATCTTCTAGTTTAAACTCCCAATGGACGTAGAGAGACACATGTCATGGCTCAGGAATTCCAACAGCATCCCGCTTGCATCGTAGAACTGGGTAGTGCTATAGCGATCGACCTGGAGATATGAATCTTGTGATCCCACGACTGCGGAATACCGTTGCACAATCTCTTAGGACCAATACAGCCAGTATGTGCCACTTCAGCACTATACTGGCCCAAAGAAGGTCAACCCTTCTGCAATTTATATTTCTCAGGAATCACGTACACGAATGCATGTGCCAGGGTTGAGAGTATTGTTGCTGCAGAGCTCAAGGACGCCCAGTGGCAGAATTCACTTTTATCAGACCATAGCCTGGATTGGTACGGCTTAAACAACCAATTGGCCAGGAACCAAGTGACACCCGCAACAAAGCCAGCGACTGTGTACCTGATGGGCCTACTCATACATGCACCACCAGCTCACCCTGATACCGTCATCACATCACTGCTATACATGAAGAAAACCATATGTGACCTAGGCATGACGTATGCAAGTCTTTCCATTGATATGCAATTGTACATGGTTACCCGACCGATCAAATGGTGGGAGCCGACTAGGTTTGACGATGATAATCTTCGTTCAGGGGCAATGCAAATTATTATGTATTGTTTGGGTTGCATTGGGACACTGGTGAAGGGGTCTGGTTTGGATGTTTTAGTTAGTGCAGCATTCGGTGGTCTGCCGGTGGTTATAAATGGGAATGTATGGGTGCGTGCCAATAGGGCATTCCGCATAGTGACGGCTGCCCTGCTGTAACACTGTCTCCAAAACGGTGAAAAAACGTTCAATCAATGAGTATGTAGAAGGAGTACGACATCATCCAACAGGTAGGCACTGGGTGGATACTCTCGTGAAACCTACGCTATTGGTTCACCAGTTTCTTCGCGCAGAGAGGGCTGAATACTGGCACTTCCAGCAGCTTTGTTTGGAACGGATATTGCCGTACTTCTTCAGTGCAGGCCATGTTCACTGCGCTCGGTATATCAGTTGCCACCTGCTAGAGATGCGCAATTGTTGCCAGCATATGCGCATCGAGATATCGCTGGAGCGCATGTGTTGGAATTCAGTATCCAGTGACCAGTTTGGAGAACAAACTGCTATCGGGCGGGAAAGGGTGGTCTGAAGGGCCTGACGCTGTCACCTGAAGTGGTCACTGAATGGATTGATTCATTCACGATCTCAGCGTATCTCTCTGATGATATGGAACAATCGTACTCCGATGAAGTGCACTGATCATCATCACCAAGCAAGCATAAAGAGGAAGGTGTCACGAATCGTAGTCGATTTTCTTTATCATCCATTATGTGTAACACGGGTCACACAAACTAGTCTAGAGCACAATAATCGAATATTCTAGTACAGACGATCGAATAGGTATTGGTGTGGGAAATATCGCTCCCGTGGAATAAACCGCTGGAGAGAATAGCGCTTTATCCGAAACCGCGCACGGACCACCAGTATTGTATTTTGCACTGGTTATATCTGGGTGATCTACACTGTATATGCAGACTTGGATGCCAGCCTAATTACCTAGTAGGTCATATCTACTTATGACTGAAGTATCTCAGATTAATTCACCAGATATCTCACGAGCTAGACTGACTGTTAGAACATTAGTCCATTTACGCAAGATTGTAAACCAAATGTTGGCACCTACGTTTTACATTGACAGGCAGACTACATGAGGATAGTCGTGCACTAGGGTGGGAGTATATAATTGATTTAGCACCATATACTATCAGTCGGACACTCAATTACATTAGGGTTGGACGGTCGTGGATTTTGCACAGCATGGTAGTACAGCCTTACAGGAATGCATGTGTGAAATATTAAATATTTTAGATGAAGGAAATAGAAGTTATAACAATATTTCTCTGATGTTAAGTTTTGTAAAGAGACTAAGTATTTGACCTTGACCTTGCGATCAGCGGGGGTTGGATGTTTATTTGGAGATTAAATTTGGATACAGCTGGACATCAGAATTTGTCATCTGGGAGATCTAAAGAAAGGAGATTAGGAGAATATATGGGAAAACCTCCCTGAGTACATATGTTTTAGTTACTTTCTAATGCTGCCATTTAAGTCTGAATCTTGCCAAGACCGGAAATTATACGTATCGTTATCGTATCCTCGATAATACTGCACTATTTCATTTACCTGAGTTATTTGGACCCGTTTCGACCAAACGCTTGGTCAATAAAAGCCGTATGGCATGTATCCGCTGATGTAGAGTATCTCCCTTAATCAAATATTATTGATTCATAATTCGCCGTGTTTACGTGTAAATGATAACGTACATGTCCTGTAAATTACAGGACTGGCATGTGGGAGCATTCCGTGAGTATTGTAATGGCATATTATTCTCGTGTGTTTTTGTTGCATGTCACTGACTAATTGCATTAGCAATTTATTGTATTTGTAAACGTGGGGCGAACTCGATTGAAATGTTCACTAACATTAGCTATGCATTTTATATTGCGATTCAGTCCAATATCAGTTCTGCGCCCTGTACAATACATGAGAATATTGCCAATTTTAACATGTCACAATTGTAACGCGAATTTTCTGGACGACTTTCATTACTCGATGGTGGATACATGCAAACTCCTAACCCAGTCGTCTGTACATTCATTTTATTAAGTCATATACGTTCACAGTGTATTGTAAATATTGTAAATGCTATTGCGACCAGGATAGACCAGATCAGACAGTTCTGCTCTAAATGCACTGATTTATACATCAGTAAGCTGCAATAAGGACATGCTGTGAAGTATAATTTATTTCAATCACTGATGCTTTGGGTCAGCCTGTGGAATCCTACAGTCTGATTAGAGTATGCAGTGTTTGTCAGTAGTAATGTAATACTGTGAGTCTGCACAGTTGCTCTTTATTAAGTTAGCGCAGTTGGCCACGGACAGTCTGATCAGTGTAAGGCCTGTCGCAATCAAATGTTTGTTTACTAATGGTAAATAACTGTGAATGACGTCTGTATTCACATGTACGGCTGTGAAGAGATATTTCGTTGGGTACACTAGATATAGTGGCGGTTCATTAATGTGTTATATCGCATTTTCCGACTTATGAATTCCATCCGCTCCCTTCTTCCAGTTAGTGAAAATATCTTTCTGTACATTGCAATTTATCATGTTTCATCATTGTAATATATGATGATGTTTAGTATTGCCATGCAATCATGATATTGATTTCATGTGCACTACTGGGACTATTATTGAGACTATAACACGTTACATTCTGGTAACAACACCGTTGGTGTTTTGTAGTCCCAGCCAGTACACCAACCAGTACACCATGCAAGCAGGCAGCCAGCCAGTCAGCAACGAGCGACGGCACGTCCATACTTTGTGCATGCGTAGAACCAGTACGCAACACATATTTATTTATTCTAGAGTCCACAACACGACACCGTGTACCAGCGGGGACTCTGCTCCGCGTGGACCAAGGGCGTATTCGAGTAGGGCATCATACCGGTGATGTCATTCCCTCTAAGGACGTGATGAATCGCTAAGGAAGTTCACCGTTGTGTTATTGGCCCCATCCGCCCAAGTAGGCTCTGTATCATATAGTTACAAGTAACTTTACGACGTCATTAGAACGTCACTCCCATCATGGCGGAAGCCGGAGTTAATTAGCTGAACTCTAACATTGGATCTTGATCCTGATCATGATGACGTATACTTTTGAACTATACCTACCTGTTCCAGAATCGTGGAGGTGCCTTGGTTGTGCAAGTGCCTGTGGCGGTGACTACTAAGAGACGTTGTCCGTACTGACATATTCATCCATTGTTTGTGCATTTCATTTATGTAAATACATCATCATTGTAAAAATATACCTTGTTGTCTCTGTCCACAACGTGCTTGGTGTTCCATCCCTTCAGTAAACTAGCCCGGTGTCACCCTGGCGTGACAGAAGGTGATAAGAGACGAAAGCTGAACAGTGATGATCGGCAGCGGATTGCCACAGAGCTAACAAGGCATTCCCATCTGTTGGAAGTCAAGAGTGACGTCCTTTAAAGCATTGTCAATGGTCGGGTAGCTCACAAAGATGTAAATGTGGAAGCTGTACTAGTCATTGGAGCGAACTGGCCACATCCTTCCGTAACTCTCTGTCGTTTCACTTCCATGCCAAGATATACAGTCAAGTCGATGGAGCAATCATCTCGGTATACCACAACACAATCGTGAATGCACAACGACTTTTCTTTCACATGGTCTGGCCACACGGATGAGTGGTATCCGTCATCGTTGTGAGCATTAAGCGCCGCCTCTCGATTTACCCTACTTCCACCGAGAAGATATTGGTCTTTGACAAGTACAACGATAGCTCAGCCAAAGATCACGAGCGGGTGCGACGTGCAGTTGATGGTTCTACTGACTATAATCTGACCATCAACAGGCCTTTACCCAATCGTGATGCCATTCTAAAGAATAAGCACAACAAGCGTGAACTCGCCCGCGTGATATCCATACTCAATCTTGGTGATCACATATTCATAGATTATCGGGATGACAGCAGCTTTGCACACGATGAGGCAAGCTTCCGAAATGGACATGGCTGTGGTCCGGATCTTCTGCGATGATACAGATATATTTGTGCTACTGGTCTACTGGGTCTGGAAGCTGCAATTACCTCCTATCTGTAGTGCCCAGATAGAACGCAGGAATGGGGTGGTGATCGACATCAATGCGACATGTATACATATGGGATCTAAGTGTCTGCAGCTACTGGGCATGCATGCGCTTAGCGGCTGTGACACTGTATCATACCCATTCAGCAAGGTCAGTGCCTTGAATGCTCTGAAGGCTGGCGAATTTCCAGGATTGTTCGATGGACTGGGTAAAGCAAACGCCACTAAAGTTACTCTCCTAGAAACAGGTAAGCGGTTCTTCGCAGCTATGAATGGTTAGCAAACAGGAATCTCAATGGGTGCGGTATGCAACCATATATATTCCAAGAAGAAAGTGAAGCCAATGAGCATCATGGCATTGCCTCCGACAGACAATAACCTGCTTCACTGCTTCACCATATGTTAGGAATGATGTGAAAGGCGGCTGATAAACAGAGGGTTGTAGCTGCCACATATATCAGATGTCGTTACCATCTATTGCGTGTGTAAAAATGTTACTATATGTGCACTACAAAAGAAGATGGGATGGGAGGTGCACATCAGATAGATGCCGATGCTGTGGATGAGGATGTGTATGATGTGGAGGAGCTGGAATAACGCGTGGTATCAGACTGAAGAAATTGCAGCAGCTATAAATTATCTAATTTATTAATGAATCCAGAATTTAAAATTGTTAGTGCATTGGTAGTTATGGACTTATGGTTACTACAATGGATGGATTTGTAGATAGAAACTGCACGACTACTGAGAAAATCCAAACATTGATGATGATGAGTAAATGAACAAAGGCATATCATATCGATGGTCTAGTAACATAAGGTCGTAACTGCTATGCTAAAGCATAGCACTTACGACCTTATGTTACTAGGCCATCGATATAGTATACCCCAAAAGGTGTGTGTGTATGGGCGGCGGGGGGGGGGGGGGGGGGCAATAATATAACTTCAGTACCATTGTAATTATGGTAGGTGTACAGCGGTGGCTACGGAGTCTTGCATAAGGCACTACTTTGAGTGAACTCCTGGACCAGCAGTGTATAGTCCATAATAATTCACTACACTAATAATACTATACTAATATTAGCATCTCGTTTGCATAAAGACAACACGCATACATGCCATCACTATATAAATGCATTTATTATAATCCTCGACCATGAACACATATGGGCCGCGCTCTGTGAAAACCAGCCTTAATGACAACGTCATGAAAGCCTGAAAATGACGTCGCAAAGTTACGCTTAAATACCAACGTCATGTCGGATTTTGACACTTGAAATAGTTGCGTCATTGTAATAAGTTGACGCTGTCCTATTTATAACCGTACGCTTTACTATTTGTGGCTCACAAACATGTTAATGCTGGATACGCGTAGCAGAATTTTACAGTTGTTTCCATAGTGGTTCAGACAGTTGTCTGTTTTTTCGGTTTCCTTCAAGGAAACACGTAGTGATTTTGTCGATTATTTTTTATAATATATGGACGACATGTGCCCTGACATTTGAAACTAAATAACCATACAACCGGTAATGTTTAGATAACACCATCACAGAATCAGTATTATGTAACAAATAGAACTGGGCACGGGGCTTAATTCGTTTGATTTACTGTTTCGCCTGTCGAATGTTTCAAAAATCAACATAGCAATAGAATTAGGAAATTTTCAGAAATTAAGCGTATCACAGATGTAAAATTATGGTAGTGCCAAAATATACGCCGCTCCTGGCACATCGCATCATGGTGACACTGTGCCAAACATGTTTTAGTATTTAGTGTGTTGGTATTGTGTCGCATGCATATTTACTGAGACACAATAATCATGATAATTGTAATACATAATTGTAGCCACCAAGGACGTAGCCTACTGATTTATATCTGTATCTGCTACCACTTACGTGTACGGTGTCACGTAATATTTAGCGACTTTCAAAAATATCACATTGAATCAGCCGTACGATTGCCGTTTGATAACGATGTAAATATTCTTTAAAATGACCACTTGTAAATATGGTTATATGAATGTATAGTAATTTTACTAGTATATTTGCAATCATTGCAGACACTGATCAGACTGCACAGATGCACAGGTCTCCAACATTTACATATTTAAGAAGTCCGACTTGTCAGATTGTTGTTAATTTTCTTAAATTGTACTACATTGCACTAAATAATGCACGTCTGCGTGCTTTGCTTGTTATCAAAGGGCCGTTGTAGAGGCGTGTACATAATATAAACCAAACGCACATGCACACATTAAACGTGTCTAAATCCAAATGAACCGCTTCGAACAATAGTCGCAGGGATTTGAGCGTCATTCCAACAAAATCAATGTTGTGATCGGGACAAATTTAGTGTGTAAATCACCGACTGTGTTATGGTGTGCAGTTATGCAAAATACATGTACGTACGCCACGGTGTTTTTTCAGGGGCGGATCCAGGAGTTCAGGTTAACGGGGGGGGGGGGGGACTTCTTAATTGAAATAGTTTACTATACTGTTTGTTCGTCGACCAAGTGGAGCTGGGGAGACTGGGTCCGGCGGTATGCCATCCGGAATATGTTTGATATGTACACCCAATTTGCTGCGTTATGGCGCATTTTAGAGCAAAAATATCTTTACTCGCCAAATTTGAGGGGTGGGGGGGGGGGGGGGAGCGCCGGGTTTTCCCCCACGTGAATCCGCCCTTGTTTTAGCATGGCTGTTTCTTTGTTTATAAAGGAGCTGAATGTACTTTTTCTGAAACACAACAAAATTAAATTGCAAATTTCATTTCCAATTAATTATTCCCGACGAAAGAATATACTGCCGGGAATGTAACAATTATACAACCATGTATGTTACATCTCCACATTTTCCCGGCAGTGGCTGTGGTGGCCAGTCGAGGGTCAGCGCAGCATTTTCCCATAGACCTGCTACCTGCTAGTACGGGGTACATATACATTAGCCCGTCCGCAGTCATATTGGCTACCCATAAAAATGTTCTTCCCGCTTTCTGAGATGTATGTTTTACTTCCGAGAGTCGGGGAATGGACAGTCGATTTTTATTTTGTTTAAAAATGCCCGGGGGTGTCCCTCTAGACCCCAGCCATAGGCCTATCCAAATTCTGGTCATTCATTTCTACATTTTTGTGCGTTTGTTTTGTTCAATACACGTACATATCATAGTTTTATTCAGATGAATGTCTGATAGTAACCATACTAACACTTGTAGATATATTTATTGTAACTTATCAGCAAATACAGTTTACAGCACAGGCCCGTAGCCAGGGGGTCGGAGCGGGGTCCACTTTTTGAGCCTCGAGGTCCACTTGTTTAGACCCCCTCAGGCCCCTCGGGCATTCGAAACGACCACCCCCCCCCCTTTCAAACAGGTCTGGCTACGGGCCTGCAGCAAGCACCGTCAATGAGTCTATGATTTCTACTGTAGGCTGTTGAGTTGCATTGTACAAACGTCGCCGTTTCAATAACGTCATTTTCTCGATGACATTACGTTTTTATCCGTGCGTGATTCACATGGTGCTACAAAAAGGTGTCCGCATCAGAAAATGTAAACAAGTGAAAATCAAAAATTGTGTCATTAAGGCTGGTTTTCCCAGAGCGCGGCCCATATTTATTAAAACTATTTCTGAGAAAGTATCCCACATAGTAGCACGGCTATCTAAAAAAACAAGTTTCTTTGGTAATGGCGACAACTAATTTCCATAAAGAGAAAGCGTATGCATGTAACAACTTTATAAATGCCAACATCGTAATCCTTGACCATGAAACTATAGGCATAGACACCATTTTTTTGTGAATTTATAGTGCATAGTTATTGACCTATGACAGGAAATCGGTTTTCCGGTAATAACGGCAACTAATTTGCATATTAAAAAAGTTGCCCAAGGTCGTCAGGAGGACAACCAAGCTGAATTGTTTCAAGACACCCGCGTGAATGTAAAGCCACCAAAAACCCTTGTACTATAGACAATTCATAGGTCTGGTAGAGCGGCAAATGGACTATAAAGTAGTTCGCCGAAATATACCACCATATATGCATCAAGGAGTGCACAGGCCGTGTGTATACTGTATGAGAATGTGTGTATTTATAGATCATAATAACACGGATATGCTTTGACATGGGTGTCAAAATATAACATTTCCCCCGACTTATGTTGCATATTGCATATATCAGGCGCGGATCCAGGATTTCAGGTTAGGGGGGGGGCGTAACTATTTTGCCATACTTGACTATATTATCGAACGAGCTAAGCTCGTTCGATAATATAGTCAAGTATTGCAAAATAGTCGACCGAGCGGAGTAACATGGCGCTTGGCATGAAACGTGCTTGTAACTTGTAAACAATCTTTACTCGGCGAATTTTAGGGGGGGCGCGCGCGCCGGGTCCCCCCCCCCCCCCCTGAATCCGCCCATGTATATTGCAGTAAACAAGCAAAATACACGGATGTGGATAGTATAATTGAGGCCGTGACTGGAGAAATAGGGCTTATGATTGTTTTCGTGGCCAGCGTAGATCCAGATCAGCCTGTGCATCCGCATAGTCTGATAAAGTTCTGTACTGTTCGCCTTTCTGTAAATGAAACGGTGTATCACCCGGCATGCTTCTAACAAGCAATATTGATCGTTAGAAGGATACAGCAATGTGCTATTTGCTGGCCTGGACTGGTCACAAATCCCATTTCTCCAGTCACAGCCACATAATTACGTATTCGGGTCATTAAGTCCGCGTCCTTTGTCGCTTTCTACGAATTTTGTCATACCAGGTACAAGGTGCATGATCACGTGATTACAACAACAACAACGTCGCCCACTCCAAAGTAAATATTATTTGATATTTTCCTTAGTATGCAACGGATTTTGATGAAATATGTCGCAGCAAACGCGTCTTCATGAGCTGCATTTGGTGGTCTATGGAGTTTGGCACAGACTTATGTCGTTTTTGCGAAGAATCGACACGGAAATCGATTCTACGCAAAAAAACGACAGAAGTTTGGGCGAAAATAAAGAGATCATCAATGATGAGACGCGTTTGATGCACCATATTACATCAACATCCGTTACGTAATAAGGACACTATAAAATAATACGAACTTTGAACCGGTACTTCTTGTTGTTGTTAGTACCACGTGATCATACACCTTGAGGTAGGTAGCACGCCTCGTGTATTTAATTAGCATTCATACAATATGCCCATGACCTCTATACTCTCTTTTAACTCTTTGCATGCTAGCGGTGAAAATATCCGCCAAACGAATTAGGAGTAGGTATATGTTTTATTTCTCTCTGTAAATATGTCTTGAAATTTCATTAGAATTGAGTCCTCAGGACTGTCCTCAGGACTCAATTCTAATGAAATTCCAAGACATATTCATTATATTTACGTGGAGAAATACAAGAAAATATGATGAATTTGTGTCCGCTAGTTTTGAACTATTTATAGCCCACAAGTTTCCCAGCATGCAAAGAGTTAACTATGTGCATGCTGGGAAACTTACGTGCTATACATAGTTCAATCAAAGTACTGAAAGTACTGAACATAGGGTGCTACAAGATTAAACTTGATTGATTGATTGGTTGATTGGTTGATTGATTTATTGATTTATTGATTGATTGATTGATTGATTGATTGATTGATTGATTCATTGATTGATTCATTGATTGATTGATTGATTGATTGTTGGTGTTGCAGTTTCATTAACCCTTAAAGGTACATGCCCACTCAGTAGGTACAAAATGTTCTTTACATCAGAGACATCATCTGAGACATTTCCTGGCAAAATAAACATTCATGCGCCATTATCCCACGCACTGATTGGCATTATTATGCATTTGATATCAGACGTAAAGTTACACACTGATATCAGGGGCGATAACCGTGTTTGCTTAAAATGTTAACGGACACTACTATTTAATCTCTGTATTTATTTTATGATGTGCAATGATCATACTTTAAAATCAGTCGAAAATATTATTTTTTCAGGTGATGCATTTCTTTAGTATAAATAATTAAAAAATATCATGCCTCATTTGCATATGAAAATAGCCTGATACCACCGCGCGTCACTATCAGTAAAATATATATTACTAAATGATTATATCTGTATAGCGGGCACTTGTAACGTTTAGAACTGGTGCAATAGTGACACCGTTTATACACTTATTTAATTCCTATAAATGACATTTTACTTCTACAGTATGTACCAAAACATTCAACAACATTACAGATTATGCATAGCAATATCAGAAAGATACGGTAACACATATACAAGACATCATCAATTCAAGTATAAATACAGATTCCACGGAAGCGGTGTCGCGCCTGAAAATGCCTTGTCGGTAAATCGCCATGTTTACTTCAGTTTTGTGAATGAAATAGTTGGCCCCGGATCGAGTATATTAAAACATACAAATGACGTCATTGGGGAAACCGCTGACAAAATGTTCAATGTATGGAAGCCCAAACATGTTAGAATGTTTTTTCTTCGTATTTTCAGTACTTGCATTAATATGGTTATTAATATACACTGGGATGTGTTATACTGTTAGTTTGTTCCCTGACTGTAATTTATCACTTTAAATACTGACTTAGTGACCCCCTTCCCTGAACGTAGAATTGACACTCATGTTGGCGTGTATTCATCGATAGAATGAGGATTAAACATCTGTTAGACCCACACGTGCGAGATTTGTTTCGCACAGGTGTCGGGTGAGTTTAAAAATAGACTGTCGGAAGGTCAAACTTGATGTAGTTTGTGTGTTAAACGCGTCGCGTATTTCGGAGAGTATTCGGAGGGGAGTTATCTCTGCCGAAAACTATATATATAGCCTGTTACTAAATTTAGCGATGACCGCACGATTTGTGCCGCAAATGGGGGCAAATCACGCGCAACAAAATAATCCGATGTATTTTTGTACGTAGAACATCCGTTGTTGATATTGTGCAGTGCAAGTAGTTTTTCATAATATTATTTTCAATTAGCGGTGGTTGCGTATGACAGTTAAACGTTGAGTAACACAATGCATTTTGTTGTTATGGTTACTCCAAGATATCACTACGGACCATCGCATCGAGGGGGGTCTGGGGCGTGGCTAACTGTCGGAGGCGATCGCAATACATAGGTTTACGTGAAAATGGCAGACGACAATTATAATTTCTTTTATTTCTCTCTGTAAGTAACATGAATATGTCTTGGAATTTTCACTAGGATTGAGTCCGGCTGTGTACGGAGCCCCACAGGGGACGTAGAATTCTTTTTTATTAGCTCGTTCCCACGAAATAAAAATTAATTACCACGAAATAACAATTCGTTCCCTCAATTTAACAATTCATTCCCACGAATTAATAATTCGTTCCCACGAATTAACAATTCGTTCCCTCAATTTAAGAATTCGTTCCCACAAAATAACAATTCGTTCCCACAATATAACAATTGTTATTTCGTAGGAACGAAATGTGAATTCGTTGGAACGAATTGTTATATCGAGGGAACTAATTGTTAAATTGAGGGAACGAATTGTTAATTGGTGGGAACGAATTGTTATATCGTGGGAACGAATTGTTAATTCGAGGGAACGAACTTTGTTTTATCGTGGGAACCAATTGTTATATAGTGGGAACGAATTGTTAATTCGAGGGAACGAATTTTGTTTTATCGTGGGAACGAATTGTTAATTCGGGGGAACAAACTTTTACATCGAGGGAACGAATTGTTAAATTGAGGGAACGAATTGTTATTTCGTGGGAACGAATTAAGAAAGAAAATCCATGTCTCCTGTTAACAATTCATTCCCACGAATTAATAATTCGTTCCCACGAATTAACAATTCGTTCCCTCAATTTAATAATTCGTTCCCACAAAATAACAATTCGTTCCCACAATATAACAATTGTTATTTCGTGGGAACGAATTGTTATATCGAGGGAACGAATTGTTAAATTGAGGGAACGAATTGTTAATTCGTGGGAACGAATTGTTATATCGTGGGAACGAATTGTTAATTCGAGGGAACGAATTTTGTTTTATCGTGGGAACCCGTAGAGCCCGTGACTGTTGGTCGATTCCTAATCCTTCCAGTCAGTTTCTCAAACATTTCAGTTCAGTTTTGAAAACAATTTCAGATATTGGCATGATAAAGTTATGATAAGGTCTGATAGAATCTATTTATATGTGTCTGTGATTGGAGAAATCGGTTTATCGGTTTTGCGACCAGTGTATATCCAGATCAGCCTGTGCATTCGCACAGTCTGATCAGGATCTGCACTGTTCGTCATTCGATCAGTGAAGCACCCGTCATGCTTCTAACAACTAAAATGCATAAGATCACAGTTCGTCCGCATTTACGAGGCGCTTTAGCGAGCGGATAAACGTGATCTAACGTATTTATCACATCCTCATGTACATACCGTGCACACGAGCTGTGTTAATACAGAAACAACAGCCGGAAATTGGTCAAAGATGTGATAAAGGCAAGTTATAACAACATTATAACGTATTTATGTTCACCTGTGTGTAGCTTCTTAACCCTTAGACCGCTACACACAACAATTGTCGTCTGCTGTTGCTTTAATATATTGCCTTATTTATCATTAAAAACATGGTTTGACAAGCACTTCACTGACTTCAGAATCATTTCCAATGGAAATGATTATAATATGCTGTCAAAGCATGTTGTAAAGTACTCTAAAGTGCTGTCAAAGGATGTGTTCGGTGATAAAAATGTAAAATAGAAAATAAACAGAAGACGACAAAGAATTAGAGGTGTTACGGTTAACCATTACTGTAAACATGCCCATGTGGGTCGCCTTTATTTCCCTTGCTCATGTGACCGGAATAAAATTATCAGGCTGCAGGAGTGAGCTATTTGATCAGGAGCTACTGTAGTTACGAAACCCATAAGCCCCATTTCTCCATGTACAGCCACATATACCAGTTACCTATAGTGATGCCTGGCACGACGGGTTCCATGTGTGATCGGTTGCCATTGACGATAGACAAAATCCAGTCGAGCGCGACGAGCAGCGTGAATGTTTGACGGGAGATGTTGCCACAGCGACCCCTGTCGGCCTCGTGCACCCCGGCTAGCACCAGCAGAGTCACGGTGCCAGGCCGCCGCCACGTGCTATATTCGCAGCAACCGTTCTGGGGACCCGACGTCACGTTATCCGCCTGCCGAGCCGTCCCGAGACACACAATCAACAGCAGGGTCGCGATGGTCAATGCGTAGACGGGGGTAGTCACACGCGACGTCATCCTTGTGCCCGCTATGCCAGAGTTGCCATGGTAATACGTGTCCGGTTTTACTCGATAAATTAGGTGTGGTTACATCATGGTCACAACGCGTCTGAATTAACATTGTATGATGACAGTGTTGTCACGTGATACCATTACACAACATGGGTTCTTCGTATGTAATTTCCTGGAAAATGTACGATTTCTTTACCCTACATGTATACTCAAGGTGCATGATCACGTGGTACTAACAACAACAACAAGTACCGATTCAAAGTACGTATTCTTTCGTAAAGGATTTTTATGAAATATAGCGCATCAAACGCGTTTTGTTGAGCTGCATTTGGTGGTCTCTGTCTCCGACATAAGTCTGTGCCAAACTCCATAGACCACCAAATGCAGCTCATGAAGACGCTTGCTGCGCCATAGTTCATCAAAATCCGTTGCATATTAAGGAAACTATCAAATAATAGTTACTTTTGAGTGAGCGACATTGTTGTTGTTGTAACCACGTGATCATGCACCTTGATACTAGTACATTGAGAGTAAAACGTATTCTGGGAACTAAATGTGTCACCGTGAACTCTCTATGGCCGTATTTAAATATGTTAATGAGCAAATTTCAAAATTGTAGCTTAAGACTTTTGACAAAAACGTCATAAACTTATATTAAATTGAGGCCAAAGACAGTTACACGCAATATTTCAGTGGATTGTCTGCTATAGCAGCCTCAACCATGGACCCGTCAACGCAGTCACATTCTAGTCTTTCAACCAACACAATGCATATATGGCGTGTTACGAACCGCGTTCCATGATGAGATGACGAAATCCGGTCACCATATTTCGGTTTAACATTATAAACATCGGGATTCGTCCCGGAACTTTCGAACCATCTGGGGACATTATTGTTGCGTTAACATCGGGTTCCATACCTGTTAACATGTCAAGTTCCATCTTTCCATGATTATGAGTCATATCACAAACGTAAATCATACCGTTTTAACGACAATTGTACAGTAATCCAAGTTTATCATACCAGAAGTTATAACCAAAAATAAAATCCACATTACTCGCTATCACACACCGACTTCTTAAACAGGACAACTGGCGAATGAATAGGAAACTTGATATTACCTGGTTCAGGTGAGGTATAAACACACATCAGGCCGCCATCCCAAAACCGCCCGCCTCACATCCTCAACCGGTATAGAGGCCAGACATCGTCGAAATAGGCGCCGGATTCTCGACGAATTCCCATTAAGCTATACGGACGATAGTGCGTAAACACATTTTCGTCTAGTAACCAAAAATGCGTTTATTGCCACAGCTCTAAGTAGATCTGAGCGGCCTTTCGTCAGGAAACAGGTACAGTTTTCAACATGAAATATTTACGCCGGCACGGATATATATAAAATGTACGTGGCATGTCGTACCGTGTATATTCACTGTAATTAGCATATATACCAGCCCATTGCCAGACTTACCGAAATGCACATTAAGCGTGCATGTGTGTAATGGTATATGTTGCAACGACGCCAACTTGGCTGTTTTCTTACAGACTATAAATGTTTTATTCGGCGCGCTGTAAAATGAATTCCTAATGTTACATATCACTATTAAAAGTAATAGCCTTTTTGCGACCAATCATTTATAATGTACACCGTGTAATTAATATTTGTGGGAGTTACCGCATATACGTGCATGCGGTAATTAAAGTGTCAAACACGTATTTCAGTGTTTCTCCGATGTTTGTTTCTGTAATAATAAATAATAATTCAAAAATCTACTGTCAGCGAATGACCTTGAACGATCGATAAGCGATATTCGTATAATTTCAGACTTGCCGACTCACAACTGCACCTAGTTCTGAGTACATAATTATAATTACATTACTTTACATTGCATTACATAAGCGTTATGAAGGAGTAATATCTCCAAAATGTGCGCTTGAAGCGTTCTTTGTATACTTTCTAATTCGTGGAGAATGGCCTAAGCATTTTGCTAATACACACTTGTTTAGGTGTCAGAGTTATGATCATATATTTGTCTCATAGTGTATAACTTTCTCTCAATAACAATATAGCGAAATTATGATGAACGTCATCGCCCTGCAGAGTATTGCTATATTTTAGTGCGCGAATTGGAAACGTTACACCGCAAATGTTTACCGTGGACTGTGGTATAGTGATATAATCCAACACATTGCTTATCAAGTTGAACAAATCTGCAAAAACCAGGAACCCTCTGTGGGTTCTTGGTTTTTGCAGAATTGTTCAACGTATGGTATCAGTGTGTGTGTGCACTTAGCATATGAGCATATAATATGGCATAGATTTAATGGTTGTATTGCTGTTATTGATTGCAGTTTCTATGGAAGCGTCCTGGTGTCAATGCTAAAATATATTTATCTCCTAATTAGGAGATAGTAATTCCTAATTAGGAGATTATAGTAATTCCTAATTAGGAGATTATAGTAATTCCTAATTAGGAGATAATATATCCTAATTATGCGTAATTATCCTAATCTCCTAATTATGACTTACTATCTCATAATTAGGACTCGGTATATCCTAATTAGGACTTACTATCTCCTAATTAGGACTTACTATCTCCTAATGAGGACTTAGTATCTCCTAAATAAATATTTTTTTAGCATTAGTAAGTCATAATTAGGAGACAGTACGTCCTGATTAGGAGGTAATATACTAAGTCCTAATTAGGACTTAATATCGCCTAATTAGGAGTTAGGAGATAACAAATATTTTAGCATTGGCACCAGGACGCTTCCATAAGTTTCTCTGTGGATATTTTCAACTAGATTGGCAATTCTCAACAGTGTCAATGAACTGAAGCGCATTGAATATCCCTAATGTATGCTCTTTGAAATTTGAAGTCATGTGATAAAACAGACTCGCTTCCATTTGCTATGAGATTTACAAAACACGTCAGCAATTGTATCCCTGACTGAAATTTCATAAAGTTCATAACAAATGGAAACTCAATGCATTTTATCCTGTCAACACAGTGCGTATATGCCGTGAAACATTTTTGATATTCAGTCAATACTATTTTTACATAGTGTATACCTATGTATAGGGATCGCCGCCGACAGTTAGACACGCCCCAGACCCCCCTCGATGCGGTGGTATGTAGTGATATCTTGGAGAAACCATAACAACAAAATGCATTGTGTTACTCAACGTTTAGATGGCATACGCAAACGCTAATTGAAAATAATGTTATGAAAAACTACTTGCACTGCACAATATCAACAACGGATGTTCTACGTACACAAATACATCGGATTATTTTGTTGCGCGTGATTTGCCCCCATTGGCAGCACAAATCGTGCGGTCATCGCTAAATTTAACTCCCCTCCGAATACTCTCCGAAACAAGCGAACTACACACAAACTACATCAAGTTTGACCTTCCGACAGCCTATTTTTAAACTCACCCGACACCTGTGCGAAACAAAACTCGCACGTGTAGGTCTAACTGATGTTTAATCCTCATTCTCTCTCTCTATCGATGGATTTACAGCGGATTTTAGTGACATTCCTGAATTAGGCCTGATTGACATTTGTCTGTGGTGGCCAATACACGCCAACATGAGTGTCAATTCTACGTTCAGGGAAGGGGGTCAATAAGTCAGTATTTAAGGTGATAACTTACAGTCAGGGAACAAATTAATGACAGTATGACACATCCAGTGTATATTAATACCCATAGTAAATCTAAATCTAACAAGTTTGGGCTTCCATACATTGAAAGTTTTGTCAGCGGTTTCCCCAATGACGTCATTTGTATGTTTTAATATACTCGATCCGGGGCCAACTATTTCTTTCACAAAACAGAAGTAAACTTGGCGATGTACCGATAAGGCATTTTCAGGCGCGACACCGCTTCCGTGGCGGAATTATTGTAACTATTGCTCTTCAATCAGTTTTCAATACATATATCTATAATGATCATAGATATCTGGAATCTGTATACTTGAATTGATAATGTCTTGTATATGTGTTACCGTATATTTCTGATATTGCTATGCATACACTGTAATGGTGTTGAATGTTTTGGTACATACAGTAGCAGTGCATACTGAACTTTAAGTTGCGCCATATCAATAGTTTACCCCTTAACCATTGAAACGCTGAAAAATAAAATTGCCGTCTGCTCATTTTGTATATATTAATCTCTTTAAAAACCTGTTTTGGCAGCGCAGTAGAATCGTCTCGGTATGTTTTTGAGGAGAAAATATAAAAAATATTTAAAACAACAGACGACAATTGTCGTTTCCAGCGCTTTAAAGGTACATGCCCACTCAGTAAGCCCAAAATGTCATTTATAGGAATTAAATAAGTGTATAACTGTGTCACTATTCTACCAGTTCTAAACGTTGCAAGTGCCCGCTATACAGATATAATCATTTAGTAATATATATATTACTGATAGTGACGCACGGTGGTATCAGGCTATTTTCATATGCAAATGAGGCATGATATTTTTTAATTATTTATACTAAAGAAATGCGTCACCTGAAAAAATAATATTTTCGACAGATTTTAAAGTATGATCATTGCACATCATAAAATAAATTCAGAGATTAAATAGTAATGTCCGTTAACATTTTAAGCAAAAACGGTTATCGCCCCTGATGTCAGTGTGCAAATTTACGTCTGATATAAAATGTATAATAATCCCAATCAGTACGTGGGATAATGGCGCATGACCGTTTATTTTGCCAGGAAATGTCTCAGATGATGTCTCTGATGTAAAGAACATTTTGTACCTACTGAGTGGGCATGTACATTTAAGGGTTAATGAAACTGCAACACCAACAATCAATCAATCCATCAATCTAGTTTAATCTTGTAGTACCCTATGTTCAGTACTTTCAGTACTTTGATTGCATTTTACAGCCATTTGTAGGTGTTGACGGGATAAATAGAATAGTAGGTTAGTTCCGTGAATGGGAAAAAATATCTGGCGCGGCACGGAAACGGGATGTACTCGGCATAGCCTCGCCCATCCCGTTTCCTGAGCCTTGCCAGATATTTTTCCCCATTCACGGCACTAACCTACTATTCTCTATCTATTTTCCTTATTTCTGAACCAAAGTATATGTTATGACCACTCATTTGAACCGTCTCGGCGAGACGTTTCAAATGAGTGGTCACAACATATACTTCTGATGAGAAATAAAGAAATTATTGAGCCTTGCCGGATATGTTTTCCCATTCACGGCACTAACCTACTATTCTCTATATCTCCCACTTTCCTGCTCATTGGAACGTGAAGTTATGTTAACTTGTTTCCATTTGATTTGAAGTTGATGGACTCGTTATCAATTGTATGTACCTCACCTGACTCGTTTCATAAATCTAATAATAAATGTAAGCTTTCCGCAATAATACGATATGTTGAACAATTCTGCAAACACCAGGAATCCACTTTTCCAACTTTTCGGCCCATTTTAGGCCGATTGGATGCCACTTAGCGTTTAGTAGTAAATAATTACTTGATAAAAGCATTGTGCCGAAACGTTGGAAAAGTGGGTTCCTGGTTTTTGCAATTTTTTTAATAAAAATGGACAGCCGTTTGAGCTTCTATATATATACTCGTGCAGCCATTGGGTGCACAGTGACTGAAAGACGTTGGTCTGCGATATACGGGTATTTATGGTGAGTCATTGTTATAATTACAAGTCATTTGTGAATACTGCTATTGTGTTGACACACACGCGCCATGTATAATTGAAACAACATATAGTGTGTGTCGGTAGCCTCCTAAAGGTATACATGGAAGTAGTTAACCTTTCACCAACCAATCCACTTGGGATTCCCAACCAGTTTGTACGGAATTTGGTGATTGTCGGTTTCTTTAATATGTGTCAGCTTCATTACCTATAGAAGTAACCGACATGGATATAATGTTGATATGTATGTGTAAGAATAGTGTAGTGTTCGATTACTTTGGAATACAACTTAACCTATTCAACCATACAGACCAAAAAGCTACCATGTGCAAACACTGTAGATCCAGAGGAGCCGGCTCATCTGGATCTACAGTGTTTGTCAGTCGTGTTCAATTCTAAGGAACACACCACATTTTGTCATAAATGAATTAATCCACAAAATAGCAGTGAAAAAGAGTTTGATATGTATGTGTGAAATGGTTAAATGTGAATCTGATGTGATGTGGACATGTTGGTGCATGCACTACTGGGCAGTTTTACGTGCCGATATGGCTTATTCATATGTGAAAATATTATTTTACTTCTGACAAATGGAACTGCAGTATGTAATTCTATGGGCAACATTTCGATAACAAATAGTCTAAGCGACACTGGTACCGCGACAGGTTAGTTATATAACATTTATATTGAATTGTTCATGTAAGCGTCAGCCAGTGGTTCACAAACATCACTTTCGTGTTCGACGTCATTCGTGGCTGTGACTGGAGAAAAGGGGTTTGTGCGTTTTTTTTTCAATATAGCTCCTGACAAATAGCACACTCTTTTATCCCGATAACGATCTATATTGCTTGTTAGAAACACGACGTGTCTTTCATTGATGGAATTGCGAACAATGTAGGCCATCATCAGACTGGGCGGATGCATAGGCTGAACTGGATCTACACTTGTCGCAAAATTGATTTTCAAATCGGGATTCAAGACAAGAGGTAATTCTACCGCCGTGCTAATTCTTTGATTTGTTTTCTTTGGCGTGGGTTTCGTAAATTTGTAGTACAGTGAAACCTCTCTAAACCGGACACGTGTCCGGCTTAGAAAGGTTGCACTGTAACTTAAGCAATTATATCATTTTGAGCCGTAGTTGTGTGCCATCCGATCACGAACAGATAGTATCACCTGAGATAAATTATCAAGAAACTCATCAAAAATGAAATCACGTGTATTCTTGGTGTCCGGTTTAGAGAGGTTCCACTGTATATGTGTAACCATTTCACCCCTAAGTAACTGGAATAGATTTTGATATGTCAATTTTCCGACCAATACAATCATCATAAAATGTTAGTCCATTTATTTTTTCTAAACAATATGAAAATTGGTTGCGAAAAGTGCAGATCCTGATGAGACGGCTCGTCACGAGTCGGCTCATCTAGATCTGCACTTTTTGCCAATACCACTATACAGGCCTGCGGTGTCGAAAGGGTTAATATAACGAACTTGCCAACTACAAAGATCACCAAAATAAAGACGCTACATGTGTTTCAGAATGAGCAGAAGACGGGCCTGGAGGAGGCTTAAAGCAGGGTTCATCTTCTGTATTGGGGCCTCGTCTATTGTGTACCTACTGATGGCATCCAACATACACATCGACACGCAGATTCCGGGTAGGTTGAATTATATAAGTCTTATATTTTAACCTTATCACTCTTAAATATATAAAGTGGAACCTCGCTAAGCCGGACACCATGGGAGGTTCAGAGATGTTTCACTATAAATCAGGCGTTTCGTTATTTCGAGCCATAGTTGTGTGCTTCATATGCGATCTCGATTATCACCTGATATAAATGACCATGAAGCCCATCAAAGTTATGATCACATATGTTTCTTGTTGTCCGAGTTAGAGAGGTTCCACTGTAAAATTATATGTTTCATGTTTATTTTGGTCAGCGGTATTAATTGAAAAGAGGTGTTGTTCAAAATCTGAATAATACAATGTAATTGCAAACACTGTAGATCCATATGAGACGGCTCGTTGCGAGCCGGCTCATCTGGGTCTACAGTGTTTGCAAATGTTGATACTGTCATCTGTGTGACATATGTGGCTATGACTGGAGAAATGGGACTTGTGTGTGTTGCGACCAGTGTAGATCCATATCAGCCTGTTCATCCGCATATAAAGATCATGATCTACACTGTTCGCCATTCCATCAATGAGTCATCAGTCATGCGTCTAATAAACAATTGATATCATGGTTTATATCAAGAGTGTGATATTTGATCCGGAGCTACACTGATCACAAATCCTGTAAGTCCCATTTCTCCCATCACATTCACAGCCAGGGTAGTTCCCACAGCTTTTTAAATAATGGTTCATATTTCGTGTTTCATGGACTATTTCAGTATCTACACACAGGTTGAAGTGACGGACCAAAGTTCATGAATACATTAAATATACATATAAGCACCAATAAGTGGAAACAAAATGAGCTTAAATGTTTGTTTTACTACCTCTTATAGCACATAGTGTGTTATGAGATGGAGTAGAACAAATGCTTATTTTGTTCTCACTTATTGGTGCTTTTATGTATATTCAATGTATGTATATACCTTGGTCCGTTACTTCAACCTGTGTATCCCTGCCGGTTTGGGTGCATTGTTACCAACATTTATTGTTACCATTTATTCGTCCCGCGGTCATGGATTATCTCCCACTTTTCCACTTAGAATTCGCCAATTTTGCCTTGTAAGAAGCAAAACGGTTTAAACCTAATATGTATGAAACTTGGTGTGTACCTTCTTTATGGTCTACATATACGCCAAGTGAATTTCGACTTTTGATTCGACCCCAGGTCATGGATTATCTCCCCTATTCATTTCGACATAGCATTTTGGGAAAAGTGAGTATATTGCAATGGTCCGCCATCGACTGTGTTCTAGTTCTTATCATAAAAAAAAATCAGCAAAATGACAGACGATGCGACCTCATCCTGTTTACGGTACTGGTACAGTGTAGATGGTAGTTTCTGATTAAAACCACTTCAAGCTCCGCAATAATTGATGTTCTTCAACAGAGACTTCATATATGTCAGCATATGTATACACGCCTTGCATATAGATCTATGACGCAATAATTGTTCACCAGTAATAAAAGGAAAGTAATCACCCACCGTTTATCATTCGCAACAACTTGCCTTAAAGGAGATATAACAAGCTTTTGTTTTCGCGATACGCTTATGTATTCATCATTTATATATCAAATAAAACAAATGCTACAGTAATCCGACCAATATGTGCCGTTCTTTTACGGATTTCATATTCCGGACAGCCAGTTTTTCCAGCCATCACCGCATTACTAACTTCCCCTTATTTCCTTACCACAGTTATTTCCCTTTGCGGTCACGTGGGTATATGACGTATCAGTAGTACTTCCGAAATGTATGCATAATACGATTATTACACGTAATAGTTCAACAGACTACTTAGAACTCCAGTTTATTAGACCGCTTTTATAAATATATGGGACTGTACTGTACTGTAAAAATATAAGAATGACCTAGTTACAAACTACATACTGAAATGCGACAGTGGGTGACAAAATGGACATACTGTGCAATTGTCAACAGCTGTAGGATACCAGTCTTTATATACATGTATCTATATTTGTATCGTCATGTTTTCCCCGATTGTACTTATATATAATGTTAAATCAGACGGGCAACAGAGTAGACACTTATAAGAGCTGTCAGGTGCATATATGGATCTGGTGCTATGCTGATCAAACTGTCATAACGTCATTCTTGTAGGCCATGGTCCACTTACAATAAAACAATGCTGTGGGAAAATTAGTCGCTCTAATTGCCACGGGGGTGGGGTGTTGTTTGAAGATTGTGTCATCCGCTGTACACTGCGACTGAGAAGGTGCAATAAGCCAAACACAATACGGGGCTTATATGGCGTTTGCGACCAGTACATCGGGAGACACTCAAAATCATGAAGGGGATTATGATAGCCCCTGCAAAAACGATGGAGGGGATTATGATAGCCCCTGCAAAAATATGAAGGGGATTATGATAGTCCCTGCAAAACTATGAAGGGGATTATGATACCTGTCATTTTTCAGCGAAGGGGATTATGAACGAAGGGGATTTTGATATACACTCCAGTACATCCGCACAGTCTGAACAGGATCTGCACTTTTCGGCATTCCGTCAATATAGCACACTAACTAGATCGTATTTACACTACAGGAGTGTTACATTTGATTAGGACCTACACTGGTCACAAATCACACAAACGCCATTTCTCCAGTCACAGCCACATATAGGCCCAAGCTTCGACGTAACCCTCATTTAGCAAAACAACGATTTTCTTCTGGAAAACATCTTTACTTTTTAACATCGAGTCCAAAAAAATTATATTTATTTGAAACAAGTCAGTAGGAAAATAGATTATAAATAGTAAATAATTTACTGTACATGTGAACATTGAATATATACTTTTAATTATTTTTATCTGTCAACTAACAAAATATGTGATTTAGTTATATTTTAGTATTCGAAAACAGTATTTACGGGAAAATAAGCGAGTGACATTCAAGTTATACAATTTTAGTCCTGCAATATAATATTCATCCATGTGTAAACACAAATACAATCAATATTGGATTTTCGGAACTGTAGACAGCACCCTGATTTGCACAGTGTATCTATTCTACCATGTCTGTCAAATTGGACTCAACCAATCAGCTTGGCAGAGGTGTGGCCTCGCGGATTCAATATACACCTGCCGCATTATTGTTGACATCCGTCTGAACGTAGCTGCACACGTCTGTCACTGACTAGGACAGATAAACAAACTGGATTCAAAAAATCAGCATATAATAGGTGTGGCTTCATTGAATTTCAGAATACACCTGTCCCAAGATCCACTTCCCTATTTGCCTGCGGTCGTTGTTTGCTATGCATAGTTGTTTGCTATGCCGAACTATTAATGACCTCCGGCGGCATCCGTTTGAACATAGCTACATACGCCTGTCATTGATTATTTCAACTCGAAATTGTCAAAGCACAAGTATGCTGAAGTAGCATTCTGCAAAGCATTGCAGAATCAATTTGCGAAATGTTGGAGATTATGTCAGCATTTTGTAAAAAAAAATATAAATATAACATTTAATTTCACTTTTTTTTCTGATTCTGGCTCTGCTGTCTGTTTGACCGTGTGTTACAATCGACTTCCGCACAGATAGTCGTCGCCGACGATTGCAACCAACGTATAAATAATCCAAGTATAACTAGACAAAAACGAAGAAATTATGCAACAAATACATGATGTCCGTTTTGTTATTTGTTTCTTTTTAGCTTATATTTAACGGCGGCACTGGCTCTAGGACCTTGCATGCCGTCTCCCAAGAATGGGAGAAAGAACGGAGGTAGATATTTTTTTGAGAGAAGCCGGTAATTCGTATTTACAGAGCAACTACGAATTATCGGTACCCATTTACAGCTGGGTGAACTGGAGCAGTGTGGATAAAGTGTCTTGCTCAAGGACACAATGCACGCCGCTAGTCAGGCTGGAACCCACGAGTAGTCCGACACACTAACCATTACGCCACGGCGCTCCACAATGATGCCCGTAAATCCTAACGATATTATATAAGAAACCTTCATCCACCAATCAGATAAGCTGTACTACTGCTACATCATAGCGGTTATTTTTACAGCGCCACCTCGCGCCAGTAGGTCGCGGTTATTAGGGTCGTCGTTGTTGTTTTTAGAGCATTTTGAAGAAAATAAGTGATAGTTTGTAATGTGACATTTAATCTAGAGCAAGTTATTCCGGTTAGAGTCGTATTTATTTGACTAGCGTTTATCTTAGCCAGATTATCAACGTTCTTCAACATATATTGGCAATTCCAACTCGCATTCTTCAAGTACTTTGGCTGTCTGTGCTGGAGCACAGCTCGAGCACAGCCGAACAGAACAGAACATGTCATTTATTTAGTAATAGTGTTTCTGGCCACACGCAGTTGGCATATGAAACTAAAAAGAGCATGAATTGAAATGTTAGAAGTGACGACTACAAATTTGCTAATTTGGTAAGTATGCAAAACGTGTGTGTAATTTGTAAATGGGGTACCGGTATTTACCAATGTGTATAAGTGGTCAAATGCCGCCTACAGCCAGGGTGGACACGGGTCCGCACAACCCGTGTTCGTTCCGCCTGTAGACCCATTTGGGAATGTGATGCACCGTGATAAAAAGAGACATGCTTTCAGATACCACTGGCAGATTTTAAAAATCATTACTATTATTTGCCTATGACTGACCAGATGGAGTCTACAAGGGTCATGTCAACAATCATCTATTTATAGCAGGCTAACCATATATATCACAAAAGAGATATATCAGGATTCCACAAGAAATAAAGGTGAGCAATTCCAATTTCCTCAAGGTACATCACACTTTAATACTAAACTAAATACTTTAAATGGTATGAACTATGCCGCTGCCTACAAAACCCTCCGAGCATGCCCCCCAAAATCGAACGCGGAACCGCGCAGCCCGTTCACCCGAGACTGAGCACCACTGCTTGATTTCAACATTCACGTAAATTGACACATATTGGCAAGGCTAGCGCATTGCCAGAGACATATGTCATCGATCTTCTCAGCTTTCAATGAGGAATCGTAGCTAGTTATTTCCATTTTGCAAATCTATTTATAGATATCCGTTCCTATGCCGTATTACTGAAAAACACAAAAAAAATGAGTAGAGCGATATCAGACTGCACATATGTGCAGTCTGATCTGAGTACACACTGTTTGCAATAAAATGAATAAGTGTGAAACAATGAATATGGCAAATACTGCAGCCCCGGATCAGGTTGTACAGATATATAGGATGACCTGGATCAACACTCGTCGAAATCGTTATATTGACTCCTTTACACAACAAGTCAAGCTTCTTTCGATCTTTTTACAAGCAATAAGGCACTAAACTGCACAATTTGGACCGTATTTCTATAAATAAATTCAATGGGAGATAACCAGCTACAATCTCTCATTGTCACTTCGTTTCGTACCATTGTTCTGTATAATGGATGCATTATATTCAAAGTATTGACGGGTGTGCCTTATTTGGATCTGATCATTAGATCTTTACACACGTTACCATGTCCCTTTTATGAGCCGGATGCCCATTTGTGGCTGTAACTGGAGAAATGGAGCTTATTGGTTTTGCTACCAGTTTTGCTGCCAGTGTAGATCCAGATCCACACAGTCTGATCAGGATCTGCACTGTTCGCCATTCATCAATGATACACCCGTCATGTATCTAATATAGAGCGTTGTCAGGCGACATTGGTGTGTTATTTGACCAGGAGCTAAGCTGGTCACAAGATTCCATAAGCCTCATTCCTCCAGTCACAGCCACATTTGAGACACGCCATGCGATTTTGTACCTTCGGACATCTGCGTAATTTCATTAAATACATTTACAAAATTTACACAATTTTTCATAAATAAAATAAAAAGTTGACAAAATGTTCAGAGTATATGCGGAGTACTCTGAAAATTGTGTTAACTTTTGACGCCATTCATGGAAAATGTTGTAAATTTTGTAAACGTATTTCATGAAATTGCACAGATGCCCGAAGGTAGAAACTCACATAGCGTGTTTAATTTAATGTCAACTAATGTTGATTGTGTTTCAGTTTACCATTTAGTGCGCCCAAGAGTTGTCTCCGACGTTCCAGCCGAACCCGAGTGTTGTAGACAGGACGCGGTAGAGACTGTCAATGTTCGTGTTCAATTAGACGTGGAAACGCTTATAATGTCACCACACGCCCGGGTGGTGAACGTGCAGATGACGATGTCGCCCGTCAAGCTAGTGTATGGACAGATAATATAACAGAAACGCAGCTGAAGCTCATGGCACGCGTACATGATGTCTGCAACACTATTCCGGCAAGAAAGTATGTGCTGTGGAAACACACGCCTACATTTTATATCGACAGACGACTGGGTGTTTCATATTGCCTACTTGCTAATGAGATCGACGATTACTTTGCTGGCGTATTCGACGTGCTAAAGGATGAAACAGGGACTATTGAATCATTTATCGATACAATTCTTACAAAAGCAATGCGAAATGAGATACGGGAACGTATTACGTATTTCAACAGGTTGAGGAAATCGTCAAAGACAATACTATTTGCAAGTAATCCGTATGAACGGTTACTTACCGGGTACATTGACGAGGTGTACTTATCGGCCAACGACTGTGAGAACATGACGTTTCAGGCGTTCCTGGACCACGTGATATCTGGTGTGAAACTACGGCTCAATTACGGAGTGAACCTGTTCCCGCCAATAATCCCGGGCTGCCGGGTGTGTGGACTCGCCGTACTGACAGTCATCAGGCGGCAGACGCTCGTCGATGATCTGCAGTTCACGTTCAATCAGCTCCCGTTGTTACCAGAGAAAGTACGGGCAATACTAGACTACTCCCAGCGTCCTGAGTTGTATATTCTCCCAATGGTAGAGACGAAACTACGATTAAGGAAGTTAGACAAATGTAGACCTGCACCAGACATAGGGACCAAACTATGGCGAAGTTTCCAAGTGATGGGGATATTACCGGCGAGTTCTGAAATGCCACCGGAATTTCTAGAGTTTGACCATTCTGTACACGTGCGGCGACTGGCGAAGGTCATGGTGCGCGGTATACTGGAGAAACGGCAGACGACTGAAGCAGCAAACACACAGAGACGCCGGTACCTGGCAGACGAGTATTCAGGTATCAAGGACGAGACTATTGACTACATTAAGGAAATTTACAAGTACGATTTTGAACTGTTTGGCTATGACGACCAACTACCAATACCATGAAGTATCATGTAAATATAGATAATACGAGGCTATACTCGTGTTATTTGCTCTCAAGTTCATCAGGCAAGGCTATTAAACTCGTAGAAATTCCGGGACTCGTCTCAGAATTCCTACCATTTCTGATAAATGTTATCTTCAAAGACACTAGCATGCCTTTATATTTACCATATAATAGCGTGTTATGCTATACATTGGATACATACTTATAAGGTGTGTTTTTAAAAGGTACATGCCCACTGATTGGGCACAACATGTTCTTTATATCAGACATCATCGGAGACATTTTGTGACAAAATAAACATTAATTCACCATTACCCTACGTATTTATTGACATTATTATACATTTTATATCAGACGTAAATTTCGACATTGATATCAGGGGCGATAACCGTGTTTCCTTACAATGTTAATTGACATTACTATTTATTATCAGTATTTGTGTTTTGATGTGCAATGATACTTTCAAATCTGTAGAAAATATTATTTTTTCTGGTAACGCATTTAATTAGTATAAATAATAAAAAAATATCATGCATGATTTGCATATGAAAATAGCCAGATACCACAGCGAGTAACTATCAGTAAAATAAATATTACTAAATGATTATATCTGTATAACGGACACTCGTAGTGGGAGCGCCGTGGCGTGATGGTTAGTGTATCGGACTACTGATCGTGGGTTCGAGTCCTTGAGCAAGACACTTTATCCACACTGCTCCAGTTCACCCAGCTGTAAATGGGTACCGATAATTCGTAGAAGCCGGTAAATACGAATTACCGGCTTCTCTCAAAAATCTCTACCTCCGTTCGTTCTCCCATTCTTGGGAGACGGCATGCAAGGTCCTAGAGCCAATGCCGCCGTTAAATATAAGTTAAAACAAATAAAATCGTAGTGTTTAGAACTGGTGAAATAGTGACACAATTATACACATATTTAATTCCTATAAAGAACAGTTTGTGGGCCTATTGAGTGGGACTAGCCTTCAGTTTGTGCCAATTGAGTGGGCATCAATAAGACAAAATTGACTTGTTGACGTCGCGTCATTACAATGACGTTATTCAGTAGACTCAAATGCGGGAGTGCGCTTTGTAGTCCAGGCTCTGGCCTATACTCCCGCTTACAATCAGAGAGGCAAAATTTAGAACAACTGAAATCAGTTACATGTTCCATTCCCACCAATTTTTTCACAGGTGATAGTCTGGATTTTGCGGTGACAATGCATGGCGGCCATATATCAAAATGGCCGCCATCAAAAAAGTACTTTTACTCCTATATTGGTCAGTGTGTCACCTAAAAGTATAAATATGATGCATATATGTATAGGTTAACGGTACAACTGGAGCACCTTATTGCTTTGGTAGGGAAACCAACATGCAAATCAAAATGACCGCTAAGAAAATGCTGTTTTTGTCCAGAACATCAGCAAGAAACTGTAAGGGCTTGGATAGCACAGCTATATTTAATTTAAAAGTAGCCGAAATATAAAATCGTGTTGGTCAATGTCCGATTCAAGTGACTTGGCCACTTGGTTTGTTGCTTTACAGTGTTCATACATGTTGTCGGAATCAAGTCAAACTTCCATTTATGAATAATATTGTGATATATTATCACCTCACTAATACACACTAAAGTACTGAACCTTTTATAATACAAGGTAAATTAATAACACTGAGGTGAACAGTGTGTTGATTTTGACAACTTTTATTTTCAGCATATTTGCGAATGTGCACCAGTGATGCTAAAATTATATACGTTCTAAGACAGTGTAGTAACACAATCCTTTTTGGCAGGGGAGGGATCATACAATCTTTACAATGCAATACAATGTTTACACTACAACCAGAATATCTCTTACCACTTACAGTAATAATTCATATACCTTTCATCTGGACAGCATATGAAATTACTGTTTTACATTTGGGTGACATTCATAGCCCGACGTGGTCATCCGACCTAACATACACTAATTAGATAAAGGCATAATTGGTCAGTAGGATACATTGATCAGTAAGCTAAAGACAGCTTAGATACAGGTGACAGGGCAATGTCTACTGACCCTGTTGTACTTTTATTATTAAGTCATATTTGGTGTGTTAGCTTGCATTGACATTGAACGGTAAGTTAGATATGTTTTACACATGGGTTAGAGGGCAATCCTACCAACACTGGTAAAACATTTCATATTAATCAGTCAGCTTTCATTTTGTATTCTCACATTTAGTACCATTTACCTTCTTGTGACAAAAGATAACACACGGAACATGGCGTTTCTTGCATGAGCATCTGTTGGTTTGGAACTTACCATGGCAACCACACTGGTTCAAGGTTTCTGGTGAAATGGGTCTTATGAATGTTTGGGGCAACAGACTGCCATCTTCCTTCACCCGGCCATATTCGAGTGGATCAACAATGCGACTGGCGGTGAGAAGAGTAACTGCATTCCGGATAACGAAGAAGGTTCTTCTAATATGACCCCTGATTACGCTTAAGGTTGGTGGCAACTCGCAGTTCGTCAAAGGTACACGTGGTAGTCTTACTGCGAGCGCCTGCCCATACACGGACCATATACTTTACTTCAAGTTTCATGTCTCTAAGCTCGAAGAGGTAGCCAACTGGACTGGAGACCAGAGCTGCATATTTGGTTCCCATCTTACTAAGACTGTCATCACAAGTCATCACAAGTTATTATATGAGCTTTGGTGACGACATAGCAGAACGGTTACCCTAGTTTGTCATGAAATATATGTGGGGGAATCATGCGCTTTGCACGCCCAGTGAGTGCCAGACTGTATCCAATACGCCAATCTGGAGCAAGTGAGATACATAGCGAAGAAGAAGAAGCTGTTCAAGTCTGGTACTTGAATCATAGGACAACCGGCATCATGCTTCGTCCCAGCAGACATAATCTCCTCATTCACAACCATACCACTGAGCACACCCATACTCATATCCCGGATGGCTATATCCCTAGCCAATAATTGAAGCCTCTGCTTGTTATGGCTGGATGACCAAAGCTTCTCCATTTGCTGAGGAATCGGGACTGACTCAGATATCTTCGTCATGTCGATGCTACCACCCTCACATGCCCTGCACATCTGTTCACCAACTTTTATGGACATTTCACTATAGCTGTCAACAATCAAATGGGTCATGGTCGAAGAACATGTCTCGGAACTACTCTTGAACAATCTGAGTGATAGCCCCACCAAAAGTTTCAAACGCCTGAATATCGGTTAACTGTCGGGTTTTGACATGAAATCTACCAAAACATGTGTGTCAAGTGAAGAAGTCTGATTTAAGTGATAGTTAGTCTGGTCTAGTTTTTTTTCTCCAGCTGAGCTACTAATTATGACTTATCTGACTTAGTGGTAATGCCACCATCAAATAGCGGACTTACCCGAATGAGATCATGAGAGTAGATTTCCTCCTATGACATGCCTCGCATGGCTGCGATTTCTATGTCTCTTCCTACCATGGAATTGTCTTTCGATGTCAATTTTGTCTGGAGGTGGTGATTAGTCGTCACACATGGAATTGAATGCGAGAAGACTGATTTTGGAGAGCGTGACACTCTTCTTTACCTTCTCTGTATATCGCTTTTGTCACATAAGTTTGTATGCCTTCTCTCCATGCTCCATGGCCTCAAGGATCCTCACCTTTATTTTGTCATCAACAGCAATCGTTCTCACAAGCTTGTGTAGCGGCACATGTGGGACCATAATGGAGAATGGGTTGCTTCGAGTCTGAAAAAAATCTAGCAACCTCACAACAGTCCTGTCGAAGATTAGACCCTTGTGACCATTAAGCTCATGCTGTACTGTCGTCTCTAAGTGTGGTCCATAACTCTAACAATAGTCAGCTGCCGGAGGAGGTTGTGAATAGCGAGGATTTCCTTGGTACAACAGATCAAATTCAACTACAATTGCTTCAACACCAGAACTAACCACAATAACATGACCACATGGACCTTGTGTTTGTTTGTTGGGGTTTAACGGCCTATCAACAGGTAAGGCCATTTAAGGCCGGGGCATGGACCTAGTGAGAAACGGTTTATTGACTGCTCCAGTTTCATGCCACCGGACACAGCATAAAACACGGCATCAATCCAATCTCGTACCACCAAGAATACATTCATAAAGCAATGATACAGAGCAGGGTGTTCATTTTCTAGAACCTGTATATGTTCAAGACTGCGCCAAACTCTCTCAAAATTGGTATAGCTGAACGGACAGCTCTTACATGGAGGGGCCAGTTCCCATCCAGATCAACAGTGATGAGCTGTGTGATTACACTGACAATCTGTTGATACACACCAATATATTGATAAAGCTCAGACTTTCCCTGACACTCATTTAGAAATACCTCAAACTGAGTTCGAACAGCATCGCAATCACCAGCAGCAGATACAAACTTATATGGACAGACATAACGCTTCTTTCCAATTAGAGCGTGTTTCAGCTCAACCATAAACTGTGGCTTCTCGTTTTCACTGGAGTTCCAGAATGCCTGCCATGCTAGTGCTGTCATTATTCAGATACAATCAGCATGCATTGGAATGCTCTAACATAATGTCCTCATGAGAGAGCTCAAACCAGAGATTTCTTTCCGTTCTCAGTCTCAATGAGGGCATCATTAAATTCACTACCGGAGAGGTAGCGTCCAGCACAGCGAAGCAGAACTTTTGCCATGTGAAAGGAACCAAGCATTAGATAGAGGTCACTAAATTGCGCAGGCTCTGCCATTACAATATCAACTACGCTGTAGAACACGCCTTCATATGACACTACAGGCATGATATCCTGATTTAGTTGCTTACGGCAACACCGGATGTTAGTAAGGGATTTCCTCTCAGTAGCATATTCAGTTAAAGGGTGTTGAATGACTGGAAGGAATGCTACTCGCATTATTGGAGCTTGTGCACGTGTGATCAGAGCATGGATTCCGCCCCAAGTAGGCATCGCACCCGCAACAGCAACTAACTCTGTTGGAAGACATTCTGATAAGTTGGTAAACAGTAAGTAATTATCTTGAAAATCTTGCACAATAGCAAGCGCTCACTCAGGTTGTTATTATTATTGCTGCTGATGATGATGATGACATGTAGTCGCTTCTTTTTCATGGCACCACTCTTAAGGGGCTGGAGACCAACGTGTGTATTATCTTATAGCTAGGCGATTTGACATGCACCAATAAAGTGATAAGTATCTATATTATATTTTGATACCTACTGAGATATAAATGTAATTTTAGATCAAATATGAACGGAAAATCTATCTTAGTTCAGTTTGTTGAGATATTAATTATGGATAAAAAAAAAGACTTTTTGTCTCTGGCCATTTTGAAATTAGATATTGGCTGCCAAAAAATGTTGTTACAAATGTTCATATTGTGTTCTCTGGTACCGAATGCTGATATATGGGTTGAAAACAATATGCATCGGTGGCCATTTTGAAATTTAAATTACAAGTTTGCACTTTTATAACCAGTATTTTTATTTGATAGTTAGGTCTAATAACCATGATAACCTGCGTAAAACAAACACTAACATTATTCCATTGCGTGAATAGAATACTGCAATAGGGACAAACATATATTTTCGTGGCGGCCATTTTGATTTTTAAGATGTCTCCCTCTACCAAATGATTCAATAGTAGTATTAATGTGTTTATTGTGTTCCTGGACCCTATACACATGGGTATAGGCACCAAACTTAAATATGTATGTGAATTACTGACCAATATATGAGGGAGGGAATTTTTGATGGCGGCCATTTTGAAAAATGGAGTATGTAGCTGATTTCAATTGTCAAACATTTTGCCTCTCTGGTTGTAAGCGGGGGTATGGGCCAGCGCCAGGACTATTGGATATATGAACAGCCAAACCAGGCAATTTCACCACGACTCTGGTAGTAATTGCTTATTACAACGTTTTTATTGTTCCACCTGTTTTTGATGAAATAACGCGCACGGAAGGTGGAAAACTGTGTAGAAGCCGTGACTCCTGTAGCTGATTTCACCAAAATTGTCAGTCATACTTATCTAGTTAAGTATACTTTGAGGGAGTAATCATTTATTTTCCCCGAAATACATTATTTCATATAGAACTAACGACTGCATATATTTGATTAAAAGTATGCAGAATTATTACACTGAATATATTACATTATCACAGCCAAAATGACTGTGATAATGTAATAAATAAATTCAGTACATGTATAATAAAAGTTAATAAATTCATCCTTAAATTGATTTGTTTTCCCTCAAAGTGTACTTAGCAAGATAGGTATACTTTGCAAGTTTGATGAAATAGGCTACATATCACTTCCTGATCTTTCCAGCCAGTTCCTCAAACACGTCGGAACAGTTTGAAGAAAAAGAAAGTGGTGTGGTGAAGTTGTAAAATCAGTTCCAAAACATTCAGCTGTATTGGGGTTGATTCCCCTCCACGGTAAAGTCATTTGCCGTTGTTCTCCCAATGAAACGTCAGCGAAAGTAGTTTAGAATCCGTTATGAGCCGGACTTGTGTTTAGAGACATTGCAGGACGTGGTTTTTATAAGTCTGTATATGCCTATCCCGGTTTCGTTGAACGACAACTCTATAATCACGGTGCATGATCACGTGACAACAATAACAACAACAACAACAACAGTGGCTGAAAGTGTTGCAATCTTGAAAGTATTATTTCATATTTTCCTTAATATGAAACGGATTTTGATGAAATATGGCGCAGTAAACGCGTCTTCATGAGCTGCATTCAGTCGTCCAGGGAGTTTGGCCAAAGTACAGAGACCACCAAATGCAGCGTAACAAGACGCGTTTGATGCGCCATATTTCATCAAAACCCGTTACGTAATAAGGACAATATAAAAGACTACTTGTTATAACTTTCAATCGGATGGATTCTGGAAGTTTCAGTACATGTAGTTGTTGTTGTTAGTACCACGTGATCATACACCTTGATATTGTAGATACTTTTTCTAATACGAGGGATACGGCGGCTGGTGACATATGTTGCAAAAAAACGAGGAATGTTTATATTATAACTAACGGAGTCCATCAGTGAAGAGGCTGTCGGGTTGCATAGGTTGCAAAAGTGAGATAAGAAACAGTCGTATTTAAGATACAGTCGAACTTCCCAAAACGGCCACCTCTCTACAACAACACCCTCTCTATAACAGCCGCTATTTGATATCCCAAATGGATATTCCTCTGTGTCTAACCCTTAGACTGCTGAGCACGAAAATCGTCGTCTGCTGTTGCTTTTGCCTTCTTTCTTAATAAAAACATGTTTTGACAGCATTTTCAAATCATTTCCATTGGAAATGGAAATGATTCTAAACTGTTGCCAAAGCATGTTTTGACGAGAATTATCGAGACAAAAAAATAAACACCGGACGCCAAAATTGAATTCAGCATTAACCTCCCTACAACAGCCACCTCTCTACAACAGCCAGTTTTGCATCTTCCCATGGGTGGCTGTTGAAGAGAGGTTGCGTTGTATGCACAGGTCCTGCCGATTCAGCCGGGCGTAACAGCGCTGAACTGGCAATTTGCAAACTTACTCGTACATTTCCAGAATGACATGTGACAATAAGTCGGTATTATTCCCAGTGCGACTAGTGTAGATCCAGATCAACTAGGCGCTCATATTTTCTGATTACACTGTCCATGTTCATTTGGGTCTACATATTACAGTGGGCTTGGAGTATGTAGTGTTGAAAGTGCCAATGTAAAACTAGTTTATTGCGTGTTCTTATATATGGCAATTACAATACTATAACAAAATACATAAAAACAATGCAAATATAAATGCTAAATATATTCCACTGGAACAATATAGTAGGCAGCAAGTAATACATGTACATGTAAATTATAAACAACACAATGACATACCCCATTGTTAGTTGCGAACAGTAACTCTTGCAATCTACTCCCGTACGTCCGTAGCCAGAAGCTCTGGCTACGGACGGTACGTGAGTAGATTGCAAGAGTTACTGTTCGCAACTGGCTACGGATGGTACGAGAGTAGATCGCTAGAGTTACTTTTCGTAACTGGCTACGGACGGTACGGGAGTAGATTGCAAGAGTTACTGTTCGCAACTACCCCGTTGTGTAACTCATTTACCTTGTTAAACATTGTGAAATTCGGGCAATGCGACCCAACATGCATTCATTTTTTATATTTCTGATTTTTTGTTCTGGTTTCTAATATAATCAGGGTAATTGTATCAAATTGCATCCCTTTTATTCACATACGTGTGCAACTGTACCTATTCTGTTTTTCACAGTTCTATAACAGTTCTGTAACGACTATTGCTTCGGATTCCGCATTATCCTCACCCACCCACCTACCAATGTTCATCAACACGGATATATTATAGACAGTATATGTCACTGACATGGGGCTTACGGGATTTGTGGCTGGTGTAGCTCCTGATCAAATAACACACTCCTGTAGCCTGATAACGATATATATTACCTGTTAAACCATAACTGATGCTATAGTGATGGAATAGCGAGCAGTGCAGATGCTGATCAGACTGTCCGGATGTACAGGCTGATCTGGATCTACACTGGTCGCAAAACTCATAAGCCCCATTTCTCCAGTCATATCCACATATACACAACCGCCTACATTACTCTTGCCCATATTAACAACGTTTCCGAACATCTTGTGTCAATGCCAACTCGCAGATCACGCAGTGTGATTGTCTGAGACTGAGCTGTAGCACAGCTGAGGCTCAGCCAATCAAGCTGCTTGATTTGAAGCACAATATTCATGTATTTTGTAATGAAGAAATGGACAAATATTGGCAAGATTAGCACAGGCGGTAATGGCGAAATGGGACTTATGGCGTCTGTGGTTAGCCGCATTCCTTTGTTAGTGCACGCATGCAGCCTGGCATGTGTTCTACTCACTGAATGGCGAACTGTGAAGACCCTGATCAGACTGCGTGGATGCGCAGGCTGATCTGGGTCTACACTGGTCGCAAAGGCCTACAGGCTGATCTGGGTCTACACTGATCGCAAAGGCCTACATGCTGATCGGGTCTACACTGTCGCAGGCCTACATGGCTGATCTGGGTCTACACTGATCGCAAAGGCCTACATGCTGATCTGGGTCTACACTGATCGCAAAGGCCTACATGCTGATCTGGGTCTACACTGTTCACAAAGGCCTACATGCTGATCTGGGTCTACACTGGTCGCAAAGGCCTACATGCTGATCTGGGTCTACACTGGTCGCAAAGGCCGTAAGCCTCATTTATCCAGCCTTAATCGTATAGATGTACTGAGAGACACAGGAAATGGGGCCAGTCTTAATCGTGATCTGCTAGCATATTCATGCAGCCTAGTCAGTGTCAATGCTGTTTGTATGAAGAATTGCTGGTGATTTACTGATTGAATGGTGTAACAAACAGTGCAGACCATGGTCAGTTATCAGACAGTTCGGTTCGTAAAAACCTTAATTCACGTGTCTCCAGTACTATATACTAATCAGTATATTTGGCTGCAACTGGTGAAATGGGGTTATGGGATTTGTGACCAGTGTAGATCCAGATCAGCGTGTGCATTCGCACAGTCCGATCGGGATCTGCACTGTACACCATTCCATTAATGAAACACACATCATGCTTTCAACAAATAGTAGATCGTTATCAGACTGCATGAGTGTGTTATTTGATCTGATACACTGCTCACAAATCCTATAAGCCACATTTCAAATACGACTGTCATTGTTGACCAGTAGAAACAAAATTGCTACCCCGCTCCATACCTCTCGCGACTGTAGCAATTTAACCCCATATCTTTAAAGGTACATGCCCACTCAGTAGGCACAACATGTTCTATATATCGGAGACATCATCCGAGACATTTTCTGGCAACATAAACATTCATTCACCATTACCCCACGTATTGATTGGCATCATTATGCATTTGATATCAGACGTAAGTTTCCACACTGATATCGGGGGCGATAACCGTGTTTCCTTAAAATGTTAACGGACGTTACTATTCATTCTCTATATTTATTTTTTGATGTGCAACCATCATACTTTATAATCTGTCGAAAATATTATTTTTTCAGGTGATGCATTTATTAGTACAAATATAAATAATTAAAAAATATCATGCCTCATTTGCATATGAAAAATGCCTGATACCCCCGCGAGTTACTATCAGTGAAATAAATATTACTAAAGATTATATCTGTATAGCGGGCAATTGCAATGTTTTGAACTGGTGGAATAGTGGCACAATTATACACTTCTTTAATTCCTATAAAGAACATGTTGTGCTGTTTAGTGGGCATGTACCTTTAATGTAACGCACGGAAGAGTGGTTTTTGCAACCGGTTATCCGGCGTGTTTGATGTTAGCGATATAAAACTGTCAAAGCTGTATCAATACATTATTAATAAAGAACATACACATGCAGAAATTGGTTATTTTACCGTGTCAAGGTGTTTATCTGACATTTACATGTATATCTTGTAAATATAAAAGCTTCATTTCGTTATGTTTAATATTGAGCAACAGCAAGAGAAAATATGGCTTCCATGGGAAAATGATTTCCCTGTTCTATAATATTTGGCAATTTACTAGTTATACATCAAAGATGGTTTGTTTAAAGGTATAAAATGTATACAGCTTACTAAATTTTGACCTACATGCAACAGGTTTGGGTATACAATTCGGTTGCTCACATTTTGTTAATGGGTCAAATTGTAGCCGTAGATAACGTAATTATCGGAGGCGAATTATTGTAGCTAGTTAACTATGGAAGGTAATATCCGCCATAATTATATTAGGCTTGATGCTTGCTTGCTGATGAAATTCTAAGTTCTACCCGTCTTATTAAAATTATATGTGGCTTGATGCTTGCTGACTGGTGCCATTATAACTTACTGTCATGTTATTTTATTCGTCATTCGTGTTTGTGACATTTGAAATCTTCTTGGTTATAGTCTAAATTGCATGTGCATTTGGCTTGATGCTTTATTCATTCGCACTGTTTCAATGCGTTTGTGTTGTTTTCACATTCTAAGTAGCTTCATGATTCATTCTTAGTGACATCCGGAGTTCCATTATGGATTATTGCATCGCTGTTTTGCCATGCGTTTTGTTACCTCGCTAAGCCACGCCCTTTGACAACAACAATTGCAACAGTACTTTGGGAACAGCCATTATGACGCCAGGTGCGCTGCTAAAACTTAAAATAGCTCTCCCTAAAATGATTGCATATGCTAGTACCCGTCCTACAATTCTGTTGCGCCATATTTAGGTTAAAAGACACCAAATAGTTTTACTGTATAATTTAACCGAATCCCAGCCAGTCTTTCCTACTTTCACTATTCGTATGGATGTTGTGGGACCAACCTCGTCATGTCTCCCAATATTGTTTACATTATTTGGCCACGGAAACTCTGTTTACATCACGTGACCAACAGGCTCAGTGTTTTCTTTTAAATGCTTCAAATATGCTGAAAACTGGTGTTAAAAACACCCCTTTTCTAACCTTAAACCTAGAGTGTACATGCCAGGTTATAATATAGGGAGACATGTTTTTCTTTCTTCTTTCAATCTGACATTTTTCTGGAAAAATTATTACCATTTCCAGACGTACTAATTAACATTAATATACTTTTTATATCAAACGTGAAATGCCAGTTTGATATCAGGGGCGATAACCGGGGTTCCTTAAAATGATAACGGGAGCAACTATTTATTCCATTTATTTATTTTTTGATGTGCAATATCATACTTTATGATATGTCGATACAACTATTTATTCAGCATTTAGTTGATATAAATGATTTAAAAATACTGCATCATTTGCATATGGAACTAGCTTGATATAACACCGCGAGTCTCTACGAGTACATTACAGATTACTAAATAATTATATCTGTGTAGCTGGCACTCGTAATTTTTAAAAGTGGTGGACTAGTTGCAATTATACACTTATTTAAGTTCCGTAAAGAAAATGTTGTACCTACTAGATGGGACCCCAGCTCGAACAATAATTAAATCTCTATTTTAATTAGTCAAGATCCAGAGCAGAATGGGTGCAGGTTATTAGAAATTAGGTCCCACAATATCCATAAGAAAAATGAAAGTAGCAGAGAATAGCAAAATGTGTGGTAACGGGTTATTTTTTTAGGGAAAATCAATGGTGGTCGCCCACCTTAGTCTGATCCCGGACGGTTATTGGTTTGCATCGGTAACAGGCCAGTTTGACAGTCAACCTGTTTAAGTTACCATTTGTGTAACTTACTATACAAATGCGATTGTTTTCAATTACGTACATATGTAATTTAATTATGAGGATACTGTATGTATAAAACACATTAGTAAGTCAAACACCATACATACATATGAAATTTAGTTAACATAGGTTAGAGAATAACAAATGGTGCGAAATCGTCAAGAGGGTAAAAGTAGTCCGGTATGAACAAAATCGTGCGGGTGTTTTGAGGTCACTGACACAGCTTGCTTGCAAATATTGATCCATTACTACACATGTTCACTTGAGGAACATGTTGGTCATGTGATGAAAAAAGAGTTTCCGTGGCCAAAAAAAAATGTAAACAATATCGGGGGACATGACGAGGTTGGATTTTTCTTTCTTATGAGTAAGTGAAACCTATTGTGTAATTCATGCAGAACCAGTACAGACCGGCTGCAGGTCATGTACAAGTAGGTCCCACAACATCCATACGAATATTGAAAGTAGGAGAGACTGACCTTATTGGATGGGATTCGGTTACTGTATATAGTAAAACTATTTGGTGTCTTCTAACCTATACTGTGATAATTTGTGGGTGAAATCTTACATCAACACCGGCATTGGAGGTGTGCCTCAAACAGCCAATCACATCTCGTTCTATTATTTATTCGTCGGAGGATTCCTAACATTGACAGCAGTGCCATCTGGCGTCATAATGAGGCACTATATCACCAATATTGCTTGCGTCATTCGGCTTGTGACTTGGTGCTTTCTGCTTGCGGCTTTCCGCTTTCGGACTGTGACTTGATGCTTAATTCCTGCGGCTTTGTCCTTACTGCTTTCGGCCTTATTCAAAGTGCTAAGTGCTTTGTTCTTACTTTCTTTTGCAAATGCTTAGTGCAATAAAACAGGGACACGAATAAGGACGTATCAATAATTGTAATGTAAACAAGACGAATGAACAAAGCAATCAGCAGAATGAACATGTAAGACAGACAAATACAATTACAACAAGCAGAGTTCAAATGTAATAAATACAAAAGACGAATGAAATAACATGAATATAAGTTGTAATGTCATCAGCACGCAAGCATCAAGTCACATATAATTATGGCGGATATTACCTTCCATAGTTAACCAGCTACACTGGTCAAATACGTAATATGTCATTGTTGTCATGGCAGTGACGCTTATGATAGACAGGAATGCTTCCCAATGGACATGAAATTGACTAGATCTACTAACTAGTACACGACTACCTGCGTTAATCTTGTTCAAATTATCAACGTTTCTATTTAAATTGCCAATGCCAACTCGTAGTCAATCAATGTGATTGTCTGAGCCTGAAGTAGTTGAAAATAATGAAACTGATAACTATTGACGAGATCAGCGCAGGCGGTAGCGCACGGCATCGTCACCACAGATTAAAACAAACACGTGACTACGAGAGCCAATAGAATCATCCCGACTTGAGCGGAAGTGGTGATAGCGCCACTGTCGTCTGCGCCTTGGCCACTCGTCTTTCCGGTCTTCAGATCCAGCACTGGAATACATAAATATAATAAAACCTTTGATTTTTGTTTGCCCCAGTTTATCGACTGAAAGCATCATATTTTGCAGTTTGTTCGCTATCGCTGGCTTGAACTTAATTTCGGAATAAAATCACTACATGAACTATAGAATTGAAATTAATTTCGGAATAAAATCACTACATGAACTATAGAATAAATGATACTGCCTGTAAGCGATTGCACAGTACACAAACACGACTTGAAGCACTCAAATAGTTGTAGCTCTAGTTGGATCACAGTGAAATGTGGACATCACATTGCAGTGAGTCTGCTTAAGAGAGGCTCCGCTACTCGTATAAAGTTAATGTAATTCAGTTTTGGAAAATTGTTCAAATATCTGTATATTATGGAATACAGTGCATGCATTTCTGTCCCATATAATGTGTTATTAATTATAATCAATATTCACAAAATAACAAAAATTCGTATGGAAATTTATTTTACTTCCTTATCACATCACCGTTTTTCAGCGGTATTGATTTCAAAAATAACTTTGTAGGTAAGGTTGAAAGTTGGAAAATACTTCCGAACTCATGCGAAACGGAATTCCGCATGAGTTCGGAATACTGTATCAATGTTCGACGTTAGAAATTAATCATGTTAATATTGGCGAAAATCAGAGATGCGTCAAGACGGGTAACACCAGAGCTAGGCTCATATTATTAAGGTTGAACAGTTTTGAATAATTAATCCTTTCAACACCACATACCATAAAGGCAATACTCGCAAACACTGTAGATCTAGGTGAGACGGTGCCTAACGATGAGCTGTCTCATGAAGATCTACAGTGTTTGTCAGTATTTCTTAAGATTAAAAAAAAATCCTCATACAATATGATTAATGCACTAGTCCAAATATTCGCATCAACGAGTATATGCCAGTTATTAGGATAAATTTATTAATTTTTATAATACTTATATATTTATTTTTCCCGAAAAGCATTATTTCATAATGGCTGTGATAATGTAATAAATTCAGTATAATAATTATGCATACTTTTAATCATCAAATATATGCAGTCGTTAGTTCTATATGAAATAATGCTTTTCGGGAAAAATAAATGATTTCTCCCTCAAACTATACTTTGCTAGATAAGTATACTTTGCAATTTTGGTGAAATATGCTACTGGTTAACACGCTGTGTCTGACTGCATAGAAACACAGAACATACATTGGTTACCTTTTTCAACCCGTACAGTTGGTGTGGTGGCCGTTTCCGTTGCTGTTGTTTCTTCTTCTACTGCTGTTGTCTCGTCTGGTGTTGTTTCCTCGTATTCGCCGTTACCCTTGGGCCCCGTGCATGTTGGCACATTTCTGACAGCATCGCAGGATTCTCTCCGCGGAATCATACTGCTACCGTCTGGCAGCTTCACTGGAAACACGTTTAGGTCACAATGTCAAATATCTTTGATAAAAGAAAAATGTTCCCAACTTTCAAATTGTCATGTCTCCGAAATTCAGTACATTTTCTCACAATATCCCTTCACGCGATTGTCTCAGGCATCACTAAACTTCGTACGGCTAAAATGTTCGTAAGTGCAAAATTATGATAGTCTGTAAATTTCTCGAAAACAATGTTTTCTTGTAAACAAGTATTGTATTTACATTTATTGAGCATAGGCTGCATATGCAGCATATGCTCAATAAATGTAAATCCATCAATTGGAAGTTCCATACGATCCTAAATTTGCCCTCACGAACATTTAGTCGGACGAAGTTCAGTGAAACGGCCACCTGGAAGTTTCAGCTAAGTATCATGGTTGTTAATAAGTATGTGGTGATAAAAATAAAAATCATGATCCAAAACCTAAAATGCCGAAATTGATACGAATGATAAGCATGAGGGTTGATCTAAAAGTCTCTGGCCACTTCTTTACAACATAATAGTACCAATTGCAATTTCTATTCATTTTTGGAACCTACAATCATTTATATTTAAAGTGTGTTACCTGTTGGATACCACATCTTCAAGTATGTTACCTGTTGGATAGCGCATGTAATGTGTGTTACCTGCTGAATAGCGCATATCAAGTTTGTTACCCGTTAAATAGCGCATGTCAAGTGTATTACCTGTTGTCAAGTATGTTGCCTGTTGGATAGCGCTTTTTAAGTGTGATACCTGTTGGATACCGCATGCCAAGTGTGCTACCTGTTGAATATCGCATGTAAAGTGTGTTACCTGTTGGATAGCACATGTTACCTGTTTGATAGCACATTTAAAGTGTGTTACTACCTGTTGCATAGCGTTTTTTCAGTGTGTCACCTGTTGGATAGCGCATGCCAAGTGTTTTACCTGTTTGATAGCGCATGTCAAGTGTGTTACCTGTTGGATAGCAAAGGTCAAGTTTGTTACATATTGGATATCGATGTTCAAGTGTGTTACATATTGGATAGCGATTTTCAAGTGGGTTACCTTTGGATAGCACATGTCAATTGAGTTACCTGTTGAATAGCACATGTTACCTGTTGGATAGCACATGTCAAGTGTGTTACCTGTTGGATAGCGTTGTTTAAGTGTGTCACATGTTCGATACTGCATGTCAAGTGTGTTAACTGTTGGATAGCACATGTCAAGTTTGTTGTTACCTGTTGGATATCGATGTTCAAGTCTGTTACCTATTGGATAGCGTTTTTCAAGTGTGTTACCTGTTGAATAGCGCATGTAAAGTGTGTTACCTGTTGAATAGCACATGTTACCTGTTGGATAGCACATGTCAAGTGTGTTACCTGTTGGATCGCGTTTTTTAAGTGTGTCACCTGTTGGAATACCCCTAAATCAAGTTGGTTTACTGTTGGATAGCGAATGTCAAGTTTGCTACTGTTGGTTTTAGCCACATGTCAAGTTCCGGTTACAATATTGGATAGCGAATTTTCCAAGTGTTTTAACTTTGGGATAGCGCATGTCAATGTGTGTTTACCTTTGGATAGCACTTTCCCAGTGTTGTTACCTTTAAAGATAGCACATGCAAGTCAAGTGTTACCTGTTGGATAGCATGTCCAGTGTTTGGCTTACCTGTTGGATAGCGCATGTCAAGTGTGCTACCTGTTGGATAGCACAAGGTCAAGTTTGGTGCCTACCTGTTGGATAGCGCATGTCAAGTGTGCTACCTGTGCCGGATAGGCACATGTCAATGGTTCGTTACAAATGTAATTGGATATGATTTTCAAGTTGTTTTACCTGTTGGACTGCGCTATGTTCCAAGCTGTGTCTACCTTTGGATAGAACATAATTCAATTGGTCTTTTCCGTTTTTTACTTTAATAGCCATGTCTATTATTTGGTGTTACCCAATTGTTGATAGCGCCTGTCAATTGTCCGATTACTAATTGGACCTAGCGCGTGTCAAGTGTGTTTGTTACCTGTGGGATAGCGTTTTTCAAGGGTGCTACATGTTGGGTAGCGCATGTCAAGTGTGTTAGCTGCTGGATAGCACACGTCAAGTGTGTTACATATTGGATATTGATTTTCAAGTGCGTTTCCTATTGGATAGGGTTTTTCAAGTGGGTTACCTTTGGATAGCACATTTCAAGTATGTTACCTGTTGGATGGCGCTTATTAAGTGTGATACCTGTTGGATACCGCATGCCAAGTGTGTTACCTGTTGGATAGCACATGTAACCTGTTTCATAGCACATTTCAAGTGTGTTACTACCTGTTGCATAGCGATTTTTAGGTGTGTCACTTGTTGGATAGCGCATGCCAAGTGTGTTACCTGTTGGATAGCAAATGTCAAGTTTGTTACATATTGGATAGCGTTTTCCAAGTGGGTTACCTTTGGATAGCATATGTCAAGTGAGTTACCAGTTGAATAGCGCATGTAAAGAGTGTTGTTACCTGTTGGATAGCGCATGTCAAGTGTGTTACCTTTGGATAGCACATATCAATTGTGTTACCTTTAGATAGCACATGTCAAGTGTGTTACCTGGTTACCTGTTGGATAGCGCCTGTCAATTGTGTTACCTATTGGATAGCGCGTGTCAAGTGTGTTTGTTACCTGTGGGATAGCGTTTTTCAAGTGTGCTACATGTCGGGTAGCGCATGTCAAGTGTGTTAGCTGCTGGATAGCACACGTCAAGTGTGTTACATATTGGATATTGATTTTCAAGTGTGTTACCTATTGGATAGTGTTTTTCAAGTGGGTTACCTTTGGATAACACATGTGAAGTATGTTTCCTGTTTGGTAGCGCATGTCAAGTGTGTTACCTATTGGATAGCAGATGTCAAATATGTTACCTGTTGGATAGCAGATGTCAAGTGTGTTACCTGTTGGATAGCAGATGTCAAGTGTGTTACCTGTTGGATAGCTACCTGTTGGATAGCAGATGTCAAGTGTGTTACCTGTTGGATAGCAGATGTCAAGTGTGTTACCTGTTAGGTAGCGCATGTCAAGTATGTTACCTGTTGGATATCACATGTCAAGTGTGTTACCTGTTGAATAGCGTTTTTCAAGTGTGTTACTTGTTGGATAGCGTTTTTCAAGTGGGCTACCTTTGGATAGCAGTTGTCAAGTGTGTTACATATTGGATAGCAGATGTCAAGTATGTTACCTGTTAGGTAGCGCATGTCAAGTATGTTACCTATTGGATAGCACATGTCAAGTGTGTTACCTGTTGGATAGCGTTTTTCAAGTGTGTTACCTGTTGGATAGCGTTTTTCAAGTGTTTTACTTGTTGGATAGCGTTTTTCAAGTTGGCAACCTTTGGATAGCAGTTGTCAAGTGTGTTACATGTTGGATAGCGTTGTTCAAGTGTGTTACCTGTTGGATAGCGTTTTTCAAGTGGGCTACCTTTGGATAGCAGTTGTCAAGTGTGTTACATGTTGGATAGCGCATGTCAATTGTGTTACCTGTTGAGTAGCACATGTCAAGTGTGTCACCTGTTGGATAGCACATCTCAAGTGTGTTACCTGTTGGATATCGTCTTTCAAGTGTGATACCTTTTGGATAGCGTTTTTCAAGTGGGTTACCTTTGGATAGCAGTGGTCAAGTGTGTTACCTGTTGGATAGCGCCTGTCAATTGTGGTACCTATTGGATAGCGCGTGTCAAGTGTGTTACCTGTTGGATAGCGTTTTTCAAGTGTGTTACATGTTGGGTAGTGCTTTTCAAGTGTGTTACCTACTGGATAGCGCGTTTCAAGTGTGTTACCTGTTGGATAGCGTTTTTTCAAGTGTGCTACATGCTGGGTAGCGCATGTCAAGTGTGTTAGCTGTTGGATAGCACATGTCAAGTGTGCTACATGTTGGGTAGCGCATGTCAAGTGTGTTAGCTGTTGGATAGCACATGTCAAGTGTGCTACCTGTTGGATAGCGCTTGTCAAGTGTGTTACCTACTGGATAGCGCGTGTCAAGTGTGTTACCTGTGGGATAGCGTTTTTTCAAGTGTTCTACATGTTGGGTAGCGCATGTCAAGTGTGTTAGCTCTTGGATAGCACATGTCAAGTGTGCTACCTGTTGGATAGCGCTTGTCAAGTGTGTTACCTACTGGATAGCGCGTGTCAAGTGTGTTACCTGTGGTATAGCGTTTTTTCAAGTGTGCTACATGCTGGGTAGCGCATGTCAAGTGTGTTAGCTGTTGGATAGCACATGTCAAGTATGTTAGCTATTGGATAGTACATGTCAAGTATATTACCTGTTGGATAACGTTTTTCAAGTGTTTCACCTGTTGGATACCGCATGTCAAGTGTGTTACCTGTTGGATAGCATGTGTTAAGTATGCTACCTGTTGGATAGCACATGTGTGGTTTGAGGATGAGAATTTTGCTTTATTACAGAATTATTGAGGGGGCCAGGCCCCCCCCCCCCCCAACAATTGTGCTACCTGTTGGGTAGCACATGTCAAGTGTGTTACCTGTTGGATAGCACATCTCAAGTGTGTTACCTGTTGGAAATCGTCATTCAAGTGTGTTACCTTTTGGATAGCGTTTTTCAAGTGGGTTACCTTTGGATAGCATGTGTTAAGTATGCTACCTGTTGGATAGCACATGTGTGGTTTGAGGATGAGAATTTTGCTTTATTACATAATTATTGAGGGGGCCGCCCCCCCCCCCCCCCCCCACCCCCCCGCACCCCCCCCCCCCCCCCCCCAACAACAATATGATTGTATACCCAACATTAGTTGCGGGAAATAACTCTGCATACTACAATATTATGTAACTCCCGTATTGTCCGTACATGTACATGTCCGTACAGTTATGTACATGTATTTTGCAGATGAATTGTATTATGAATTCCATCAGCCCCGTTCTTCCAATTAGTGAAAATATCTTTGTGTACATTGCATATTATCATGTTTCATCATTGTAATATATGATGATGTTTAGTATTGCCATGCAATCAGGATATTGATTTCATGTGCACTACTGTGACTATTATTGAGACTATAACACGTTACATTCTGGTAACAACACCGTTGGTGTGTTTTAGTCCCAGCCAGTACACCAGCCAGCCAGCCAGTCAGCAACGAGCGACGGCACGTCCATATTTTGTGTATGCGTAGAATCAGTACGCAACACATATTTATTTTGGAGTCCACGACACGACACCGTGTACATACGGGGCGCCATGCAGGACAGGTTAATTATGTGTACAAAACCAATTTTGTCCAGACAAAATTGAGTTTTGTAACACTAAAAATCACAAAATCCAATTATGTAAAATTCTGATACAAAAACCAATTTTGTCCAGACAAAATTGAGTTTTGTAACACTAAAAATCACAAAATCCAAATATGTAAAATTTTGATGTACAAAATTCATTTTTGTTAAAAAGGATTCAATTTTGTAAGACAGAATTGAGCTTTGTGAACAAAATTCAGTTTTGTGGGACAGAATTCAGTTTTGTCCACAAAAGTCAGTTTTGTCCACAAAAATTAGTTTGCGTAACTGATAGTCTATGTCATCTCTACGTTGATTGGTTGAGATCGGTCTCAGTCCATCTTACTAGATGGTGGAGTACACTTGCAGGTTTAAATATTTCAATGCGAAAATATAACCCAATATATCAATACTATACTTCTTTATGGACAGTTATTTTGGTTATATTATGATTACCGGGACAACCGCAACGCAAAACCGCCGCAATCTCCAGCCGAAACGTGCACACACATCAACTATTCCGCCGCACCACCACACGAGACCATTTTATCGTGGGACCTTGCTAGCACCCCGTGTATACGTTTAAACAGTAAGAATACCTTGCAACACTAAGCTACAAAGCTGTAACAAGTGTGTTTCATCCAGCGTTCTCTGAAACTTACTTCTTCAGACGCCATTTTGGATCGCTGATCGGTGACCGTGACCCATTTCTCCAGTCCAGTTTCTGACCAATGGTAGTCCTTCTTACATGCGTGTGCAGAATTGAATTTTGTGACACAGAATTGAATTTTGTTACACAGAATTGAATTCTGTGAATTTTGTTACACAGAATTGAATTTTGTGACACAGAATTGAATTTTGTTACACAGAATTGAAATTTTTGAATTTGAATTTTGGACACAGAAATTGAATTGTGGGTTTACCACAGAATTGAATTGAATTTTGTGACACAGAATTGAATTTGTTTTGTGGGACAACAGAATGAATTTTGTGACACGAATTTGAATTTTGTGACACAGAATTGAGTTTTGTGACACAGAATTGAATTTTGTGACACAGAATTGAGTTTTATGGCACAAAAGTGAATTTTGTGACACAGAATTGAGTTTTGTGGCACAAAAATGAATTTTGTTGACAAAATTGAGCCATGTCCCACTTGGCGCCCCGTAGTACCAGCGGGGACTCTGCTCCGCGTGGACCAAGGGTGTATTCGAGTGGGGCATCATTTTCCGGTGACGTCATTCCGTCCAAGGACGTGATGCATCGCTAAGGACGTTCACCGATGTGTTATTGGCCCCATCCGCCCAAGTAGGCTCTGTATCTCATAGTTACCAGTAACTTTACGACGTCATTAGACCGTCACTCCCATCATGGCGGAACCTACCTGTTCCAGAATCGTGGAAGTGCCTTGGTTGTGCAAATGCCTGTGGCGGTGGCTACATGTACTAGGGGACGTTGTCCGTACTGACATATTCATCCATTGTTTGTGCTTTTCATTTATGTAAATACATCATCATTGTAAAAAATATACCTTGTTGTCTCTGTCCACAACGTGCTTGGTGTTCCATCCCATCAGTAGACTAGCCCGGTGTCACCCTGGCGTGACAACATGCTTTGACAGCACTTCATAATCATTTCCATTGGTTGGAAATGATTCTGAAGTGCTGTCAAACCATGTTTTTATTGAGAAAACATGCAAGATATAAAAGCAACAGCAGACGACAATTGTTGTGAGTAGCGGCCTAAAGGTTAAAGCGTCTCGGATGGTACTTCCGAAGATGCGCAGAAACAGTTGAGATATGTCACTCAATGTTGTATGAATTCAGGCGCAACTTGTCACTGGTCATAAACATGTGTTTGTCAGTTAATTTGAATGTCAGCTGCTGAGTATAGTAAACATCAACTCCAGGACATTTCAGAATAAATTGAACTATGTTGTAGGCCTATTGTGTTATAGATTTGAGCGCGCCGTGCGAAAACAGGGCTTAATGAAAACATTTTCAGTTTTTACTTTTTCGCGTATTCTGAATTGTACATCTTTTAAAAGCCATATGCCGCCAAACTCATCAATGTATCCCAATTATGTTTCATTTTAGAAGTATTTTTATGACGCGTGGTAAAATCTTATATGATGTTTAACTTTTAGATCAATGACGTCGAAATTACGACGTTTTTATCAACGGCGTATAGAACAAGGCAGAGTGAGGCGTTTCCCTGTTGTTTGCTGCTGTCTGAAATAATTTTGGGGAATAATAGCGACATCATTTAACGACATATTTTAAAGAAGGCAGTAGGCCGCTTATAGCATTAACTTTGTGATAAAACACGATACCGGGCATATTTGGTAGCGTGATACCTTATAATTGTCGCCGTGTGTCTTTCTTGTCATTATGTAGCTGCGTGTCTACCTCAATTTATGATAAAATGAGTGGCATTAAATGGCATATCATTCGCTAAGTACTGGATAGAATTGTTCAAAAGTCTCAATTTACCAAGATAATAGATGGTAATATCGTTGGCATACACTAGGTTGTTCATATTTAAGATTATTTAGGAACCAAAGTGCAGTGTAAGCAAAGACTTCGCTGATATGTAGCCAGTTAAATTATGCGTTCACCATTTTGAATTCGTAAGGACACCCGACGAAAAAGAGTAAGAATGTCAAAGAACGACAGTTAGGCGACAATGTACAGCGCCTGAAGCATTTCTAAGTCATTGATGTTGCGAGGAACTCGTGCAAGTATCCTTGCTATAATATGTTGTCACGACACCATGGCCATAACGTCAAACATGTATTCACGTTCAATGACGTCACAAGTACGTGACGCCAAGTCATGACGTCATAATATGTGTACCGAGGTACAAGGTATCGCGTCTCATATTAGTGAAAGTTTCAGTAAGTTATCATTTTCCGTTTTCTGTTCACACTTAATGTTAACTAACACCAGTAAACGTAAATGGGAGGGCAAACTGTGAACTTTTACGGCGACGCTAGAAAATTTGAAACGTCGTTTTTCCGACGTCGTTTACCGCTTTTCATGATGTTGTCATTAAGCCCGGTTTTCGCATGGCGCTTTCGTATGGACCGGCCCATATATGGAAAACCATGGGAGTAGTTATATAATCCCTTTTATCGATGCATGGTTACTACTGACTCCACTTTACTGCAGATAACACACAAAGACTTCAAGAACTGTATTAACATATGTTTTCAGCATGTTACATGCACTTGTATACTGTACATGTATAATCACCACAAACGCTGTAATACATTAAGGACCAGTTCTATACATGATCATCGTTTGATTCAAAGATATCATTATTGCTTCGTAAATGTGATGGAATATATGTATAACATAATTATTAATTATATGTCATTATGTGAACACTGCCTTGTTACGGCATATGGAGTGGCCAAGTTGGCCATCTTTGTGTGTTCTAGCCATTAGCCAGTTTCACCTGTTCTGTCGTTTGACAAAGAACGCAAACTGTGAAGTAGAACATATCATATAATGAACATGTAGCCACTCACATCTGTCTATGATGTATTGCACAAAATAGTATTTGTTTCACTGTCATATTATTTCTGTATGTGTCAAATGCTCGAAGTGGTGAACCTGTATGGATAGCTTGTACACACATGGCGGAGATGGCAACTCGATGTACCATATAGTATACAGTAACGAGAGAATATTCACATAATCTTATGTTCATATATCGCATCACTCTTATGAAATAAATATCATTGAAGGCAAGTGTATCTTTCTATTACCTAATTCTTTAACATACGGTATGTGTAGGATATGCAAAACTAAAAAATAGTTTACAGAGCGACAACTGAATGTTATCGTTGACATTGTGTCTAGTCAAAACAAGTTTGTCTCCGAGAAATATGACGGCTATCTTTTGCAAAACTAGTTGCACAAGTTTGCAACTCTAGTAATGTTTTCAATAATATAATTATATACTCGTAAGACAGACGGAAATATAGTAAATACATTGTTAGTGCCGTCGAATATAAAATATATTTGGTTGAGCCTTAGACGGCTTTATTGGCGCGAGCTTTAGCGAGCGTTTAACCGAATATATTTTATATTCGAGGGCACTTATCATGTATTTAATTTATACCGCATACTAAATGTAATTGTTTGAACTTGCGTGACGTCATGTTTTGACGTCATTCCCTCGACATGCGTCACAAATCTAGCGCTGTTGAGACTGACCAACCAGAGGCCACGATTAGGGGTCAAAGGTGAAAAAAGAAAGGCAAAAACGGCACTTCACGTATATTAGGCTACTTCAGGTGTATTAGGTTACTTCAGATATAAACAGCATTTAGTCAACCCCTACATGGGGCAATGGTTGCGGTATAAAAGTAAATTATATCTTAGATGTTTAATCTCGTAAACTCTATTAAAACAAGCCTTGTTTAATGTCCTGTATTTGTGAATTTTGCTCCAAGTCAGATTTTGTGTCCCTATTTTAACTCGCACCTGCGAATGTTTCGTCTTGAAGCATTGGAGCATGGCCCCGGACCCCCCTAGCAACATCCAGGCCCTTTGGGTCATCAAGACTGGGACCTGAGAATGCAGGAAATGGCATTTGACGCCTGTTTCATTTTCAAAATTTACGGTGGAGCATGCCCCGAACCCCTCTAGCAACATCGGGCCATTTGGGCCCTCAAGACTGGGCCCTGAGGATGCAGGATATGGCGTTTCACGCCTCTTAGATTTCAAAAAAATCAGGGGGAGCATGCCCCCGGACCCCCTAGCAAAATCGGACCCCCAATAACTTTCCCGTTCGGCCGCCTATGATTAGTGTTTATGTTTACAACAACCCGTTCTGAAGTAATGACAGATGCCGCGAAAATACTCGGAACCGGAATTAGTATTGCAATGCATTGTGGGACGACTAATTTAACCAGGGGTTAAATCTTCCAGAAACTGGTTAGTTAACCATATGGTTTGTGGGTTTTATACAAACGGTTAACCAGTCTGGTTAACTAACCACGCTGGTTAAAATTTAACCAGTGGTTAGGCGCTAACTAGTGGTTAATTTAACCAAGGTTTATACAATTGGCCCCTGGAGTATAGTTAAGACGTGTTTTTCAAGTGTGTTACCTGTTGGATAGCGCATGTCCAGTGTGCTACCTGTTGGATAGCGTGCATGTCCTGTTGTAGTGCCAGTGTACCTGTTGGATAATAACGTTGGATACGTGCCAGTGTTTTCTACCTGTTGGTATAGCGCATGTCCATACCACAGACTTTCAGGAAGGCAGCGATGGAAAACCGGGCGTGAACAACGGCAATGCTTGTCTGGGTGTAGAAGTCTACCCCAGGCGATGGATTGTCCAACAGCAGAATGACCTTCTGGTCGACGGTCAAGGCCATGTCGTCACAGTGCCCGGGGATATACCCTGGGTAACAGATAAATCATGTACAGTGGAACCCCGATGAACTGGACACCCTAGGGAACCCTTGTGTTTAATTTAGATGGGTTTCAATGTAATAACTGATCATGACTGAATATGACAAAAATTGGTCATCAAGTGCTTTATTACAGTGCAACCCCTCTAAACCGGACACCCTGGGGACCCCCAGGGTGTCCCCGGTTTAGAGGGGTTTCACTGTACATGTTTGGTGCATTGTAATGACAGTGCCATAATTTATGAGATATTTACACATTTGGATTCACCCGAAGTTCATGGCTGTCTCGCACCTGGCATTAGTCGCCCTGGTAGACAGCCCAGGAATAAGGGTTAATGTTCGACCAGAGTAGGTCAAGGTAACTTCAATTCTGGTTGTGACTGGCGAAATGGGGCTTATGTGTGTTGCGACCAGTGAAGATCCAGATCAGCCTGTGCGTCCGCACAGTCTGATCATGATCTACACCGTTCGCCAGTTCATCAATGAAACACCAGTCATGCTTTTAACAAGCAATATAGATCGTTATCTTGCTACAGGAACGTGCTAGTTGATGAGGAGCTACACTGGTCTGTATGCAGTTTTACAAAAACAATATAGAAAACAATACGAAACTATTTTTCAGTTCTATGTATACATACCTTAACACGTAAATATTGTTGTCGCATATAAATGTCAAATGTCCCATTAAACGAGATGTGGAGGACATATTTTGTAACCAATAGCGAGTTATTGTATGTTTATCAAAACACAACATGGCACCTGGAACGCTGCCAGTACACCATAAACCAGTAGGCAGCTGTATTAGGTTAGAAAATACCAAATGGGGTATGCAGAAGTAGTCTGGTATTAAAAAAATAGTGCAGGCGTTTTGAAGTCACATACCTAGTTTGCTTGCAAATCTTGATCTATTCCTACCCTGTTTCACTTGAGGAACATTTTGTGGTACTTTTAACATCAGTTTTCAGCATATTTGTAGCATTTAAAATAAAACACTGAACCTGTGGCCAAAATATGTAAACAATATTGGGGGATATGACGAGGTTGGATTTTTCTTTCTTAGCAGTAAGTGAACCTATTGTTTAATTCATGCAGAACCAGTACAGACTGGCTGCAGGTCATGTACAAGTAGGTCCCACAGCATCCATACGAATAGTGAAAGTAGGAGAGACGAGCCTTATTGGATGGGATTCGGTTAAATTAGAAAGTAAAACTATTTGCTGTGGTCTAACCTATTATTCAATGTCGAACCATATCTGGACATTGCCGTATATATATACTGAAAGGATAAAGAAACGCAGGGTAAACATTTGAGGCTATTTAAAGTGATGTGTTTGCTGTTATATACACTATTTTATATGAGTATTAAAAAAACATATTTAGTCAACACATTACCAAAATTGCATTAGGTTTTGACCGATAAGATAATTCATTAGTAATTGAATCACAATAGACGGTACCCGCCCCCCCCCCCCCCCCCCCCAATCGACCCCCCCCCCCCCCCCCCCCCCCCCCCCCCCCCCCCCCCCCCCAATCGCACAGTGAAATCCACTGTTTTGTCGGTATCTCGTATGCCCCCCTCGCGCATCTGTCACAGCCCTGATTCTCTTGTGCATGGAATTCATCAGTGCATGTATCCTTCTTATTGGGATATTGTTCCACTCTTCCAACAATGCAGTCCTTAGTTGGTCGAGATTAGAAGGGGTATTGCGACACCCCCTTATCCTCCTGTCAAGTTCGTCCCACAGATGTTCGATTGGGGGCAAATCGGAACTGTACGCTGGCCAGTCGAGTGGGTTAATGTTATGGTCAGCGAGAAAGTATTGACAAACTCTGGCTACATGGGGCCGGGCATTATCATGCTGCAAAATTAGTTGACGCTGTTGCACAAATGGAACAACAACCGGGCGGAGGATTTCATCCCAATATCTTACGGCGGTTAAATTCCCGGCTACCACAATCAACGGTGACTTCCGGACGAAAAAGAGTGAACCGGGACTCGTCTGTGAAAAAGACTTGTCTCCATTGCCTCATTGGAAATCGTCTGGGAGCATGTTCCGTCAACCAAGCCATACGACGCGCGCGACTTGCACGAGTGAGAGGCAGACCAACGTAGGGACGACGTACTCGCAGACCAACCTGGCACAATCAATTTCTTACAGTTTTGGGTGAATGTGGCGATTATGATTGCCTACCGTGTTAATAGCGGTTTCAGTGGCAGTAACGTGGCGATTACGTAGGTGGGCGAGACAAATAGTCCTGTCTTGACGTCGCCACGTTACGCGCGGACGTCCCGATCTCGGTCGATCGGCAACCCTTCCGGTCTCTCTCAGACGACGGACAAGACGTTCTATGGTGGAAACATTCACACCGAACTGCATAGCAATCTGATGTTGCGTTTGACCTTGCATTAGCAATGCAATAGCTTGACCCCTCTGAACTTCCGTCAGACGTACCATGATTGTGAGAGCTATAAATTAGGTAAATAGCGGAAAACGATGTGTATACCTCAAGCGTATCAAGTGGTATGACAAAATGTTTTGACGAACTTATCATCATCATGCTGCACGTGTTTTTGACTTTATATCACTTTCTCTATGTGGTACGGTGCATTACACGGTTGAGTAACTTTAGGCACCGGTTTGGGTGCACAGTGACCAAGATAGTCGCCTGACCGGTTTTCATAATTTTAGGCCAAGCATTTAAATAATGATTGCGTATATTGTTACCCTGCGTTTCTTTATCCTTTCAGTACATGTGGCTGTGACCTTAGAAATGCGTTATGGGTTTTGTGACCAGTGTACATCCAGATCAGCCTGTGCATCCACACAGGAGCTACACTGGTAGCAAATCCAGTAAGGATCATTTCGCCAGTCACAGCCACATATATGTCAGCCGCTGGAATGAAAACTATGTCACATGACTAACTAGAAACAAAATTGCTATATGGATAGATACACATACAGTGGGGTCAGCGTGTAAGTGCACACACGAACGAACACGACAGATTGGAACCAACCAGTCGTGTACGTTCCGCTTCGTGTGTGCACTTACACGCTGACCCCACTGTATCGGGGGCAAAGGATTGCAGCTAATGACTAACATAGAACGAAAACATCAACCCCAAAATGTGCTTCAAAATTATGTAAGAGATACAGTAACATATGGCATACTTTATCTGGATTGTTTTCTTTACCGTATTACACCGCGAATATCTGATGCTTTAGTGTGGTTAAACCTTTACCTTGTTCAGTCGGCACATTTGCACATGGTGATCTGCACGGTGTCCAGTTACGACCACATTACATGCTCCTCGCATTCACAGGTAGAAGACTCGGACCTGTGACACCAAAGAAATGCATTTTACAAAAAATCTATTATCTCACCCACTTGGTCTCATACAGTACTATCTTCCATAATACACACACATGGTGTCATACAGTACTATCTTCAGTAATACACACACATGGTGTCATACAGTACTATCTTCCGTGGGGTAATGGATTCTTTGTAATGGGCATTTTTTTGTGTCACAGTACTACTTCAGTAATACACACACCTTGTGACATACAGTACCTATCTATGTCATACAGTACTATCTTCAGTAATACACACACATGGTCTCATACAGTACTATCTTCAGTAATACACACACATGGTGTCATACAGTACTATCTTCAGTAATACACACACATGGTGTCATACAGTACTATCTTCAGTAATACACACACATGGTTGTCAACAGTAACTACTTCAGTAATACACACACATGGTGTCAAACAGTACTATCTTCAGTAATACACACACAAGTTCCATACAGTCTATCTTCGTAATACACACACCAGGTGTCATACAGTACTATCTTCAGTAATACACACACATGGTGTCATACAGTACTATCTTCCGTAATACACACACATGGTGTCATACAGTACTATCTTCAGTAATACACACACATGGTGTCATACAGTACTATCTTCAGTAATACACACACATGGTGTCATACAGTACTATCTTCCGTGGGGTAATGGATTCTTTGTAATGGGCATTTTTTTGTGTCACAGGTACGAGTCTTCCATCGGTGTTCACATTCAGGTTAGAGAATACCAAATGATGCGAAATCGCCAAGGGGTATGTATGCAAAAGTATTCCGGTGTAAGAAAAAAAATAGTGCGGGTGTTTTGAGGTCACAGGCACAGTTTGCTTGCAAATCTTGGTCCATTACTACCCAGTTTCACTTGTGAACATTTTGGGGTGCTTTTAACACCAGTTTTCAGCATATTTGTAGCATTTAAAAGAAAACACTGAACATGTTGATCGCGTGATGTAAACATAGTTTCCGTGTCCAAATAATGTAAACCATATTAGGGCACATGAGGTTGGATATTTATTTCTTATGAGTAATTGAACCTATTGTTTAATTCATGCAGAACCAGTACAGACTGGCTGCATGTCATGTACAAGTAGGTCCCACAGCATCCATACGAATAGTGAACGTAGGAGAGACAGGCCTTAATTGGATGGGATTCGGTTAAATTATATAGTAAAACTCTTGACTTTTGCCCTGACAGTGCAATACGACAAAGTCAAAATAACACTGCTTGGCGCCCTGTCATGGTGAAAAGTCGGAAACACGATAACACGACAACAGGAAATGCGCCAAAATGGGGCCACAACACACTGGTAAAAGGTTTCACATTTTTGCCCTATTTGTCACATTTTGTTTTTTAGTTGTTATGTCGAGTTTTCGCCACTATAGTAAGTATACATGTAGTATGTTTTTGTCATGTTTCTGTCATTTACATAAATCAAGGCAGAGTTGCGAGGGTGTAATATATGACATGACATGACATGACAGAATGATGTATGTATACAACACAATATGTAAGGGTCTTAATTTTGTCTATTGCAAACGCACCTGACATAAGAACAGTACATTGCACAACACCACCGAGTTTCATGTTTTTTACCACAACCAGATTTAAAAAAAGAAAATTGGAGGCCATTTTGGAAGTTTTGCAAGCTATATCTCCATATCCGAAAACAAAATCAGTTTTGTGATAATCTACAACGCCACCAGATGCCATGCTTGTGTCACAGAATATATTCGGCACATATATGGAGCTGAGAACGTAAGCTATATGTATATTACATGGTCTTGCGCTGTGTCCTAATCGCATATCTTATGTTGATACGCGTCTAACGGCATATATGCGATCAGCGTAGCCCCAGATCAGCCTGCGCATTCGCGCAGTCTGATCAGGGGCCACGCTGTTCGCCATTCCGTCAGTGAAGGCGCCTAACTGTCGTTACCAAGAGGATTATTCAGACAGCGTAGTTGTGTAACATGCGTCTCGTAAGCCAACCATGGCTGAGTGTCGTGTTATGTAATCTGTTTGTTTGTATTGTACTATATGATTGTAAAAATGACATGTGACACTTTAATAAACTAAACGAGTAACATGGCCTACATGGGCAAGTGTTGCTAATATGGTAAGGCCCGTTTCTCGGCCAGTTGCCTTATATGTGGCGTTGACTGGAGAAATGGGGCTTGTATGAATTGTAACCTGTGTAGTTTCTGATCAAATAACATACCCTTCTAGGAGATAATAACGCCTAATTATGAGGTTACCAAGTCCTAATTAGGAGATAGTGAGTCCTAATTAGGAGATACAAAATCCTAGTTAGGAGCTAATATCTCCTAACTAGGAGTTACTAATTCGGAGACACTAAGTCCCACTTAGTATCTCATAATTAGGAGATACTAAGTCATAATTAGGATATAGTATCTCCTAATTAGGACTTGTTATCTCCTAATTAGGAGATAAATATAGTTTAACATTGGCACCAGGACGCTTCCATACCTATAATCTGATAGCAATCTAAATTGCTTGTTAGATTCATAACGGGTGATTCATTGATGGACTGGCGAACAGTGCAGAAAAGTGGATCTACACTGGTCGCGAAATTCATGAGCCCCATTTCTCCAGTCACAGCAACATATACGTACATAAACAGCCTGTCCACTCAATCTACAACTGTCCAATCTGTCATTGTCAACCTTTCCAGGTCGCGCAATTCGCACAGTATGTATATATAATATATACAAATATCTTGACATTTCAACCGGTGTTTTATGTCAATGCAACAGTGAATTACACCAATCGGTGTTGTAGAACAGCAGTAGTTTTCACCATATCTCGTGTTTGCCATTTAATAATAATAATCATAATAATAATAATAATAATAATGAATCGCGAGACAGTCGTCTTCACTACGGCCCGGTTCTGGAAATTAATGTTATTAACAACTCTTGACCAATTGTATGTTGATTCAATACGATATTGATAATGAATTATTAAATCACCACGCAGTTATTATCAGCTATATACACCGCATCTACAAGGTTACATAATATACGTTTTCAAATGACATTGTTATGTTAAAACTGGCGCATTATGCACCAAGCAATGTCTTTCCTGTCCGGGGAATTAGACACATTCACAAATGGACGGTAAATTCCCGATTCTTGAAATTGTATAATACCCACCCATAGAGGATTTTAGTATGTACTCATAGACATTATAAATGTGCAATCGTTCCGACAGCAACCAAGTTTCTCATCCCGGCAGTTATATGGCCAGGGCTCCAGATAAGGAATTAGGAATTAGTAATTGAGTATTGTAACTCCATCATTTCTGAAGTAATTGGGTATTTCGAAATTTTAATTGGGTAAAATAAAATCACAATACTTTTTACACATCAACAGACAGCAAGTATTGAATAGTTTGCTTCGAAATGAAAAAATGTCTTGGCATTTCATTAGAATTGTCTCCTTGGAGACAATTCTAATAAAATACCAAGATGTGTTTTCATGGAAAATATGCTATATTTGTGGTATATTTATTGTTTTCTGCAGCATGCTAAAGGTACCACAAAATTGTTATTGCTTTTTGATACTCGCTACTTCTGATTTCAATTGGACTTTTGGCACTTTTAATTGGGTATTTAAGCAAATACGCAGCTTATCTGGAACTCTGTTATGGTTATACGGTGTCTAGAACTCATCTCGTCTGGATGAGGCTGTTTATATATATCGGCCATAATTAACAGAAACATTCAGCTTCGCATAAAAACGGCCGCATCTGCTGTACATGTGTGCGGAGGAATGTTGAGTGCACGGTAGCGTAAACACATACATTACCAGGGTCGGATCCAGCATTTGGTGAACGAGAGGGGGTTGTCCTATTTGCGAACCCCCCCCCCCCCCCCCACGGTAAATTTATGAAATCTAGATGTCAGGAAATCCACTTTCCTGTTTTTTACGGCATTTAAATTCGGACTCGAACTGGTGGTAAACTGTGGATACAATATGACAATATGAGCATTTTAGATATATGTAAACTCCGTGGCTGAACGGGGGAGGGTTTGCAACCCCGGAACCACACACCCCCCCCCCCCCCCCGCCCCTCTAGATCCGCCTGCGCTCATCTTGCCAATACATATCGATTTCCTTACTCCAAATATCAAATTATTGACATTGATTTGATGAGCCTGAGCTGTGCTTAATTCCGCTAAACCAGACATCCTGGGGACCTCCCAATATCTGCAACTTTTTGTGAATATCTTTTTTATTAATAAAGTACCAAAATGGAACAGTCTTAAACGTAACATGAACTAGGCCATGACATTTATTTAGGGGTAACATTGGTACCTGCATTTCCTATCTTGATCACGCCTGGAAGTGGCCCGCCCTTGTATGAGCACTGTATCTCCACTTTGGCACCATACGTGGACTCCCAGCTATGCTCGGCGGGGTCGGCGGTTATCTCCAGTACCTTGCCGACGGCCACGACGTCCGCCCACTGCACCAGCTCGGCCACAGTCGGCGGCGGCGTACCGGGGGCGGGCGGCGAGCAGGAGTGACAAAGGCCGATGGCGGACAGCGCCACAAGCAGACCATAGACCGGGTCCATGTCGCAGGTTCCCGGGTCAACAGCGGTGTTGTATAGGTAGAGTGAAAACGCGATGAGCCGAGCACCAACACAATCTCGCTAAATGTTTAATTTTGTTATCGCACGTTTCCGGTCCTTGTACAGCGGAAGTCGTCAGTAAAACGGACACCAACGAAATATTAGTTTTTTTTTAATTTTGTTTACCTGTAATTTATCCGCAATGACAATACCTACCCATGAATGCGACGCCAATATGCCAGAATTAC
>CM055266.1:133020420-133207973 GCA_029237695.1 Conchocele bisecta
GTTAACCTGTTTTAACTCACGATAATAGCTCAATATCAAATTCACTGTAACGTATAGCATATCTTGTATTACATAGGATCTCAAACATTTAACTATTAACGCACTGACGAGCAGCTGCATTGATCCCCCAGTGAGAGGTTCATGCAGTATGAAAAGATATAGATAGATTTCGGACATGTAAACATTATAACAACAAATAACTGTATGCTTATATACATCTCTAGCACAGTATGTTATGCCATGTTATCAACAAGCCGATCGCCTGCGGTGCACGGACACAAATAAGCCTATATTATTCACTTCCACTGTTTCATCAACGTTACTAATTGTATCCTTATCTATACAGTACGGTTCTAGACATCCTTATTCAGGGCGAGTTTATTCCCCGGAGTAGTTATAATATAAAACGAATAAAAAACGGAACTCACAAGTGCGGCCATAAGTTATGTCACCTATGACCGATTTTAGTATGTGATTGTCAAATTAACGGGGATGCTATTAGTTTTAATGTGGTAAATAAATGAACTCATTTGGATATACAGAAAGTTATAAATTTGTCCATTGAAAAATACATTTGCTTAGGTTTTTTTTCTCCCTGAAAACGGTGCTCAGATTCCTCGGAACTCATTAATGTATTAAACAATTATATTTTTTAAAATAGTGTAGCAATTTGAGATGCACCACATTAAAGGTGATATTTGTAGCTTTAATTTGATATATTGATTTGTATAATTGGTAAAGTAGGACAAGTAGTTTAATGTGGATTGAACTTTGTCTCTTGTGGATTAGACAATAAAAATACAGCGATAATCCCCGGAACTCACGGAACCCTTAATAAATTACACATCCCTTTACCTATTACAATATATTTTATGTTATATTAAAGATGAATCGCATAGCTTTAATTTGATACATTGGTCGATATATTTCAAGATTTCTAAAGTATGAAACTATTCGCTTTAATAATGCAAATTCCACGGCCTTATTTATCGCCAAATGATCAACTGGTGGTCAACTGAGAAAATGACAGGGCTGCACCGATTCCCACGCCACGTGTGCTCTAGACATAAATATGATGTAGCTAAGTATTCTGGTAAGATATAAAGGCCTCTTTAAGGATTGTACATAGTGTCACCGCAAACAAAACACAATACGATATAAGTAAACATGAAACTAAACGTACTGAGAACATGTAATTATAAGATAAAATTGGAATATCCCAAACGAATTATAAACATATAATACGGTTATGGCCCATACGCACATAGTTTGCAAGGGTAAATTATTATTATAGTTTATAATCATGAGTTATTGACTCGTATATTGTTTATGGACGGAACGTAATCTCCTGTAGGGAACCATACGTCGGCTATATAAAGAGAAATGAAAATGAATACTTTTATCTAAATTGCATTATGGCAATTATAATTAATCAATTGATCTTATGTAAAATAGACTATGAAGTGTACTGTTTAACTATGTTTGCTTCAAATTGCGTTACTTTCCATGTACGCCAAGTCCTGGACATTCGCACATCAATCAATATTTACCGCTATGACAAAAACCGATTGAAATACCATTCTCATACCAGCGTAGATTCCATATCAGCCGATAAGAACACATGTATACAATGCCATGTGCGCACTCTTATTTGACTATTCACTTATTTGACTATTCACAGTTCACTCTTAAATAAGCGAAACATTAAGCATATACTGCAGCAAATACAGATATAACGTATAGTTATATGGTTACTCAAGTCTGCTGAAGTCTTCTAGAGTTGTGCATATGTCCCTGAGCTAGACCACCAGAACATAATCAGAAAGTGGAGCAGTTGCATGGTCATGCTTTACACTGATTGCGACAATTAATTCACATGTTTCGCCTCGGTGATATTATGTAGTAACTAAGTTGATCAATCAACAAGTTGATCAGAACCTACATCGTCTATATTACTTTATCAGGTATGCTATAGTTTCCCCAATTGACACCTCTCATATGGCACGCTTAATCAATTACGTATAACAACACACATTAAGCGCCACATAATGGATTTTAATACTCGGCACGTGCCATAAATCTGATCAGCCTGAGGGGATTCGCCGAGTCACAAAGAGGGACACAGTCAATAAAATTGTTTATCTTGTATTGCTGTGTGAAAATTTACATAACATGAATGACAAGTATGTACGTTTCTTCGAAATATGTATAATTGATCGGGATATATATACGATTCGTCCATTATGATCAGAATATACACTGTTCTTAATATATGATATATATTGTTCGTCGTTTTCATCAGGATATAATCTGTTCGTTATATATGATCAGGATATATACTGTTGGTCAGTTATAGCAGGATATGTACTATTCGTAAATTATGACCATGATATATTAGGATCATGATATATACTCTTCGTCATGTATGATCATGATTTAGTGTTCGCCATTTATGACCATGATATATACTGTTTGTCATGTCTGATCAGGATATGTACAGTTCGTACATTAGGATCAGGATATAGATATATGGTATCTTATTATTTCAGTTTTACTGTATTGATTTCGGAGGTGGTCCGCAGAGCGGAAAACAGGTTTCCTGGCTGTCGATCGAATCCCGAGTTTCTACAGGACTGCAACGCGATTCCCAAAGAAGTGAATCAACGCCTAAAATGCCATGCAAAGATACGAAGATACATAATATTAAATTGTACTGCCATTGCAAATTGCCGGAAATGATCGATAATATGATAAAAAGTTCTAATAAGCTTTGCAAAGTTAAATGGTTTCACAACAAATGTGTATCTGCAAAATAGACTGATAAGTGGTTTTGCAGTGGATGTTCTTGGTGAAAGGAACAATATATTTGACGACAACTGAATAGATGGTCCTTACATATATATGGTTGTGACTGGAGAAATGAGGCTTATGGGTTTTGCGACCAGTGTAGATCCAGATCAGCAGTTGTATCCGCACAGTCTGATCAGAAAAACCCATACAGCTTACAGTTTGTTATGTGATTAGGAGCTTCACTTGTCACACATCCCATTCGTCCGTTTGTTATTATTCCTCTATCAACATGGTACCAATAACAAACCCTGAAGAACATTATGAGATTGTGCTTCCGATCTGGGTTTATACTGGTCACAAACCCAATAAAGCTAGATCACCATAAATTCCGAAGTCGATTCAGGGTCCATGTTGTTCGCAATTGTCAAATCGCATCATCGTCTAGCGCACTCATGCAGTCTGATAAGGATTTATACTTATGCTAAGTATAATTATGGATGAATCACTGAATGAATGGCGAACAGTGCAGACCCTGATCAGACTGTACGCATAGGGAGATGGATTTGTAGCTACATTGGTCAACACTTCAATACGCCGGCCGGTATTCCCAAGTCCCAGTCACGTTTATACATTATGATCGGGATCTACACTGGTCAAAATTTTAACGACGCATAGTTTCAGACGGAACCAATTAAGTTCATGCTCTATAAGTATATATACTTATGTTTAGAAGTATGTCATTCGCGATTGACTGATTGAGTGTCGAACAGTGAAGACCCTGAACAAAATGCAAATATATATGTAGGCTGATTTGGGTCTACATTAGGCAACAATGCAAAAGTGCCAATATACAATGTAATTCAGAAACGCAGCACATAAAACGATACCTGGTCTGAACTATACATAATACACCTGTATCGGCTGACTAAACGCTCTTTGGTGGGTCAATATTCGTTAATTTCAATTCATTTTTTTGGTAACTTGAAATTGATCGATCTTTATATTTTATACCTCATATTAAAACATAGAGATACACACTTTATTTGGTGTATTATTGGTCATGATTGATTATACATTATTGAAATTAGAATGGTTTATAAAGGTTCCGGGGATAGTACGCACTGTTAAACCGAAATGCACTGCGAATTTTAGTAAAAAATAAAATCTTTGTTTTTTACATTTTTTGTCGGTTAATCGCTACAGTCTATATACTAATTTAAAGCATATATACTAATGTTTAATATGACATGTAATTTTGCAATTTTGATAAAACAGTTTAGAAATTATGGACGGTTCCGTGGGTTCTGGGGAATATAAGCTCCATTTTACCGTTGCCAAGGAATGCAACTTTTTTCTAAATTCAATTGAATATTTATATTAATTACGCACATCGTAGACATACATATTATACACCAAATTAATATTTGGAGACATACCTTTAATTTGATACATTTACCATAAAAAGAGGTATTATAAAATATGAATTATAACCGTTAATAAAGGTTCCGTTTATTACCGTATAATAAGTGCAAGAGTTCCGGCGAATAAACCTGTCCCCTTATTCATACAAGAACAAATGCGTATTTAAGGCACACGGACCCGGAAGTGAAAGTGATATAAATCATAACAGTTCAGAAAAGACATTTATCAGGTTAAAGAGGGTTTTATTAATATGTTTTATTTTTTAATTTATACCAGTTATTTAATTTTTAATTCAAGTCCAAAAATACGTCAGTGTCACTTTCCGTTTCTTGGATACGAATGGAAAATGCCTGTCCTGTATACTAGAAATTCGACCGAACCAGTTGCCGGATATCCATCAATTCCACAGCATCCAACCTCCTCCCCCCTCTCTCTTATAATCTGTCGAAAATATTATTTTTTCAAGTGACACATTTAATTAGTATAAATATTTAAAAAATGTCGTGCCTCATTTGCATATGAAAATAGCCTGATACTACCGCGCGTCATTTAGTATTAGTAAAATAAATTTAGGAGGTTTTGAGCTGACGTCATGCAAGGTGTATTCCTGTTACTAAAAATAGCTGGCCGTCAGCTTCGGCGAAGCCATTGTTCCAGAGTGTATTTAGTATTTACATTGCTCTGTGTGTATCAATAATAATTATTATCGGGATTTACTGACAATATCTGATGGGGAAAGAATGTGTGGTATTTGGTTGTACTAACACAGATACTGACAAACAAGTAGCATTAAAATGCTGGAAACCAACATGTTTGACTGACCTGGAATGGTCCAACTAATTTTCGGACCAATCAATTGTCTGTTGTACTAACAGAGATACTGACAAACAAGTAGCATTAAAGCGCTGGAAACCAACATTTTTGTCTGCTGATTTGGTATTTTATTCTCGCTTCATCTCAAAATCGTGTTTTGGCAGCACAGTAGAATTTGTCTCCAGCTGAGACGATTCTAATGTGCTTCCAAAACATGATTTTAAATAGAAAAATATTTAAAATCAGTAGATGACAATTTTATTTTTCAGCGTTCTAAGGGTTATAAACATCTTCGGGCTACGATACAACGTATTAAATATAAGAGTAGTGTAACAGCAGGTGTTGGCCAAATGGGAAACACAGAGTATATAAAATCGTGTATAATGTTGATATGCATGTTTAATAAAGAATCGAAAACTGTGATGTCCACGGTGTCCGTGCAAGTAACTAAAGAGTCTGGTTTACTGTGTCGTTGACATTCTCAAGGTGTGTGACCCAATTAACTGACCTGGAATGGTCCAACTAATTTTCAGAACCAATCAATTGTCAGAAAAAAGCATTTAGATCAGTTGATTCATAAACAAATGGGTGTTCCTAATGATAAAAGTACTTGCAAACAGTGCAGATCCTGACAAGACAGATAATTATGGGCCGGTTCATCTGGATCTACATTGTTTGCAAACACCAAGAAAGAGGTCTGTGGTGTGGAAAGGGTTAATAGTGATGACCAGGTAGAACCAGTACCTCACCTGTATTGGGAGAGGGTGGCGGGATCATAAACACAGCTCTACATTTAATTGCACTTACAATAGCCTGATCTGGTACCAGATTCCTTGTTAGCTGGATGTGCTATACGAAACAATAACTATTTCTGGTAATATGCATGTGCTTATCATTGTATTTATGGGGTGGCAAGTTAAAATATATATATATCAACAATCAGACCTGTTACCTGGGTGTGTTATAATGAACAGTAACTATTTCTGGTACCACACAAGGGGCCCGTTTCACAAAGCTTCGTACGACTAAACTGTTCGTAAGTGCAAATTTGGAATCGTCTGGAAATTTCAATTGATGAATTTAAACCATGGTTTAAGGAATTATTGTGCATTTGGCTTGCCATAGACTATCATAATTCGGCACTTATGAACATTTTAGTCGTGGCGATCTAGAGTTTTTTTTTCATACATAAGCTTTGAGAAATATCTGTCTCTCGCGTCCCTATCCAACCCGTTGACGTCGGCGTCACGCCTTGGTTAAGGTTTTTAGTCAAGCTTGTATATGCAATACTACTGGCCCTACACCCACCATACTTGGACAACTTCATCTCCTAGTGATGTACATCAATAACCCCTGATCTATATTTGACCTTGACCTACATTTCCTCTTGAATTACTTAGTTAATTCCCCTTGGTTAAGGTTTTTAGTGAACCTTTGTTAAGGTTTTTAGTCAAGCTTGTACATGGAATACTATTGTGCATACAGACACCATACTTGGACAACCTTTTCTCATAGGGATGTACATCAATAACCCCTGATCTATATTTGACCTTAACCTACATTTCCTCTTGAATTACTTAGTTAATTCCCCTTGGTTAAGGTTTTTAGTCAAGCTTGTATATGGAATACTAGTATACTACTGGCCCTACACCCACCATACTTGGACAACTTCATCTCCTAGTGATGTACATCAATAACCCCTGATCTATATTTGACCTTGACCTACATTTCCTCTTAAATAACTTTAATTTAATTATACCCCCCACAAACAAAGTTTGAGGGGGTATATAGGAGTCAGCTTGTCGGTCGGTCTGTTGGAAATTCCCTTCCGCTCTATATCTTCTACACCTATGCATGGATTATCAAATGGCTCTGCACAAATGTTTCTCATGATGAGAAGGTGTGTCGCGATCAACCACGCACCTACGTCCAAGGTCACAGTTGAAGGTCAAAGGTCAAACCTATTGAAATTCCCTTTCGCTCTGTATCTTCTACACCGATGCATGGATTATCAAATGGCTTAGCACAAATGTTTCTCATGATAAGAAGGTGTGTTGCGATCAATAACCACACACGTACGTCCAAGGTCAAGGTCACAGTTGAAGGTCAAAGCTATTGAAATTCCCTTCCGCTCTGTATCTTCTACACCGATGCATGGATTATCAAATGGCTTGGCACAAATGTTTCTAATGATGAGAAGTGTGTCACGATCAATAACCACGTACCTGCGTCCAAGGTTAAGGTCACAGTTGAAGGTCAAAGGTCGAACCTATTGAAATTCCCTTCCGCTCTATATCTTCTACACCGATGCATGGATTATCAAATGCCTTGGCACAAATGTTTCTCAGGATGAGAAGGTGTGTCGCGATCAATAACCACGCACCTACGTCCAAGGTCAAGGTCACAGTTGAAGGTTAAAGGTCAAACCTATTGCAGACGGCAGACAGATAAACTGCATAGTTTGTACACAACTCCTCTGAAACCGTTCAGTGGATTGATCTGAAACTATACACACTTTTTATGCCGAACAAATATTTTTTTTACAAAAATATCATCCTTTTAACTTAGCCATTTTTACTATTTTTATTAAATTGATTCATTGCGTTCTTGACAAACTCGGCACAGAGTTTTTAATCAAAATCATATTAATCCATTACTCGTGTAAGATCCTCTATAACTGATGAATGAATTTTCAAATGTTTTCAGATTATCTCATTTTCATTGACCACGTACGCAGGTAAAAGGTCAATGTCACACATCTCTAAGGCCAGCCTTAAATAATGATCATGAAATTTTTATTCAAACCTATAAAACTCTTCTAATGTTAATCTATTTGTAAGTCCAACTCTTTGTGGGGGTATTATGATCACTCATGTGATAGTTCTAGTTCCCTTGGTTAAGGTTTTTAGTCAACCTTGATTAAGGTTTTTAGTCAAGCTTGTACATGGAATACTATTGTGCATACAGACACCATACTTGGACAACCTTTTCTCATAGGGATATACATCAATAACCCCTGATCTATATTTGACCTTGACCTACATTTCCTCTTGAATTACTTAGTTAATTCCCCTTGGTTAGTCAACCTTGGTTAAGGTTTTTAGTCAATCTTGTACATGGAATACTAGTGTGCATACAGACACCATACTTGGACAACCTTTTCTCATAGGGGTGTACATAAATAACCCCTGATCTATATTTGACCTTGACCTACATTTCGTCTAAAATTACTTAGTTAATTCCCCTTGGTTAAGGTTTTTAGTCAAGCTTGTATATGGAATACTACTGGCCCTACACCCACCATACTTGGACAACTTCATCTCCTAGTGATGCACATCAACAACCCCTGACCTATATTTGACCTTGAACTACATTTAACCTTGAATTACTTAGTTAATTCCCCTTGGTTAAGGTTTTTAGTCAACCTTGGTTAACGTTTTTAGTCAAGCTTGTAGATGGAATACTCCTGGGCCTACAGACACCATACTTGGATAACTTGTTCTCATAGGGATGTACATCAATAACCCCTGACCTATATTTTACCTTCACCTACATTTAACCTTGAATTACTTACTTACTTCCCCTTGGTTAAGGTTTGTACTCAAACTTGGTTAACGTTTATAGTCAAGCTTGTATATGGAATACTCCTGGGCCTACAGCAACCATACTTGCAAAACTTCATCTCCTAAGTGATGTACATCAATAACCCCAGACCTATATCTGACATTGACCTACACCTTGAATTACTTACTTAATTTCCCTTGGTTAAGGTTTTTAGTCAACCTTGGTTAAGGTTTTTATGCAGGCTGCGGCCACCTTGTTTGTCAAGCTATGTGTACATCGACAACCCTCGTAGTCAAGCTATGCTGTTCTCCTACAACTCTTGTTCCATTCACAGCCACAATTATGATGTTTCAGAAACTGACACCTGGGACCTTGCTGATACAATGGGACCTGTCAAAGATACAGATATTCTTAAAAGTGTGAAAGATGATAACAGGTCAAAATTGATGGTATGTCATCAGTGTGCACAGAAAAATAGCAGTCACAAATCCAGCATTGCCGATGTAGATATCAACAATTTCGAACAAATGTCAACATTTTACGTATCTTCAGTAGCCGATTTCATCAAAATTGTAGCAAAGTATGCTTTGAGCGAGTAATCATTTATTTTTCCCAAAATGTGTTATTTCATATAGAACTAACGACTGCATATATTTGATGATTAAACCTTCACATTTAACCTTCACATGGTTGTGGAAACACTTAAGCCATTTTTTACGTCAAAAGTTTGTACAAGTTTCTTCATCAACATAAAATTTAAAATTACTTGATGGATTACTTCATTATTTGGACACTTGATAATCGTGAGCATTTGGAATACACTCATGCCCCCATTAATATGACATTGACCTTAACATGCTTGTGGAAACACTTAGCCGTTTTTTATGTCAATAAGTTTGTACAAGTTTCTTCATCGTAAGCATACAATTTTCTGATCGTTTTCGTGATGCTTGCTTTGGCACATGCCCATGATCATGTTGAGGTGAAATACCTCGGCAGCCGTGACATCGCTTCCGTGCCGGAACTCTTGTGTGACTAGCAAGTGCCAGATCAGTCGCCGCTTTCAAGTAATCTGATCAGGGCCTGCAATGTGCATGTTGCAGTCATTGTACATAGGTTGCAAACCATCAACAAAATTATTTGATTGCAATCATATTTAGTGATCCTAATTTGTTGTAAAAAAATTCAATCGGGTCCCATTTAACATTTTCTTCTTCAGAAACAACTTTCTCCTTTGCGAGCGTCTTCCAAGTCATTTCGTGTAGACTCCGGCACACTAAAGAGAAATGACATGGTACGCATGAAGCTGACACATGTGAATATCAACTGCCATGAAGAGGGGACGGGCTATACTCCACTCATTATTGCTGTATTGAATGGTAAGGTGGGACAGGCTGCACTCCACTCATTATTGCTGTATTGAATGGTAAGGTGGGACAGGCTACACTCCACTCGTTATTGCTGTATTGAATGGTAAGGTTGGACGGACTCATTATTGCTGTCTTGAATGGTAAGGTGGGACAGGCTGCACTCCACTCATTATTGCTGTCTTGAATGGTAAGGTGGGACAGGCTGCACTCCACTCATTATTGCTGTCTTGAATGGTAAGGGGGGACAGGCTGCACTCCACTCATTATTGCTGTATTGAATGGTAAGTTTGGACGGACTATACTCCACTCATTTTTAGCCAGGTATTTTTTTGTTGAAAAAAAAACCAGGCTATTGGATTGGCGGGCGGGCGGCTTCCACAATCAATGTTACGTTTTCGTGTTTTCGTCCATTTCTTTGTTACTTTACCACATAGGACCAACAAACATTCACAGCTTCATAACCAAGGGGTGCCCACCACATATCACTATCCAACATGTTGTCATTTTTTGAACTTGACCCATTTTTTCCGCGCAGTCAACTTAGCCATTTTCAATGTTCACTTTTCGCGTTTACAATGTTAAGTTTTCGTGTTTAAGTCCATTTCTTTGGTACTGTACCACCTAGGACCACGAAACTTTCACAGCTTCATAACCAAGGGGTGCCCACCACATACAACTATCAAACATGTGACCATTTTGTTCACCTTGACATATTAGTTCTACGTAATTAACTTAGCCATTTTCAACTTTAACTTTTTAACGTACGTCTGGTTAAAGTTTTTTGGTTAAAGTTTTTTGTTATACTATATCTCTACAACTGCTTTGCCCATTACCTTGAAACTTCACATGGGTGTTTATCATCATCCATATTTTCATTCTACCCTCCAACCGGCCCCTGTGTCAAATTACTTTGAATATTTTTGTTAAAGTTTTTTTGTGTATTATATCTCTGCAACTGCTTCACCCATTACCTTGATACTTCACATGGGTATTTATCATCATTGTCGCGCCCGCTTGCGGAAAGCGCGATATAGTCGGCATTTTGGCATATGTCCGTCCGTACGTCCGTACGTCCGTGTGTCCGGTTAAAGTTTTTTGGTTAAACTTTTTCCATCTACTATATCTATTTTTTTAGTGTCCATGCCCCAAGGTGCGACGTGCAGGCCACGGCCATCTAGTCTACAAAAAGTGGGTATAATTATGTTATCCAAGTGTCTATGCTTGGAAAAAACCTGGCCGCGTGGCTTTGCCTCGTTTCTTGTTGCTGTCTTGAATGGTAAGGTGGGACAGGCTGCACTCCACTCATAGTTGATTTGCCGTCCTTATGACTTATATGTTGGACCTATGAATTGTCTATAGTACAAGGTTTTTTGGTGAATTTACATTCCCACGGGTGCCTTGGAGCAAATCAGCTTGGTTGTCCTCTTGACAACATTGGGCAACTTTTGTAATATGCAAATTAGTTGCCGCCATTAGCGGAAAACATATTTCCTATCATAGCTCTACAAATATGCACTACAAGTTCACAAAAATGGTGTCTATACCTATGTGTTCATGGTCAAGGATGACATGGTGGCATTTCGACAGTGATTACATGTATACATTTTATCATTATGCAAATTGGTTGCCGGCATTACCGAAAATCCTATTTTCTTTTATAGCTCTGCAACCGTTTATGATAAATTCACGAAAATGGTTTTCAGACCCATGTTTTCCTGGTCTAGGATTTCAATACATGCATATATAAAGTGACTACATGCAAATATTTCAAATATTTCTTTTTGGCAGCTTGGATCCTTTCTGCAAGGATTATTAGTGGCCGCCAATACGTAAAACCCAACTATCATAGCTCTGCAGCGGGTTGTTGGTTGGGAGCATGCGAAGGGTAATTTAACGATGGGTTCATCCTTTCCGGAATCCCAGACAATTTTGATCTTCTGGTTTCAACTCCCAATGGACGTAGAGAGACACATGTCATGGCTCAGAAATTCCAACAGCATCCCACTGGCATCGTAGATCTGGGTAGTGCTAGCGATCGACCTAGAGTTATGAATATTGTGATCCTACGACTGCGGAAGACCATTGCACAACCTCTTAGAACCAATAGCAACCAGTCTGTACCACTTCAGCACTATACTGGCCCAAATAAGATATACCCTCCTGCAATTTCTATTTCTTCAGGAATCACGTACACGTATGCATTTGCCGGTGCAGATAGTCTTGTTGCTGCAGAGCTCAAGGATGCCCAGTGGCTGAATTCACTTTCGTCAGTCCAAAGCCTGGAGTGGTACGGCTTCAGCAACCAATTGGCCAGGGACCAAGTGCCACCCGCAACAAAGACAGCGACTGTGTACCTGTTTGGCCAGCTCATACATGCACCACCAGCTCACCCTGATACCGTCATCGCATCACTGCTATACATGAAGAAAACCCTATGTGACCTAGACATGACGTATGCAAATCTTTCCATTGATATGCAGTTGTACATGGTTGCCCAACAGATCAAATGGTGGAAGCCAACTAGGTCGGACGATGTGATTCTTCGTACAGGGGCAATGCACATTATTATGTCTTTTTTAGCTCACCTGAGCAAAGCTCATGTGAGCTATTGTTACCACAATGTGTCCGTTTTCCGTTCGTGAACATTTTCAAACGTCTTCTCCTCGGTAACCATTGGGCCTATAGTCACCAAACTTCATGGTCATGGTCCTTAGGTAGGGGAATTACAAAATTGTTAAAATGACGTCATTACGTAATCCAAGATGGCCGCCGTCTTAAAAATAGCACAAATTCTACAAAAATCTTCTTCTCAAGAACCGCCAACCGGATTTCGACAAAACTTGGTAGGAATGATCGATGTACAATGCTCTTTCAAAGTTGTTAAAATGGTGACCCCAGGGTAAAAAATTGGCACGGCCCGTGGGGTCAAATTGGGGTAAAATTTTATTTTTGACCGAATATGGTCATGTTATATATCAAATCGAAGGTATCAACGAGGCGATCACTCTGGTGCATTTTTTGAAATTGGATGGTTATGTCATCCTAGATGGCTGCTGAAACGGCAAAAGGTCGTTCTTTTATTAGAGATTTCAAAATTCTTCTTCACTTGAACCGCTTGGCCCATGGTAGCCAAACTTAAAAGTTATGGTCCATGGGTGAAGCCTTTTCAGATTTGTTAAAATGGAGGTCATCGCTAATCCAAGATGGCCTCCGTCTAAAAATAGCATAAATTCTTAAAAAATCTTCTTATGAACCGCTGGCCGGATTTCGACGAAACTTGGTAGGAATGATCGATGTACAATGCTCTTTCAAAGTTGTTAAAATGGTGACCCCGGGGTCAAAAATTGGCGTGGCCCGTGGGGTCAAATTTTATTTTTGACAGAATATGGTCTTGTCTATCAAATCGAAGGTATCAAAGAGGCGACTGCTCTTGTACATTTTTTGTCGAAATTGGATGGTCATGTTATCCAAGATGGCCGCCGAAAGGTCAAAAGGTCGTTCTTTTATTAGAGATTTCAAAATTCTTCTTCACACGAACCGCTTGGCCCAAGGTGGCCAAACTTCACAGTTATGGTCCATGGGTGAAGCCTTTTCAGATTTGTTAAAACGGAGGTCGTCGCTAATCCAAGATGGCCGCCATCTAAAAATAGCTCAAATTCTTAAAAAATGCTCTCATAAACTGCCAGCCGGATTTCGCCGTAACTTGGTAGGAATGATCGATGTAGAATGCTCGTTCAAAGGTGTTAAAATGGTGACCCCGAGGTCAAAAATGGGCGTGGCCCGTGGGGTCACATTTTATTTTTGACCGAATACGTTCATGTCATATATCAAATTGATGAGGCGATTGCTCTGGTGCATTATTTGTCGGAATCGGATGATTATGTCATCCATGATGGTCGCCAAAAGGTCCATTTATTCGAGATTTTGAACGTCTTTTTCTCAGGAACCACATGGCCGATGCTGGCCAAACTTCATAGTAAGTTAAGGTTCTTGGGTGAAGCATTTTCAGATTTGGTAAAATGAGAGTCATCGCTTAATCCAAGATGACCGCCATCTAAAAATAGCACAATTTATTTAACACACATATGAACTCAATGTCACATTCTCCTCTGGTGTTCATGGAGTCAGGTGAGCGAATTAGGGCCATCATGGCCCTCTTGTTTTGGGTTGCGTTGGGACACTGATGAAGGATTTTGGTTTGGATGCTAGTTAGTGCAACATTCGGCGGTCTGACAGGGATTATGAATGGGAAGGCATGGGTGCGTGCCATGAGGACATTCCGCATGGTGACGGCTGCCCTGCTGCAACACTGCCTCCAAAACGGTGAGAAAATCTTCAATGAGTATCATCACTGTATGTGGAGTACAATATCATCCAACAGGTAGGCACTGGGTGGATAATCTTGTGAATCCGACGCTATTGGTTCACCAGTTCATTCGCACAGAGAGTTGAGACTGGGAGACCAGCAGCTTTGTTCACTACGCTTGGTATTTCAACTGGCACCTGCTAGAGATGTGTCACTTGTTACCAGCAGATGCTTGTCGAGATTATTCGCTGGAGTGCATGTATGCCGCCACGTGGCAGGTTGTTGGAATTCAGTATCCAATGACCAGTTTGAAGAACAAACTGCTATCAGGACGGAAAAGGGTGGTCTGAAGGGCCTGACACTCTCACCTGAGTTGGTCACTGATTGATTAATTCTCTATCTCACTGTATCTCTCTGCTGCTATGGAACAGTTATACTCTGATGAAGTGCACTGCTCATCATCACCAAGCAAGCATAAGGAGGAAGGTGATAAGAGAGGAAAGCTGGACAGTTACAATCGGCAGCGGATTGCCACAGAGCTAGCATGGCATTCCCATCCGTTGGAAGTCGAGAGTGACATCCTCTACAACATTGTCAATGGTCAGGTAACTCTCAAAGAGGTACATGGGGAAGATGCACTAGTCTTTGGAGTGAAAATGGCCAGATCCATCCACAACTCTCTGCCATTTGACTTCCATGCCAAGATTTCCAGTCAAGTCAGGACGATGGAGCAACTTGAGAGAGGCGTGAAGGTTGGTGGCAATACTGTATTCGACCTAGAGACCATCTTCATCCGTCTTTTATTGGTCGGGCAACAATGACAGTTGCAACTGGAACCCATTTTCCAGTACGAGTTGTGTGCTGTACTACCCTCTATCATTGACGAGTAAGGCTGCTTGTGGAAAGGAAACAAATCTTCACTCGCCAATCGTCTCGGTATACCGCAGCTTGGAGCTCCAGATCCGGACAACGTCATCGTGGAAGCACAGCAACTTTTCTTTCACATCGTCGGGCCACACGGAGGCATCGTGGCATCCGTCCTCATTGAGAGCATTAAGCGCCGCCTCTCGATTTTCCCTACTTCCACCGAGAAGATATTGATCTTTGACAAGTACAACGATAGCTCGGCTAAAGATCACGTGCAGATGCGACGTGTTGGCGAGGGTTCTACTGACTATAACCTGACCATCGACAGTCCCTTACCAAATTGTGATACCATTTTAAAGAATAAGCACAACCAGTGTGAACTTGCGTGATGTCCACATTCAATCTGGGCGATCACATATCCATAGGTTGTCGGGTTGACAGCAGCTTTGCACACGATGAGGCAGATGTCACAATGATTTCAAGCTTCCGAAATGGACATGGCTGTCGTCTGGATCCTCAGCGATGATACAGATGTATTTGTGCTACTGGTCTACTGGGTCAGGAAGCTGCAACTACTTCCTAATTGTGTGTCCAGATGGAACGCTGGAATGAGGTAGGGATCGACATCAATGTGACATGTATACAGCTGGGATCGAAGTGTCTGCAGCTACTGGGCATGCATGCGCTTAGCGGTTGTGACACTGTATCATACCCATTCAACAAGGGGGAAATCAGTGCACTGAATGCTCTGAATGCTGGCGAATTTGCAGGATTGTTTGATACACTGGGTGAAGCAAACGCCACTAATGCTGCTCTCCTAGAAACAGGTAAGCGGTAAACAGGAATCTCAGTGGGCACGGTACGCTACCAGATATTTGCCAAGCAGAAACGGAAGCCAATCATCATCATGGCATTGCCTTTCGACAGACAATAATCTACTTCACCATGTGTGCAGGGCACATCTGCAGATGATGTTGTGAAAAGCGGCTGATTAACAGGGCCCCTCAGATGTAGACATCACACAGTTTGGGTGGCACGTCAAGGACAATATCCCGTCAACCACCTTTGACACTGATCCCCCGGCACCTGCAGGTTTGATTGGCGTCATCAGCTGTGGTTGTAAAGCAGAGGGCAAGGCATGCAGCACAGACGGTTGTAGCTGCCACAGATGTCGTGTACCATCTATTGCGTGTGAACAGCTGGCGATGGGTGTTGCAATCCATTCACTATAAAGGATGATGTAACGGGAGGTGCACATCAGATAGATGCCGATTCTGTGGATGAGGATGAGGAGGATGTGGAGGAGCCGGAATAATGTGTGGTATCAGACCGAAGCAATTGCAGCAGCTATAAATTATCTAATTATTCTTTAATGAATCCAAAATTCAACAATGGATACTACAGTGCTTGCATTGGATTTGTAGAAACTGTACGACTACTGAGAAAATCTAAACATTGATGATCCTCGATCATGAAAACATATGTCTTGAAACTATTTCTGAGAATTATCCCACATAGTAGCAGGGCTATCTACAAAACTAGGTTTTTCGGTAATGGTGACAACTAATTTGCATAAAGTGAAAGATTATGCATGTAACAACTTTATAAATGCCAATATCGTAATCCTTGACCATGAAAATATAGGTATAGACACCATTTTTGTGAATTTATAGTGCATAGTTATTAACTTATGTCAGGAAATAGGTTTTCCGGTAATGACTGCACTCCACTCATTATTGCTGTATTGAATGGTAAGGTGGGACAGGCTGCACTCCACTCATTATTGCTGTCTTGAATGGTAAGGACAAGCGCATCCACACTATTGTTGTGTTGAATGGTGTGGCCCACAGCTGTCTTGAATGGAAGGTGGGGCAGGTCCCTCCATCATTCAATGACGGTCTGTTGAATGGTAAGGTGGGACAGGCTGTCAACTCCACTCATTATTGCTGTCTTGAATGGTAAGGTGGGACAGGCTGCACTCCACTCATTATTTCTGTCTTGAATGTTAAGGTGGGACAGGCTGCACTCCACTCACTATTGTTGTGTTGAATGGTAAGGTGGCCCAGGCTATACTCCACTCATTATTGCTGTCTGAATTGGTAGGTTTGGGACAGGCTGCACTCCACTTTCATTATTCTGTCTTGAATGGTTAAAGGTGGGACAGGCAGCACTCCACGCACTAGTTGTTGTGTTTGAATTGGTAAGGTGGCCCTTGGTATACTCACTACATTATTGCTGTCTTGATATGGTTAAGGTGGGACAGGCTGCACTCCACTCAATTATTTGTTGTTTGAATGGTTAATAGGTGGGGGGAACGGCTGGCCAGGTCCACTCACTATTGTTGTGATTGAATGGTAGGTTGGACAGGCTGCCACTCTCATTCTTATTGCTGTCTTGTTGGTAGGTGGGACAGGCTTGCAACTCCACTCATATTTGGTGTCTTGAATGGTTAAGGTGGGGACAGGGCTGCACTCCCACTCACTTATTGATTTTGTTTGAATGGTAAGGTGGGCCCAGGCTATACTCCACTCATTATTGGCTGTCTTGAATGGTAAGGTGGGACAGGCTGCACTCCACTCATTATTGCTGTTTCTTGAATGGTAAGGGGGGGTGGGGCAGGCTGGCCTCCACTCATTATTGGCTTGTCTTGAATGGTAAGGGGGGACTGGTGCCACTCCACTTAATTATTGCGTCTTGAATGGTAAGGTGGGACTGGCTGCACTCCCACTCATTAAATTCTGTCTTGAATGTTAAAGGTGGGGACAGGCTGCACACCACTCGCTATTGTTGTGTTGAATGTCAAGGTGGCCAGGCATACTCCCACTGGAATTATTGCTGTTTGAATGGTAAGGTGGGACAGGCTGGCACTCCACTCATTATTAGCTGTCTTGAATGTAAGGTTGGGTCAAGGGGCGGCACTCCACTCTTATTGCTGTCTTGAATGGTAAGGGGGGACAGGCTGCACTCCACTCATTATTGCTGTCTTGAATGGTAAGGTGGGACAGGCTGCACTCCACTCATTATTGCTGTATTGAACGGTAAGGTGGCCCGGGCTATGCTCCACTCATTACTGCTGTATTGAATGGCAAGGTGGCCCGGGCTATACTCCACTCATTACTGCTGTATTGAATGGTAAGGTGGCCCGGGCTATACTCCACTCATTACTGCTGTATTGAATGGTAAGGTGGCCCGGGCTATACTCCACTCATTATTGCTGTATTGAATGGTAAGGTGGCCCGGGCTATACTCCACTCAGTATTGCTGTATTGAATAGCAAGGTGGCCCGCTATGCTCCACTCATTATTGCTGTATTGAATGGCAAGGTGGCCCTGGCTATACACCACTCATTATTGCAGTATTGAATGGTAAGGTAGGACAGGCTGTATAGAGGTTTCCTAAAACGGATGGTGTCTGAATATTTAAGGTTATTATGGTTATTAGTGTCATTAGTGTTGTACTTGTTTATCACAATAACGATGTATTTGGATACAATTTGTTTTGGGAAATCCCTATTTCTGTTTTCCCAAAACTAATTGTATCCGAATATTTTGAGTTATTACGGTACATTCCAGGCAACAAAGATATTGTTACAGACCTACTATTCCACAGTGCCGATGTAAATGCTGAGGACAACAAGGGGTGAGCATGTCGTACCATCGTGAACTTCTAGCTCTCTCTGGACATATTTGGCTTGTGGAGGATTGTAGGGATGGGAGGTCGTGAGTTCAATCCCCACCGTGGACACGAATAAATACTTTCATAGTATACTCAACAAAACTAGAAACGTCCCTGTTTTATAGCCGGTGTAGCTCTGTCTATGTATGTACCACATGTTCAAAGTACATGTATTTTAAACCGTGGCGATGTTCAGAATACGATCGTGTAGAGTTTAGCCGATACACACGGTTTACATAGCGGCCAGTGACCGGAACGTTGATTTCCACTTTTTGCACGTGCACGCTATACTTGTCATCGATAAGGTGATTCAGTTCATGTCGTACCATTCATGCGATAGGGGCTATTCGGAAAATTAAAAAACTTTTTTAATTTTTCACTGTTTTCGATATGCCACGGCTTTCCGAAAACGAGCGAAATCAGGCAATTGGGATGCTTGCGGGTGGGATGGCCGCCAGGGCGGTCGCGCCTCTGTTTGGTTGCTGTCGGAAGACGATTGATCGTCTTGCAGCCCGGTACCAGCAGACTGGGGCTGTTCACGACCGGCAGCGACCTGGTAGGCCTCGTGTAACGACGGCTAGAGCCGATCGTTACATTACGTTGACGCAAGTTGTCGATGGGCAGCCACAGTCACTGCTAGGCGATACGGTGTCTCAGGGCAGACCATTCGCAACCGGTTACGTCGTAACGCCCAACCAATCCGGGCACGCCGCCCGTACACTGGTCAGATAATGACCCAACGTCACCGTGCTGCCAGACTGTTATGGGCGCGACGTCATCTGAACTGGAGAAGGGCTGACTGGAACCGAGTTTTGTTCACCGATGAATCTCGGTTCACAGTTAGTCATGCTGACGGAAGAGTACGGGTATACAGGTGTAAAAATGAAAGATTCACCGATTGTTGCATTGTTGAGAAGAACAGGTTTGGGGGAGGGAGCGTAATGGTCTGGGGTGGGATCATGGGAAACCGGAAGACAGATTTGGTTGTTGTACAGGGCAACATCAATGCACAACGTTATGTTGCAGATGTGCTAAATGCACATGCCTTACCATTTATCCGTCAGCATGGTCCTGGTGTGACATTGATGCAAGACAATGCCCGCCCTCACGTAGCCAGGGTCACCACTCAATACTTACAGCAAAACAACGTCGAAGTCATGCCATGGCCCGCGGTCTCCCCGGATCTCAATCCCATTGAGCACATATGGGATGAGCTGGGCCGCAAAGCACGAGCTAACCATCAGATTGACAATGTTCGCGATCTTACACGGGCGCGGAATGGAGGAATTTGCCCAACGCACTGGTATTGCGTTACGTCACGTCGATGCGGCGTAGGATCATTGCATGCATTCATGCAAATGGTGGCCACACTCGGTACTAACGAGATTTACTGAATTTGCCACATTACTAATTGAAATTCCATCTCTAAACATTAAGTAACACATTTCTGAGTTTTTGTGATTTTTGATTTTGACCCCTACCGCCCTTGGCCGGTTATCTCTCGAATATTTAACAAGATATCCAAATGCAATTTATTGGCTTTGATACAGAAATGAATGAACTTGTTTTTCCATTTTGATTTTTAAAAGTAACCCTTTTGGTTTTTGATGAATCTTTCCTTAAACATGGAGGGACGTTTCTAGTTTTGCTCAGTATATTTCCATCCCTGGCTGTCAATACTGGAGACAATTGGCTCAGTTCCCATTCATATTGAAGCAAAGTCTGTTCATATTGCTTTCATCCTACTGGTATGTTGGTTGAACATTTGAAGCTGAGGTCTTTTCTTTATGAAGCGTTCATACTTTTTATGTCCCACTATGATAGTAGAGGGGGCATTTAGTGTTACCCTTGTCTGTCCGTCCCTCTGGCCTTAAATGACCTTAGCTGTTGATAGGCCGTTAAACCCCAACAAACAAACCGTCCCGTCCATCACAAGGTTACAGTTTGTGTAAGAGCTTGTATCTACAATAGTATTAGGTCTACAGCCACCATACTTGCACACTATCATGAGCCAGTGATGTGCTCCACAACCCACTGTGAATCTAATAACCTTTGTGTTACCTTGACCTAGAATTGTAAAATTTACATAGTTATTTCTCTTGGTTAAATTTTATACCCGGTCTCGGTAGAGCCGTGGACATTATATTGTTTGGACCGTGTGTCCGTTTTTCCGCGGCACATTAAGAAATTCCCTGGAGTTTCTCAATTATGTCATAACTTCTATTTCCCTTGAAGGATTTCTTATATATTTCAACACAGCATACCTGTGGACAAGTGCCACACATCCATGCTGTCATTAATATGACCGTGACCGTTTGACCTACACAACTTTGAACTCATTCTCACATAAAGAGTCATTACTTCTATATACCTTTATAGATTACATCAATCTTTCAATACATCATACCTGTGGACAAATGCCACACATCCATTCTGCCCTAATATGACCTTGACCTTTTGACCTTCACAATTTTGAACTTTTAATTCACATTAAGAAGATCGATAGAGTTTCTCAATTCTGTCACAACTTCTATATCGCTTGGTGGATTACTTTAATATTTTAATACATGATACTTGAGGACAAATGCCACGCTTCCATGCTGCCCTTAATATGACCTTGACCTTCACAACTTTGAACTTTTTCACACATTAAGAAGTTCGCCAGAGTTTGTAATTTCTGTCATAACTTCTATATTCCTTGATGGATTACTTTAATATTTTAATACATCATACTTGTTGACAAATGCCACTCATCCACACTGCCCTTAATATGACCTTGACCTTTTGACCTTCATAAATGTGCTTGTGAATACTTATCACTTTGGTTAATTAACTTTGTTAATTAACACAGTTTCTCCAATCTGCCACCGGGGGCATTCGTGTGCCGACAGGCCACATTTCTTGTTTTAATTGAGCTCATCCGCCATCCTAGCTTCCTAATTTTAAGCACTCAGAAAGTTTTATAAACTCCAGGTTATAACACCTATTCTCCGAAGTTTTAGAAACTTGGGATTATAAAACCTATTCTCGGTTTGTTTTATCCGAGACACTTTTATAAACTCGGGGTTATATAACCTATTCTCAGAAAGTTTTATAAACGTAGGACTTATATAACCTCACGTGCCCATTCTCAAAACTTGTACTCAATATCAGGCAGTTTAATTGGCTGAGACTGAGCACGGCTCAGCCAATCAAACTTCCTGTTTTCGAGCATGATATTGGAATACATGTTGACTCAAAATCATAGTAATCAAAATATCTGGGGCCTGTTTCCCTAAACTTTGTACGACTAAGACGTTTGTTTGTACAGCAAAGTTGACATTTGCAGCCAGCCGATCTCGACACTCTTTTTGGATTTGTTCAGATTTAATGACCCCTACATGTATGTGGAAAATTGTAGTATTAATGAATCACATTAATGTGTGAGTAAATTTATACAAATCTTTGTACGGGGGTGGTTGGTCGGGCGAACATGAAGGCGTAAATTAACGGTATGGGTTCCTCCTTATAGGAATCATGATTTGCCTGGTTTGGCCCTCAGGTACGTTTTTATCTTTGGCTCTATTGTTACCTAGGAGTTGGATTTGGTTATTGCCCATTATAAAAGTAGTAAGATTATTACTGCTCCTACTGATTTTGGGAGGGGGCCAAGTGATTCTGGTGTGGGGAGGACCTGGCATCAGATCAGGATTATTCTGATTTCAGGGCTGAATATATAGTTTTTTTGTGGAGCCGGCGTGCGGAAAGCGAGACATAGTGATCACAATGACGTCCGGGTCTGTCCGTCCGTGCATACGTCAGTCCGAAATCTGTGTTAAAGTTTTTAAATACCTTATATATTTTCAGTACTAAGTCGCATTGACTTGAAAATTTTAGTCTTATTAGTCATCATCCATATATTCATGCTGTGTCCCACTCATGCGGCCCCTGTGCACAAGGTCAAGGTAAAATTACTTTTTTAATAATAATAAATGTTTTTCTTCAAGATTTGCGTTTTCAGATCCCTACTATCTCTGTAACCGCAAGTCGGATTCGATTGAAACTTTGTATGCATATTGATCATCATCCATATATTCATTTTGTGTCCCACTCATGCGGCCCCTGTGCCCCGAGGATAATGACTTAGAAGTTAGCTTTAAAGTTTCTGTCAAAATTATAGTTAAAGTTTTCACATACCTACTATCTCTAACCGTAAGGCATCATCCATATTCATTCTGTGTCCCACTCATGCGGCCCCTGTGCCCCAAGGTCAAGGCCAAATTACTTAGAAGTTTGCGTTATTATAAAATCTGCGTTAAAGTTTTTACATACCTTATATCTTCACAATTGTTACTCCAATTTACTTCCAACTTCCAATACTTCCTTTTCATCATCCATATTTTCATTCCATAGCCTGCCCATGTGGTCCATATGAACAAGGTCAAGGTCAAATGACTTTGAAATTTGTGTTAATGTTTTTACATACCTTATATCTCCACAACACTTACTCCGATTTACTTCCAACATCCAATACTTCTTATTCATTATCCATATTTTCATTCTATAGCCTGCCCATGTGGTCGACATGCCCAAGGTCAAGGTCAAATGACTTTGAAATTTGTGTTAAAGTTTTTACATACCTTATATCTCCACAACATTTACTCCGATTTACTTCAAATAATTCTTTATTATCATCCATATTTTCCATGCCAAAGATCAAGGTCAAATGAATAAAGTTTGCATTAAAACTTTTACATACCTTATATCTCCACAACCCTTAATTCAAACTTCAAGTAAATACACTCTGAGACCATCAAATGCCTCGGCGGGCTCGACATGCGGGCCGCGGCCATCTGGTTTATTGTAAATATTCAGTTCTGATTTTGGGATTTTCCCTCCATTTGTACATGTACTTGAACATGTACATGTACTTGTACTTGTACAGGTAATATATGGGATTTAGTATAAACCCATTGACCTGGCCTTAAATGACCTTAGCTTTTGATAGGCCGTTAAACCCCAACAAAAAAACAAACAAACAAACAAATCTTTGTACCAAATTCTGTATACATGTTTATCAAGGCAAGATGAAAAAAAACCCTATTGGTTTTCAGTGAGTTATCCCCCCTTGTTGACTGGCCTTGCCTCGACGGGCATATATTGTGACCTTCGGCACTCTTGTTGTGGTATGAAGTTTTGTGAAACGGGCCCCAGTTAGTTTATCCTATATAGGCCCATGATTGGAAATAAAGCCTTGTATATTATATGAGACACGCCACATGATTTTGTACCTTTGAACATGTGCAATATTTCATGAAAAATATTTACAAAATTTATGATAGTTTGCGTAACTGACGTAGAAAGTTTACCAAATGTTCATAGAAAATGCAGAATTTAATTCCGCATTTGCTATGAAAATATGAAAATTTTGTCATCTTTCGAGGTCATTTACAGAAAATGTCACAGTTTCTGTAGATATATTTCAAGAAAAATTGCACATGTTCTTAGATACAGTATCATGTGACGTGTCTCATATGTGTGTATTTCACAGCAACACGCCCCTGCACATGGCTGTGTTTGCCGGGAAGATGGACATGGTGGATCTTCTCCTACAGAACCACGCCCAGGTAACACATGGCTAAGTTGTCATCAAAAGTAATAAGTAGGATACATATGGGCCGCGCTCTGTGAAAACCGGCCTTAATGACAAAATTTTCGATTTGCACTTTTTTTACATTTTTGGATGCGGACACCTTTCACAAACAATATGCTGAAAAGGAAATGCAAATATGTTTCATAGTTTTTGTTTTATGTCACATTTTGTAGCACCATGTCGATCACGCAAGGAAAAAAAAAGTAACGTCATCGAGAAAATGACGTTATTGAAACGCTGACGTTTGTACAATGCAACACAACAGCCTACAGTAGAAATGCGTGTTCATAGACTCATTGACAGTGCTTGCTGTAAACTGTATTTGCTGATGATAAGTTTCACTAAATGTATCTACAACTGTTACTATGAAGACTATCAAACATTGAACAGAATAAAACTATGATATGTACATGTAGTGAACAAACCAAACGCACCACTATCAATGTTAAATCTATAATTAGCCGACATGTGACCTCGTAATTTGCTACTATCGCCAACTATCACAGATTATGCATATGCATGTACCGTCAGAAAGATACATCGTAATTATTTGAGAATTTAGTTCAGAATCTAATTGACGTTATTTACGTAACAGTTAATTGTGACGTCATTTATTGATGTAGACATTCCTGGTGTTTGAAATTGAAAAAAATCTGTGACTAATTCTGTAGAAATGAATGGCCTGAATTTGGTTAGAATTTGGATAGGCCTATATGGCTGCACATATCAATGACTTCAGCGTCGATGGTGCATAGAGGGTAGTCAGACACCCCCGGGGAGTTTTAAACAAATTAAAAATCGACTGTCCATACCTGACTCTCGGAATTAAATTTACATCTCACAAAGCGGGAGGAACGTTTTCCTGTGTAGCCAATATGACTGTCGGACGGTCTTGTGTACATGTACCTCGTACTAGCAGGTAGGGGGTCCATGGAAAAATCCTGCGCTGACCCCCACTCCCTCGGCTGCCCACCGCCGCGCCACTACCCCCACACCGAGAGGGCAGATATTGTTATATTAGGTGTGTCCGCTTAAAACAGTTATTGTGTGGGCTACCCGTCTCGATCCTGTCTATGAATTTACTGCCGGTACTGATTTTTTATATAAGTTTCTTCAAATTTTAAAAATGTGCGCATTTATCAACAGTACTTTGTAGTTTCCTTCATATGTTGGTATTTACGTGACTGATGCCCGCGCGACAGCATGCGCATTTATTTAGTAAGTGGAATGTATAGTTGTTAAAATCAAAAGTGGCCAACAAAACATTCAGGGCAAAATTATCCATTACTGTGTATTTTTAAATGTGTGTCGGTTTGAATTTTTGATAATATATGTACATAAACCTGTCAATGTCGGGGAAATGTGTCGATGTGACATACATGATTGTATACTTGTTATAAAATGTTCTGATAAAAATACCGGTAGTAATCATAATAGTACTGGTACATGTATATGTATACACTGTATCCTCTCGTCTGGAATAATTAATTTGTAAACAAATTTACAATTTAATTGTGTTGCGTTTCAGAAAAAGTACATTCAACGCCTTAAGCTTTGTAAACAAAGAAATGAGTGACCAACCAAGCGATGCTAAAAAGCACCGTGGCGTATGGGAAATACATGCAAATATAGTTCAATATATAGAGGATATTCCATCGTACATTTTGAATAGCGGGAAATAATACACGAGTGTGCGTCGGCTTCCGCGTAAGCAACGAGTGAGCGTAGCGTACGAGTTGCTTGCACGGACGCTGACGGACACGAGTGTATTATTTCCGATATTCAAACATGTATCCTACTTATTACAATTGTACGGCGGATATTTATACACTCTAGTCTATTTTTGAGATTATAATCAATGAATTGTGATGTTCGCATGAATAGTTATACAATAACGTGAATTTCCGCGTTTTGACGTTACGTTGTGTGACGTCAAATGTAAACTTTCTGAAATCCAAATTACGCAGCTGTTTCTATGAGCCAGATATATTTGAGTACATGTTTGGAATGTGTTCAATAACATTGACATCCTAGATTAGTCGAGACCCTTTCCAAATTTTCAACTTTATTTTGACTGTAATAAAAATTAAACATTGTGCATGGTAGCTCGTGGTTTCCAAGAAAACAGGCGAGCAATTACGGGTGTTCTCTTCACGGTGTATTATTTGTAAAGAGTTGATTACGGGTTTTCTCTCACAGTGAACCTCGTGCAAATAATTTGCAAGAGTGTAATAAATATAAATATGCCACAAATAGTCAAATGCACCCTCAAACATATAAATGTACCTTCTCCGGGTTGTTAATGATCAGAAACGAGCAATGTTGAGTTGCATGTGAGCTGGTGGTGTCGGCAGCCCAGTTCGCGTATGGACCCGATAAATGTTTTTCTTTTTGTGTTAGTATATCGTTTACCGAGATTTTACATACATGTATGTACAGTAGATATGTGATATTATATGGATAAAATGTTATGTAATGCTAGTGTGAAAGTTCAAAAATGTACATGTAGTCGTAAACGTTACAGTACACTTTACATAGCGTCTCCCTTACTTTATACGCGTATCTGTTTCTGATTTAATTTCATTTATGTGTGTCAGATTGCATTTAGTGAATACAATTTCGTATTTGGTAAACTCTTGCATGTATCAGTAACGAGGGAATTGTATTACACACAATGTGATAACCATCGTGACTCATCAAAACTGTGAACATAATATGTGACGCGCCAAGCGAAAACCTTCTTTATGGGTCAAACATGCGAACTTGAGTTTTCAACCGTGATACTTAGAAAATTTGATCTCTCTCGAACATGCAATATGATATATAAGCCAATGTTGTATTCAACTGATAAACCATCTTTCTAGACCAACAAAGATATATTTCTGACATCACTTTGTCGCATCAACATTGTTTTGACAATACGTACGTTCCGTCGTCGTTATCAATATTTGCGGAAAGCGGACCGCGCGAGTCGTGACGTTTTCGTGCTACAATTGTACTCACACAGAAACTTCTCTTTGTTTCATCACAATGCACATATGTATGCACGACATGTATATTATTATTAATATATACTTATATATATTTCAAAACATTTATATATAATTTATAAATAATAAAAGAAACAATGCCAATTCGTTACAACGGCACACGTCGCTGGTAAATGATATTTCCGACGTCATGTAAAGTCCACTGGTGGAAGACTCGGACCTAGGACCCAATAAATGGCTCATTTGAAAAACGTTACACCACCCACCCGTTTCCGGTGTCTATTGTACGGAAATTGTTTGGTGGGGTAGCGGTGTGTCCTAGGTCCCAGTCTTCCACCTGTGGTAAAGTCCTTGGTTATAGCATATTATGTCACACAAGTTTCTATGGGGGCAGCCATTGTCGTGCTACGCCTAAATGGCGAGTACGACCAAGAAAATAGTGCCCTGTGGTGCCAACTTATTATATTGTGTTTTGGTCCGTCTTGCTTTGTATCTAAAACTCTACATATACTATTGTCTAAAGTTTTCACAGTTTTAAGCTCAGTTTATCAGTTAAATTTTGGAAAATACTAATCATGACAGTTCGTGCGTATGAATACAGCAGCTATTATCTTTAGGTCTCATGGGACAGTACGTACGGAGCTAGCTACACAAATTCTCCTCCGATATGTTATCTACGGCTACAATTTGACCCATTCAAAAATGTCAAAATTTAGTTAACTGTATATTTTATACCTTTAAACAAATAATCTTTGATGTAGAGCTAGTAAATTGCCCAACATAATAGAACAGGTAAATCATTTTCCCATGGAATCCATCTTTTCTCTAGTTGTTGTTGAACATTCAATATAACGAAATGAAGCTTTCAAATTTACAAGATGTACATGCAAATGTCAGATAAACACCTTGAGACGGTAAAATAATATGTATATAAAATGTATATCTGACGGTGGTCGCCAGACAGGATAAGTTTGTTTTCTTTGTGCATTCCGGTTTCAACCCAAATTATGAAACATGCAGACGCTTCCATCTACGCCGACTACAAATGTTCTCATGTTTGTTTGTAATTGTTATATAAATAAATTTTAAAAGAAATATTAGCATTATGATTACATCATAGTGATTTTGTGATGTGTTAGGTATCTAAAAATACCGGTCATATGGTTATTTAGTTTCAAATGTCATTTACAAGTCGTCCATATGATATTATGAAAATCATTTGCAATAACACTACATGTTTCCTTGAGGAAAACAGAAACAACTGACAACTGCACCATTATGAAAACAACTGTAAAATTCTGCCACACATATCCAACATTGAAATATTTGTGAGCCACAATTAGTAATGCGTACGGCTATACATAGGACAACTTATTGCAATAACGCAACGATTTCAAGTGTCAAAATCCGACGTGACGTTGGTAAATTTAAGCGTAACATTGCGACGTCATTTTCAGGCTTTCATGACGTTGTCATTAAGGCTGGTTTTCACAGAGCGCGGCCCATATTTATTGCCTAGATTGTTGGTAATTGGACCATCAAGAAGCTGCAGTTAAGTGTATTAACCCTTTGAACCCGAAAACTCGCTATAGCGGTTTATGCAAATAGTGCAGATCAAGATGAGCTGGCTCGTAACGAGCCGTCTCAACAGTATTTGCACTTTTTATGCCCCACCATGATAGTGGTGCGGGCATTTAGTGTTACCCTTCTCTGTCCGTCCCGTTCGTCCGTCCGTCCGTCCGTCACCAACCTTGTAAGTCCTAAAACTTTTAAACTGTGCTAGCTGCAGACCTGAAACTTTGTATATAGCTTCCTTATGATGAGTAGATGCGCAAAGTTTATTTTGATTTTTGATTCGACCTCGGGGTCATTGGTTATCTCCCCCTTTTCGACTTAGAATTTGGCAATTTTGCCTTGTAAGTCGTAAAACTTTTAAACCGTGCTAGCTACACACCTGAAACTTGGTATGTAGCTTCCTTATGATGAGTAATTGCGCAAAGTTTATTTCTATATTTGATTCGACCCCCGGGTCATGGGTTATCTCTCCTTTTGTACTTGGAATTTTGCCTCGTTTATTATCAAAGCGGTATTCGTTAACACATTTTCTAGTTGAAAGTAATTTTTGGGAACACAAACATTTTTTTTTCATAAATGGACTAGTCTGAAAACCATTTTGTGATGATTGGATTGGTTGCAAAATTAACATATCAAAATCCATTCCAGTTAATTAATGGTGAAAGGGTTAATGTGCAAATTTCTGCTGTAAAGTAAAATATTCATTTTCATGAGTTTCAACTTTTTTACAAAATTATCTTCATCTAAAATAGCTTCAGAAAAGTTATTGTTTGCAAACTGATATTCCTCCACCCGACACACACTTCGGTAGCAATCAGCAGTTTTGATGCAATTTGACACAACCACTGCTACTGCACTCTGCACCGGCCTAAAATGTTTCCGTCGTATTCCTGATGAATTCCCATTCATCTACATGCAGAATATACTGCATAAACACATTTTTGTCTAGTAACTGGCACCTGAATAATTTGGTAGAATAATCTCACAAAGCTCAGAGCTGCAAATGTCCCAAATTTTAGGTGAATAATTAGAAAGTGGATATTCAAATTTATCCCGTCAACACAGTGCGTATGTGCCGTGAAACACGGTGCCGTGAAACATTGTTGATATCCAGTCAATACTAGTTTTGCATTTTACAGCCATTTGTAGGTGTTCACGGGATAAATAGAATAGTAGGTTTGTGCCGTGAATGGGAAAAAATATCTGGCGCGGCACGGAAACGGGATGTGCTCGGCAGAGCCTCGCCCATCCCGTTTCCTGAGCCTTGCCAGATATTTTTTCCCATTCACGGCACTAACCTACTATTCTCTATATTGTAATGATAGAATGTGAGCAAAACTGCATTCCTTTCAATGAAAACAATACCGTTATTTCACTTTCGCATTTCATGGCACAAACCATTACCTGATAAACAGAATACCAAGTTAGTGTCTTTTAATATGAAGTTTATCAGTCTCAGCTAAGGAATAATTGGAATTCCTCGGTTCGCGAGCCAAAGAATTCCTATGCATTTCCTAGCTTTGCCGAATAAACTGGATATTAAAAGACACAGAATACATCTCGGGGGGCGCGACATGCTAGCCGCAGCCATCTACCGTCTGTTCCACGTTTGGCTGCCGACAAACTTTTGGCTGTTAAACACATTAAATCGAAAAAATATTTAAAAGTAAGTACTTTTTTATCAATAACAGAAAATTCACCCTCCCCAAAAAAAATTATTTGATGAAATTCCATCAAATATGGATTTTATTGCGAAAAACGATTTTCCTATGGGAATTTAACATGGGGGCTAAAAATAGATTTTTTTAAAAATATTTGTTTTATTTGTGGAACGATTTTCAAAATCTAACTTTCGTTTTCTTTGTTACATCATTTTCAAGCTATTTCGCAAGGTTTCGGAGTCAATTTCCAGAATTTTCTGTTTTTTTTATCCTTCAGGATCAAAAAACGAAAGATTTTGGAAATTGACTCCCCATGTTAGATTCCCATGGGAAAATCGTTTTTTCTTAATAAAATAAATATTTGATGGAATTTCATCCAACAAAATGTTTTCGGGAGGGTGAATTTTTTTGTTATTGATGAAAAAGTACTTACTTTTAAATACTTTTTCGATTTAATGTGTTTAATGGCCAAAAGCTTGTCGGCAGCAAAACGTGGAACAGACAGTAGTTCATGAAAAGTCGTACACATTCGAAAATCTACAAAATCACATGGCCTGTAAGGGCATTGCCAGCTTTTCAGAAGCCGATTTCATCAAAATTCTAAAGTTTACTTGCCTATCAAAGTGTACTTTGAGGGAGTAATCATTGATTTTTCCTAAAATGCATTATTTCATATAGAACAAACAACTGCATATATTTGATGATTAAAAGTATGCAGAATTATTCATTACGCAAACATTGCATTAGCGAGCGTACCCCACTACACCCCCAGTTACCTATGTAAACAGGGGGTCTAGTGAGGTACCCGCGCAATAGGTAATGCGGTCAAATAGGTCACGATGCAATGACTATTTTCGATCAATAAATTATGTTGTAAGCGATTGTAATGTGTATTTTAAATATGTTTATTATTAAAATGTATCATATCGGTACTCCTTTAAGTAATATTTGTATATTTTAAATGTATTGATGTTCTCATGAAGCGCATGAATATAAGTATTAATTATTCCAGCTTATATTGAGGCAAATCACACAGCCTTAAAACATAGTGCTGGAGTATAAAACATATTATATTACCGGTATATTATTGTCGCGCCTGCTTTAGCAGAGGCACGACTTGTCGGCGTTTTTTCTGTCCGCGTCGTTGTCGTCCGCGTCGTTGTCGTCCACGTCGTCCGTTTTTTTTGTAAGGCAAATGCGTTAAAGTTATTGTTTTTTCACATCAATGTTTGTCTAGAGATGATGCTTCATTACGCACACCCCCACATCCAAATTATCAAGGTAAAGGTCATTTATTTACTTGTAATGTTCACCGGTTTTGTAACAGAAATACGTTAAAGTTATTGTTTTTTCACAATATCTCTTTAACCCCTTGCCAGACTTTGATAATATTTCACATCAATGTTTGTCTAGGGATGATGCTTCATTACGCACACACCCACATCCAAATTCTCAAGGTCAAGGTCATTTATTTACTTGTAATGTTCACCGGTTTTGTAACAGAAATGCGTTAAAGTTATTGTTTTTTTCACAATATCTCTTTAACCCCTTGCCAGACATTGATAATATTTCATATCAATGTTTGTCTAGGGATGATGCTTCATTACGCCCAAACCGACATCCAAAGTCTGAGTGTCAAGGTCATTTATTTACTTGTAATGTTCACCGGTTTTGTAACAGAAATGCGTTAAAGTTATTGTTTTTTCACAATATCTCTTTAACCCCTGGTCAGACTTTGATAATATTTCACATCAATGTTTGTCTAGGAATGATGCTTCATTACGCACACCCCCACATCCAAATTTTGAAGGTCAAGGTCATTTATTTACTTGTAATGTTCACCGGATTTGTAACAGAAATGCGTTAAAGTTTATCACTATTAAACATTAATTACAATATGTATGCATATTATTAAAACAGTAGATGCTACCGCTGTTTTGCTATATGTGATATTTATAACAAATTTTTTTTTTTTTTTGCCGCGTACGGATTTCTGTCACACAAAGCGCCATTTTCAGTTCATATTTTGACCTGTGCATATGAACCGGACTAAGTTTAAACAATGCTCGATTCCGTCCAATTCAAATTTCTCTGCAGAATGTTCAGTCTAACTACATATGTAATGTTGCTAAATAAGTGTTAACGGCTGGAACATGGTCATCACTAAAAGGAAGAAACCACAGTCGTATTATTGAAAAATAAGATTTACCTGAGACCTCATGGGGGCCGCCATTAATCCAGTGTAAACAATAGACCGTGTGATCCCATTCCCTGAGTAGCCCCCGCTTAGTGAAACGGTGTGCTAATCATGATATTATGTACCCCAATAATTGGAAACGGTTTGAATTTCTCTGTAAAATCATAAAAAAAATAACGATGTATATTTAACATTGGATACGCGTAAACGGTATTACTCTCTCATCGGATCGTCAGTTGTCGTCGATAGTGATTTAACGTACTGATCTGGTCTTAATTTATTGTCAACTTTCAACGTCATTTTCAGAATATATGGCTGATTTTGGAATTAAATAACGGCAAATTACGATGACGTCTGCTCTGAAATATCTGTCAACTTGTGGACGTAATTTAAAGAAATCGATTATATTTGAATAAAGGCTACATCTGTGACTAATTACGAATTTACGTATGGTCATTGGCTACACCCGACATATTACACAGATTTAATTATAAATACACGTCGATTTGTGGGGAAAAAAATCGATAACGCGCAGTGTGTGACGAGGTGATGATCCGATGACACACCACACAGCTGTAAATGTTAACCCTTAGGCAATGTTTTGACACTGAAATGTCGTTTTGATGTGTGCCGCAACACCTCATTGTCGGAGACAACATGTCAATTAACGATATACTCTCGATTATACACAGATCTATTAGACGGCTGGTTATTTAATAAAAAGTAGTTCAGTACACCTTCGCCGATATTGTTTTTAGAAAATCAGTAATATTTTCCATAAATGGTGTTGAAAAGTTGACAAAAATGATATCACCGTATTTTTTTGGTTTTGCCGATATTGTTTTAAAAAATCAGTAATATTTTCCGTAAATGGTGTTGAAAATTGACACAAAATATATAGCCGCATTTCTCCGATATTCGTTTAGAAAATCACCAATATGTTCCGTAAATGTTGACACAAAATTCAGCGCTCACGCGGAATTCAAATAAATTAAAAAATAATAATTTAATAAATAGACGCTGAAGGCTACTGTGTTTGCGGCCAGTGAATTCTGGTCATGGTAGCCACAGGCGTAGTTTGAACAGTGTTATGATCAGATGGAGGACAATAATTATTTCAAATTCATAAAAAAATATATTTTGGGACAGTAAAAAATTATATGGTATAGACAGTGCCTCAAACTTAAAAAAGCAGTAACAAACTGTCTGTGTATATATTATTTAAAGACGGACACTTTCATCGTTGGTAAGTTTCTATCAATTTATAGCTATTTTTATTAAAATCATAAAATTGTGAAAATATTAAAATCACAAAAATAATATATATATGGAGAAAAAAAAATATATACCAAGTCGAGGTTTGAACCACCGACCCTTTCGGGAATCGGTAATTAAATCATAGTAGTCGGCGACCTTAACCTCACGACTATTGCACCATTTACGACTGTTACAATTGTACAGAAGTGCTATCAGTATTACGTAACCATTTGAATGTAATAATTATTAAATTATTTGCAACTCCATCTACAACGATACCGTTACAGCGATACGCTATTGAAACATGTATTAGTACCCATAACATATCAAAGTAATGTATCATTATATATCACAGGAGATAGATTATAACTATATATACTAATAAACAGAACAATCCGCTTGGCTCGAATGAAAATAGTTCGCGTGATAGTTGTATATATTGATTATCTCCCTTGCCAAAAGTAGTTCACTGATTTATTAATTCCAAATAAGATGTGTTTGCGTAATGATACTGAATTTATTACATTATCACAGCCAGTTTTGTAATAGATTCAGTATAATAAAAATTAATAAATTTATCCTAAAATTGAAAATTTCTCCCATAAAGTATACTTTGTTAGATAAGTATACTTTTCAATGTTGGTGAAATAGGCTACAGAAGTAAGAAAGTAAGAAAACCATATTATAAAGCACTATATAAAACAGAAAAAATCATTCAACTGTTTGATCACTAATGACATATGTACACTTGTGTTGTAGACGAACAAACAGAACAGTGATGGAAACTCCATTCTTCACATCGCCTGTCAGACAGATCATGAGAACCGTGTACATATTATGCTGAAGCTGCTTCAAGTAAGTTATCGTAATAACCCTAAATATTCGGACACCAATTGTTTTGGGAATCCCCTATAAATTATGGGTTTCCCAAAACAAATTGTGTCCAAATACATTGTTATTGTGATAAAGAAGTACCGTATTTACCCTATGTATTGGGACACCCTTTATATTGGGACACCCCCGTTTTGGGGAGAAATAATTATTTTTTAGGAAACAAGTTTTGGGACACATCACAATTTTAAAAAAATCAATAATTTCTGCACCTTAAGTATTGGGACATCTCTTTTTTTTTGGAATACTTTTAAACACAGTCCGGGATTCCGCTGGGGAAAATAAAAAAATCGCCACTCCAATTTTTAAAAAAAAAAATTTCAACGACTACCGGTCATGCCGACTATTGGCACATCTCGCTATAAACAGAGGCCGTCGCTGATTAACTAATATAACACAGTGCTGACGGTAAATCTGAGCTCTGTTGATTAAATAGATTACCAATAAACCGTATACATCGACAATGCCGCCTGTCAATGCCGGAATGTGATTTATTTGCGAAAATGATTTTGATTCACACGGAAATACTCCCGATACATCGCCCCGCCCTCTCATCAATATTCACGAGGTAAGTTTAAAGTACGGACATGTATCCGGTCACGGCATGCTCTCCATGCTATTATATCCAGACACTACCGAGGGATGGCGTTTCGATTGGGACAACTGGGTGGAAAGTATAGTACAGTGCGACCCCGTTAGTACACGAAAGTCCGGCGACATACAACCTTCCGTGTTGCTTATCCGAACCGTGCTATATCCGTTCTCGCCCAAGACGCATCATAATGTCAACAAAAAATACTTGTACACTGTACACTGTGACTGCGAATGAACGACGTCGCCAATGCCTATAATATGCCATAAGTTTTCAGTGTTATCTTCGCATGTGATAAATATATTGAATCCAAGAATTGTTAACGTCATGTTTTATTTATTCATCATGTTCATGTAGAATGTAGATCTACGCAGGTCCGTGCAATCCATTATTGTAAAGTGTAGAAAAAAGTGTAGTAAACACGTGTAGCCCCATCATCATTCGATGGCGCAATGACCCAATGACCGATATCCTGTTCCATCAGCTGCAACGTCACGTGACAAGCTCGTGCGTTGCAAACTGTGTTTACTCATATGGTGAGCACAGGTGGAAGACTCGGACCTGTGACACCAAAATAAATGCCTATTAAAAAAATCCCATTATCCCACCCACCTGGTATCGTACTGTACATGACTTTAATAATAGAACGAGATCAAGTGGGTGGGGTAATGGATATTTTTGTAATGGTCATTTTCTTTGTGTCACACGTCCAACTATTCCACCTGTGGGTTTGAGTACGCACAGAGTTTTAACCCTTTCAACACCACAGACCTGTATAGACATGTTTTTCCCGACGTGTTATAATTTTGCGCCAGTTCATGAGGTAATCAGGCTTATCACTGTAGATTTTCGACGAAGATGAATCTGATAATAGTGTACATTTTCTGTAAACGATATCGAATGTTGACGAATATTAAATTAGTAATTATTACGCATTTGCTCTGAAAATGTTATCAACTTTCCGATATATTTGCAGAAAAAAGTCAAATCATTCTCGGCGAAAATCTCGGTTATATAATAAAGTTGATTATCTCATGCACTGGCTCAATTATGATGTAGCGAAACAAGGCCAGTTGTCACGTACACATTTGTGTACATGCGCCTGGGGCGTGGGCAGTGCTGTAACAATTTAGTTAATCTGGGTTGAGTTAATCTGTGCCACTGATACGCGATCTCCGATTGGTCAGCCTTTTACACCTAATTAATATTCCACCAATGGTGAGCGCGAACGCATGCCGGAAAAATGAAATCGAGCACATAACAATTAGCACTGCTTTGTTACTGGGACCAATACTTGATCTTATTCTCAGTTTGCTCGGATTAATTTACGAAATGTGCAAACGTGATCAGCTGCACATTCACATCGGTGAGATAAAAGGAGGCTATGCGTCCATAAAAAAAAAAAATAAAAAATAAAAATAAAAATAATTGGGACACCAAAAAAAATAATTAATTTATTTTATATTATGTATTGGGACACATAGAATTTTATTTATTTTTACTATCCCAATACATAGGGTAAATACGGTACATGTACAACCATACTAACCATAAATATTTGGACACTCCTTGCTGTGAGAAACCATATATTAATGTGTGTTTCACAGAATAAATTGTATCCGAATATTTAAGGTTATTACAGTAATACTGTTTGTATCGGATCTGAAAATTGTTGTCTCCATCGCTCAAGAGGCCCACCTGTCGATTACAAAAGCATGTCTGAGAATAGGACTTCCGCAAAACATATTTCATTTTTATCTCATCATGTTGAGAATACAGTGCGACCCCGTTAGTACACGGAAGTCCGGCGACCTACAACCTTCCGTGTTGCTGATCCGAACTGTGCTATATCCGTTCTCGCCCAAGAAGCATCATAATGTCAACAAAAAATACATGTACACTGTGACTGCGAATGAACGACGTCGCCAATGCCTATAATATGTCATAAGTTTTCACTGTTATCTTCGCATGTAATAAATATATTGTAAACGCGTGTAGAAAAAAGTGTAGTAATGATGACGCAATGACCCAATGACCGATATCCTGTTCCATCAGCTACAACGTCACGTGACAAGCTCGTGCGTTGCAATCTGTGTTTACTCATATGGTGAGCACAGGTGGAAGACTCGGACCTATGACACCAAAATAAATGCCTATTAAAAAATTCCCATTATCCCTCCCACCTGGTATCGTACTGTACATGACTTTAATAATAGAACGAGATCAAGTGGGTGGGGTAATGGATATTTTTGTAATAGTCATTTTCTTTGTGTCACACGTCCGACTATTCCACCTGTGGGTTTGAGTACAGACCTGTATAGACATGTTTTGCCCGACGTGTTATAATATTGCGCCAGTTCATGAGGTAATCAGGCTTATTACGTGAGATTTTCGACGAAGATGAGTCTGATAATAGTGTACATTTTCTGTAATAGTGTACATTTTCTGTAAACGATATCGAATGTTGACGAATATTAAATTAGTAATTATTACGCATTTGCTCTGAAAATGTTATCAACTTTCCGATATATTTGCAGAAAAAAGTCAAATCATTCTCGGCGAAAATCTCAGTTATATAATAAAGTTGATTATCTCATGCACTGGCTCAATTATGATGTAGCGAAACAAGGCCAGTTGTCACGTACACATTTGTGTACATGCGCCGGGTGCGTGGGCAGTGCTGTAACAATTTAGTTAATCTGGGTTGAGTTAATCTGAGCGACTGATACGCGATCTCCGATTGGTCAGCCTTTACACCTAATTAATATTTCACCAATGGTGAGCGCGAACGCATGCCGGAAAAATGAAATCGAGCACATAACAATTAGCACTGCTTTGTTACTGGGACCAATAATTGATCTTATTCCCAGTTTGCTCGGATTAATTTACGAAATGTGCAAACGTGATCAGCTGCACATTCACATCGGTGAGATAAAAGGAGGCTATGCGTCCATAAAAAAAATTAAAAATTGTCCATTTTGGGTCTAATTTGGGAAAGAATCGCAAATTTAACACGATTTCTAACAATAGTCGTGTTACAAATTTAACACGATTTTGATATACAAATAGGCAAAAAATTCGGGAGCCAAGGCACAACCGTGTACTAACCGAAATCGTGTTATAGTGAAGCGTGTACTAACGGGGTCGCACTGTACATGAAAAAAACGTTGTGTTCAATATATTTTGACAACATGCGTTTATTTCAGTAACTAAATCTCCTTTAGCTTTCACATTTCGTCACAGTACTCTTTTCCTTGATGTAAATTAATTTTCAACAATATTAACCGCATATCACGCGCTGCACAGTGGTACTACTGTCTGTTCCACGTTTTGCTGCCGACAAACTTTTGGCTATTAAACACATTAAATCTAAAAAATATTTAAAAGTAAGTACGTTTTTATCAATAACAAAAAAAATCATTTGATTTCATTGCGAAAAAACGATTTTCCTATGGGAATTTAACATGGGGGCTAAAAATAGATTTTTTTTAAATACCGTAAAGATTCTAATAGACGCCCATGCTCTAATAGATGCCCACCCCCCACTTTTTACGTTGAAAATGACACATTTTTTGGCCGATTTTCACGAAATTAGTGCCTCTAATAAACGCCCATTACCGACTTGAAACAAAATCGGAGCTAATAGTCCAATTAGATTTTTTTTCTTTCCATTATTTTGAAAGCAACTTCCTTTAAACTCGGGGAAAAAACATAATTGCTACTTTCACTTTCAAAAGTGGAAGCGAAATTCGACTGTTTCCGGTGTCACAGTAAATTCCTCATCAGCACTAGCTATTTGCACGGACACAGGGTGATCAGAATTTACACGGTTACGGAGACGCCATTTTCAAAGCATCTCAAACCCGACAGATCCGAAACGCTGACGAAACGTCCGTAGGCATAAATCTGATCAGCATTAATGATTGACGCTGTCTTGATATACATTACCATTAAATTTAACATTTCTACCGACTGTACCGTAATGACCAGAGTGGGCCGAAACGTCTTGGCCCATATGTTTATAAACTGACAGACAGTACAATCAAGTCTGGCGTTTGAGAGTAACGTCCCTTAGTTACGTTTTTGTTCAGATAGCAGAACATCGTATATTTTTTTATCATTTTCCCTTTGCTGAGTAACACTTGCCTCTATTAAACGCCCACCCTGGACTTCGGAGCCAGTGGTGATTCTAATAGACGCCCGGGTGATTCTAATAGACGCCCGGGCGTCTATTATAATCTTTACGGTACTTTTTTAGCTCACCTGAGCGAAGCTCATGTGAGCTATTGTTACCGCAATGTGTCCGTCGTCCGTCGTCGTCGTCCGTGAACATTTTCAAACGTCTTCTCCTCGGTAACCATTGGGCCTATGGTCACCAAACTTCATGGTCATGGTCCTTAGGTAGGGGGATTACAAAATTGTTAAAATGACGTCATTACGTAATCCAAGATGGCCGCCATCTAAAAATAGCACAAATTCTTAAAAAATCTTCTTCTCAAGAACCGCCAACCGGATTTCGACAAAACTTGGTAGGAATGATCGATGTACATTGCTCGAAGGTATCAATGAGGCGATCACTCTGGTGCATTTTTTGTCGAAATTGGATTGTTATGTCATCCAAGATGGCCGCCGAAAGGTCAAAAGGTAGTTCTTTTATTAGAGATTTCAAAATTCTTCTTCACATGAACCGCTTGGCCCAAGGTAGCCAAACTTAAAAGTTATGGTCCATGGGTGAAGCCTTTTCAGATTTGTTAAAATGGAGGTCATCGCTAATCCAAGATGGCCGCCGTCTAAAAATAGCATAAATTCTTAAAAAATCTTCTTCTCATGAACCGCTTGCCGGATTTCGACGAAACTTGGTAGGAATGATCGATGTACATTGCTCTTTGAAAGTTGTTAAAATGGTGACCCCGGGGTCAAAAATGGGCGTGGCCCGTGGGGTCAAATTGGGGTCAAATTTTATTTTTGACTGAATATGGTCATGTCATATATCAAATTGAAGGTATTAATGAGGCGATCATTCTGGTGCAATATTTGTCGGAATCGGATGATTATGTCATCCATAATGGCCACCAAAAGGTCCATTTATTCAAGATTTTTAACGTCTTTTTCTCAGGAACCACATGGCCGATGCTGGGTGAAGCATTTTCAGATTTTGTAAAATGAGAGTCATCGCTTAATCCAAGATGACCGCCATCTAAAAATAGCACAATTTTTTTAAAACACATGAACTCAATGTCACATTCTCCTCTGGTGTTCATGGAGTCAGGTGAGCGAATTAGGGCCATCATGGCCCTCTTGTTTTATTTGTGGACCGATTTTCAAAATTGAACTTTTGTTTTCTTAGTTACATCATTTTCAAGCTGTCTCGCCAGATTTCGGGGTCAATTTCCAAAAATTTTCATTTTTTGATCCTTCAGGATCAAAAAACAAAAAATTTGGTAAATTGACTCCCCATGTTAAATTCTCATAGGAAAATCGTTTTTTCGCAATAAAATAAATATTTGATGGAATATCATACAATAATTTTTTTTTGGGAAGGGTGACTTTTTTGTTATTGATGAAAAAGTACTTACTTTTAAATATTTTTTAGATTTCATGCGTTTAATGGCCAAAATTTTGTCGGCAGCAAAACGTGGATCAGACAGTAGTTTGGTATGCTGTGCATGTTATCTATCATCATCCATATTTTCATTCCCAACTGCAATATGTCATAAAAAGTAATTCATGAAAAATAATGGCATTTTTTTGTATATGTTTCAGTAAATGATGTCAAAGGTATATTATATTCCACAATTGCCTTGAATACTTTATCAACGCGTGACGTCATTTACAGTAAATATCAGTTTCTGTAAATATTTGTCATGAAAAATCACACATCTTCTTGGGTACACAAGCACATGGTGGCTTGTCTCATGTGGCTTTGACTGGGGATTATAGCAGTTGTGACCAGTCCAGCTCCTGATTTTCCAGCTCACTCCCACAGCCTTATAAGGATACATACTGTTTGTCAGAAGCGTGATTGGTGCTTCATTGACTGTATGGCGAACTGTGTAGATCCTGATCAGACTGCGCGGATGCACAGGCTGAACTGGATCTGCACAGGTCGCAAATGCAATAAGCAGCATTTTTCCAGTCACGGCCATATATTAGACAAATAAAATGATAAATTGATATTTCAGAATGACTGTAAAGCAGGCCTGTTTAACAAGTCCAAGCAAACAGCGCTGGATATTGCAGCCTCGTACAACAAGACAGGTACGTGCAAACGATTGTCATATTATTATACCCCCGGCATTCAAAGTATATCAACGGTGGGTGGCGGGTGGGAGCATGTGATGGGTAATTCAACGCTCAGGGTGCATCGTTACCGCAATTCCGACTGGAGACCTGATTTGGCCCTCATATACATCTTTGGCAGTTTGTATGTGACAGTTAAATCCCTTATATGAGTATTACGATTATTCATAATCCTATTTTAGGGGAAGGGGCCAAGTGAATTTGGTGTGGTATGGACCTGGCACCAAGTCGGGTTATTCTAACTTCAGGGCTGAATATATTTTTTCTCAATGTAAATATTCCCTTCTGATTTCCCCCCCAATGCAGCAGGTTAAAGCGTTTGCCTGGCCTTACATGACCTTAGCTGTTGATAGGCCGTTAAACACCAATAATTCCAGCACAAAAATATTTACACAATTCCCTAACATTTGATTGGCTCATAGCAAGTTTCTGTCCAAAATTTATATCCCAGTAAACTCCCACGCCGAACTACTTTCCATAACCGTGAGGCGCAGTTAAAATAATTCTTAAGAAAACGGAAAATAAACACATTTCCTTGATGAATTTATTTCAAATGCTGGAATTATAAGGAATGAATGGCCAGTATTCCCGCGACTTTTCCAAGTTTATACCCCGATAAATTCCACAAAAAGGCCATTCATTCCTACATTAACACTGAGATACCTTTAACACTGAGAATACAGTAAACGTCAATTGGTATCTGCTGTTGTTTTATTCTTTTCTGTCAATTCATCTTTCTCAATAAAAAGATGGTTTAACTGCACTTTAAAATAATTTCCAGTTATCAGGCAATGCTAGGAAATGTCTAGGAATTCCAAGGCTAGATAAACGTGATATCAAGATGCTAGCATTGTATACTGTATTTATTAATCTTGGCCAACCACAGACGCGGTCTCGACGCTATTGGACCACGACCCTCGGCTGAAACAGAACACGCTGGCGATTGTGGAGGCGTCTGTGCGCGGCAACTACCGTGTCGTCGAGATGTTACTTGACTACGGCATTCACCCGAACAGCCTCGATGACAGCAAGAAACTGGACACACGACCACTCATTGAGGCAGTCCGCTTTATGAGGTAAATTATTGTTTAGATATGGCAAAAATCAGACATGGACCCAGAGCTCCAGATAAGGTGCGTATTGGCGTATTTTACACACTTATTTTAGCAGAATACGCATTGATTATCAAAAGTGGAAGTACAAAATACGCACAGCAATGTGAAAATACGCATTGATTTTCAAATTGAGTAGTGAAAATAATGTTGAAAATTTACTTAGTTGAGCTGCAAAAGCTTTTTGTAGCTCAAATAAGTGATTTTTTTTATCATTTGGAACAAGTAATAAGGAAGAAAATCAATAACAGTAAAAGTAAATTACGCATTGAATTTGAAATCTGGGCATACAATACTCTTTAGATACAGAACTTATCTGGAGCTCTGCATGGACCATTGTCTAGATATGACGAAAATTGCTGATGTTACTCCATGATGTCAAATTTTCATCACATCCAAATAAGCATTAATGTACAATTTTCGTCATATCTAGACAATTGTTAGGCTCCAATGTTTTCATCATACCCAAACAATTCTTAACGTCTGAGTTTCTTCATGTTTAAACAATTTGTCAAAATTTTCGTCATATCTAGTCAATTGTTTATATTGAATTTTCATCATATCTAAACAATCGTTAATCTCCACTTTTCATCAAGCTCAAACAGTCGTTCATGACTGATTTTCATTGTATAAAAATAATCATTATGCCCCCTATGCAACAGCATGAGGGGCTTATTGTGCTGCTCTTGAGGTTCCGTATATCCGTCCGTATGTCCTCTGTCTGTGTATTTACGTCAAAAAGTTTTATGTCGAAAATTTTGTAAGAGTTTCTCCATCATTATTAAGAAGTATTGCTTTAATATTTGGACATTTCATTCACCTGAACATTCACCTGACATGACCTTGACCTTTGTGACCTTCAAAATGGTGCTGAAACACTTAGTAATTATCTTACGTCAAAAAGTTTGTAACAGTTTCTCCATCATGTAATATGTTCAATATTACTTAAAGGCTTGCTTTAATATTTGGACAGTTCATGTTTAATAGTAATTATCTATGTCAACTAACAATAATAGTCTGTGCTCTCTTAGTATACGTTGTACTGCATGACTGCATGCTACCTAATTATGCCACCACAATCATTGTTGTCTCTGTCCGTCCGTCCATCCATCCGAGCTTACAAATGGATACATGTGTGGCTAGGAGAACAATAGGTTATGTAATATTCTATTGTTCCGTGATTTTATGTGGCTAAAAATGGGTTTATGTGGCTACAGAACAATAGGGATGAACAAAGGAAAAGGTTAGGGTTAGCCACATAAGTATCCATTTGTAGGAACGTCCGTCCGTCGTCCGTCCGAGCAACCAAGGGTGTAGAAGGGGCCATGGGGCAGAGCCTAACACAAAAGAATCCTTAGATTTATTCTGTGTGGCCCCTTATTCTATTCATTTCAAGGGGCCATCTCTTTGATTTAGAACAATGGAAATGGCCCCTTCTTCACTATTGGTGGGTCGTCCGTCCATCCGTCCGTCCGTTCGGAATTTGCGTTTATGGCTCCCTACTATCTCTGTTACCATAAGTCGGATTGGCTTGAAACTTCATTTACTTATTCGCTGCCATCCATATTTTCATTCTACAGCCCGCACATCAGGCACCTGTGCTGAAGGTAACTATACATGTATTCTGAATGTAATAACTTAACCCTGTCACCCCTAAACAACTGGAGTGAATTTTGATATTTTAATTACCTAACTAACCCTATCATCACAAAATGATTTTCAGGCCAGTCCATTTACATGTATGAAAAGAGGTGTTTTTTCTTCTAAAAAAATAAAAATTACTTGCAAAAAGTGCAGATCTAGATGAGACGGCTCGTTACGAGCCGGCTCATCTAGATCTACACTTTTTGCAAACACCGCTATAGAGGTACTGCCGGTTAAATATGGGTCGAACCCGTTGGCCCAACCTTAAATTACCTTAGCTGTTGATAGGCTGTTAAACACCCATCAAATCAAATCAACCGTTGCTGCCCTGACAGGTTTGACGTGGCCGAGACCCTACTCAAGTACGGAGCCGATTCGGCCTCTACAAACGGCATGATGGAGGTATGCCACGCCCATCATTATAAAACTCGCCTCGATATTATGAACCATATATAGGCCATAGAAAAAGTACTTTGGTTCTGAGATATTCCCTTCGCGTCAAGCATTTTATCATCAAATACAATCATACTGTAAATTCGCAAGATGATCAATAAAAAACATTACCATGCAAATATATGTTAAATCCAATCATATCTGATGAAACTCCAATTAGGTTATAGCAACTTTATAAAACATATACGCTTCTGGCAACTTGATACAAATAAGAGATGAACACCTCAACAAAAAAAAAAAAACCTGCCCTCCCGCATCGCATTCCACAAATCCCGTGTCTGAGAACCAAAGTACTTTTTTATGGCCTTAGCCTGTGCTTCTATTTTGTGTTCGAAATCAGGAAGTATGCGTTTAAGCATTTATTAGACAGCAAGCATGTATATACTCGTGATAGTACAGTCTACATTCATAGTCAAAGTCAGTTAAATCGAATTCCCTCGTTACGTCAAATTCGTGTCCAAGTCCCGTTTCAGATCTATTATTTTCAATGTAACTGGCTACGGTTAAGTCGAATTTCGTTACGTCAAATTTTCGCCAATTCAAACTAATTGTTAGGTCCCGAAACAGAAATGTGTAGTATTTCACTCTTGTTAAGTCAAAGTGTCAGTTTGCGCTCGAAGTGCGAATTCGCGGCACCAATTTACTGGATCAAAGACTGGACTTGCTTACCTGTAACAAACGTTGAATAAGCATTAAAGGTGATTTCCTCGACATCAATTAAACTTAGCTCATCTGATTTAATCAGCACCAATTACACTTAGCTCATTTGATTTAATCAGTTATTTTATTTGCTGAAATATTTTATAAATACAGTCGAACCTGTGCTAAAGACCACCTCCGAAGAGCAATCACCTGGCTTTAAAGGCCACACTTTTGTTGTCCCAATGGCACAATTACTATATAAATGACCCTACGAATAAAGACCACCTGTGAACAAAGGCCAGATTGTTCACATCCCATGGCTGGCCTTTATTCACAGGTTTGACTGTACATAAATACTTCAAAAGTTGTCACACCATGTCAACTTTCGATCAAAAATCAAAAATCGAAGATACAATAAAAATGGTTTTCTGAAATCCATCTTGTCCAGACTAGACTCGTTTGCATATGTCATCAGATGTGAAACGTTGCCTGAGTATATAGACTGAGTATATAGACTCACATTCACCCTCCGATTGATAAATGCTGTGAGTATATATAATCAAGACCGGTATGCACAACAACTTGTTAATTTCCGGTTTACATGCTTTATGTATTTAATAAACATAATAAAATGTTACTTTACTGCTTTGAATTATCTTTTCTTGTTAAACCCTGATAATACAGATATGTATACTTAGTTCGACTACACACATGATGTGTGTATAGGCAAACGCAAATGCATTAGAGTTGCAAAAGTGTAATTCCGTGTGTCACCGGTCGTATGGGAGTTGCATCTCGTAACATGTATGGCAATATTTCGAGGTACTGTTCAGATTTTGTTACGTCGAACTTTGTATTTATCACAGTCCGATGGACTTCGAGTAAATGAGCGTAGACTGTACTTTGAATTGGATTGAAATGTTATTGAAATTTAAGGCAGCTTAAAAGGGACATCTGCACTTACATGTACTTTATATCTCGTTCCCACGACATAGCATCTCGTTTCCATGAGGTAGGATCTCGTACCCACAAGTTACCGTAGCTATCTCGTTCCCATGATGCAGCAATATCCTTCCTATGAGTTATGTATCTCTTTCCCATGATTTTATCTCTTACCCCTTACAATGCTGAATTAGATGTTGTCGTCTCCTGTCTATTTTTAGCTCACCTGAGCGAAGCTCATGTGAGCTATTGTTACCGCAATGTGTCCGTCGTCCGTCGTCCTTGAACATTTTCAAACGTCTTCTCCTCGGTAACCATTGGGCATATAGTCACCAAACTTCATGATCATGGTCCTTAGGTAGGGGGATTACAACATTGTTAAGATGACGTCATTACATAATCCAAGATGGCCGCCGTCTAAAAATAGCACAGATTCTTCAAAAATCTTCTTCTCAAGAACCGCCAACCGGATTTCGACAAAACTTGGTAGGAATGATTGATGTACAAAGCTCTTTCAAAGTTGTTAAAATGGTGACCCCGGGGTCAACAATGGGTGTGGCCCGTGGGGTTAAATTGGGGTCAAATTTTATTTTTGACCGAATATGGTCATGTCACATATCAAATCGAAGGTATCAACATGGCGATCACTCTGGTGAATTTTTTGTCGAAATCTGATGGTTATGTCATCCAAGATGGCCGCCAAAAGGTCGTTCTTTTATTAGAGATTTCAAAATTCTTCTTCACATGAACCACTTGGCCCATGGTAGCCAAACTTAAAAATTATGGTCCATGGGTGAAGCCTTTTTCAAATTTGATAAAATGGAGGTCATCGCTAATCCAAGATGGCCGCCGTCTAAAAATAGCATAAATTCTTAAAAAAATTCTTCTCATGAACCGCTAGCCGGATTTCGACGAAATTTGGTAGGAATGATCGATGTACAATGCTCTTTCAAAGTTGTTTAAATGAGGACCCCGGGGTCAAAAATTGGCGAGGCCTGTGGGGTCAAATTGGGGTCAAATTTTATTTTTGACCGAATATGGTCATGTTATATATCAAATCGAAGGTATCAATAAGGCGATTGCTCTAGTGCATTTTTTTTGTCGAAATTGGATGGTTATGTCATCCATTATGGCCGCCGAAAGGTCAAAAGGTCGTTCTTTTATTAGAGATTTCAAAATTCTTCTTCACATGAACCACTTGGCCCATGGTAGCCAAACTTAAAAGTTATGGTCCATGGGTGAAGTCTTTTCAGATTTGTTAAAATGGAGGTCATCGCTAATCCATGATGACTGCCGTCTAAAAATAGCATAAATTCTTAAAAAAAATTCTTCTCATAAACTGCTAGCCGGATTTCGACGAAACTTTGTAGGAATGATCGATGTACAATGCTCTTTCAAAGTTGTTAAAATGGTGACCCCAGGGTCAAAAATGGGCGTGGCCCGTAGGGTAAAATTAGGGTCAAATTTTATTTTTGACCGAATATGGTCATGTCTATATCAAATCGAAGGTATCAACGAGGCGATTGCTCTGGTACATTTTTTGTCGAAATTTGATGGTCATGTCATCGAAGATGGCCACCGAAAGGTAAAAAAGTTGTTCTTTTATTAGTGATTTCAAAATTATTCTTCACACGAACCGCTTGGCCCATGGTGGCCAAACTTCACAGTTATGTTCCATGAGTGAAGATTTTCCGATTTGTTAAAACGGAGGTCGTCCTTATCCAAGATGGCCGCCGTCTAAAAATAGCACAAATTCTTAAAAAAAATTCTCATGAACCGTCAGCCGTATTTCGAAACTTGGTAGGAATGATCGATGTAGAATGTTCTTTCAAACGTGTTAAAATGGTGACCCCAGGGTAAAAAATGGGCGTGGCCCGTAGGGTAAAATTAGGGTCAAATTTTATTTTTGACCGAATATGGTCATGTCTATATCAAATCGAAGGTATCAACGAGGCGATTGCTCTGGTACATTTTTTGTCGAAATTGGATGGTCATGTCATCGAAGATGGCCACCGAAAGGTAAAAAAGTTGTTCTTTTATTAGTGATTTCAAAATTATTCTTCACACGAACCGCTTGGCCCATGGTGGCAAAACTTCACAGTTATGTTCCATGAGTGAAGATTTTCCGATTTGTTAAAACGGAGGTCGTCGCTAATCCAAGATGGCCGCCATCTAAAAATAGCACAAATTCTTTAAAAAATGTCTCATGGACCGTCAGCCGTATTTCGAAACTTGGTAGGAATGATCGATGTAGAATGTTCTTTCAAACGTGTTAAAATGGTGACCCCAGCGTCAAAAATGGGCGTGGCCCATGGGGTCAAATTGGGGTCAAATTTTATTTTTGACCGAATATGCTCATGTCATTTAACAAATTGAATGTATCGATGAGGCAATTGCTCTGGTGCAATATTTGTTGGAATCGGATGATTATGATGTCCATGATGGCCGCAAAAAGGTCCATTTATTCAAAATTTTGATCGTCTTTTTCTCAGGAACCACATGGCCGATGCTGGCCAAACTTCATAGTAAGTCAAGATCCTTGGGTGAAGCATTTTCAGATTTGGTAAAATGAGTCATCGCTTAATCTAAGATGACCGCCATCTAAAACTAGCACAATGTTTTTAAAACACATGAACTCAATGTCACATTCTCCTCTGGTGTTCATAGAGTCAGTTGAGCGAATTAGGGCCATCATGGCCCTCTTGTTTATTTTCCATTTTTCTCGTCAAAAACATACTTTTACAGCATTGTCTGATGAAACTCATTCCATTGGAAATGATTCTAAAATGCTGCCAAACCTTGTTTATTGACAGAAAATATAAAATATGAAACAACTGCAGACGACACTTCGTTTCCCGCATTCTAAGGGTTAAATAGCAAATATTACTCCATTACTCCATCATTTTGAATGACTTGTGCTACCTTTTGATTGGCAGAATATGTTGTGGAAACAAGTTAGCTAACTAGTGGGAACGAGATGCTGTGTTATGGGAATGAGATTTCTCCATGAAGATGTCCATGTTGATACCACTCATTTGAACCGTCTCATTGAGTGGTAACAACATATACTTTTGAGATGAAATAAAGAAAATCTGTATTTTTTTCTCATAAAAGTTTCATACTACATGTACTATAATTGTATCCCGTCTTTAATGGGTTAAGCTGCCATAGAAATCCTCTCCAATCAGAAGTTTTGATTGACTGAGGCTGAGCTGTAGCCTCAGCCAAACCAACTGTATGCTTTTGTGAATAAACCTATGGAGCATGCACTGGTCAGAGGCTCTGACACATTCTAGAAACTCTTGCCTGAAGAGAAGCTTGATTTGCTGAGCTTCAACTGTGTTCAGCTTCAGCTCAAATCGTTTGATTTCATGTTATAGAAATCAAATGTTTCATTTGCTCACCGACAACTAATTAAACTGACTGTTTTTGTGTATGAGATTAAAGTACATGCTCAATTTTCAAAAGCTTGTATACATGTCGTACGCCCTAACCGTAGTACTTACATCTACTGTCTGTTTCACGAAACCTGCACAAATTTTACTGCCATATAGACAATGCAAAAACAATATTTTCTTCGATAAAAGGAAATGGAGCAGTTGGGGGAAGAATAAAAAATAGAAAAAAATGGAAATTGACTTTGAAACCTGTCTAGTTTGCTCGGAATTGATGTAACTAAGAATACAAAATTTAAATTTTGAAAATCTGTCCACTATTTCTGAAATTAGAAAAATTTCCCCATACGTAAATCCCCATAGACATCTTCAGTCTGTGAAGATGTCTATGGGGATTTAACATGGGGAAATTTTGTTTTCGCAATAAAATAAATAAATAATATATATTTTTAGTAGGCTGCCAGCTGAGAAAAGGTACCGTATGACATTCACAACAATAGCAGATATTGCATGCGTTCAATTGGATTAGAATCTAATCGATTTGCTGTCGGATGATAGTGAACATATTGATGTGACTGAATGGCAAACGGCATAGACATGTGGAGGTGTAGGCTGATCTGGTGTTATGCTGTTTGCACATGTTATTAGATACATTTTCGTAGCCGGAGGCCTATCTACAATATTTGTGGCTGTGACTGGAGAAATAGGGCTTATGGGTTTTGCGACCAGTGTAGATCCAGATTTGACTGTGCATCCGTACAGTTTGATTAGGATCTGCACTGTCCGCCATTCCAACAATGAAACACCTGTCATTCTTCTAACAAGCAGTATATATAGATGATTAACAGACCACATGAAAGTGATATTTGATCAGGAGCTACACTGGTCGCTAATCCCATAAGTCCCATTTCTCCAGTCACAGCCACATTTAATGCAACTTTATCGCCTCAAAGAACTAATACCATGCTCTTTGTGATCTTGATACTGCATTTGAAGTTCTGTAGCCGATTTCATCAAAATTGCAAAGTATATTTATCTAGCAAAGTATACTTTGAGGGAGTAATCATTTATTTCACAGAAATGCATTATTTCATATAGAACTAACCACTGCATATATTTGATGATTAAAATTATGCAGAATTATTATACTGAATTTATTACATTATCACAGCCATTTTGGCTGTGATAATGTAATAAATTCAGTACATTGTATAATCAAAATTAATAAATTTGTCATAAAATTTAAAATTTCTCCCTCAAAGTATACTTTACTACAAAGAGTATACTTTGCAATGTTGATGAAATAGGCCACTGTTATGCACCCATTTTGTTGTTTGGTTTACAAAGCATGATCGTGTGTGTTGTGGTATATGTCAGTGCTGCACTATTTGCCAATCAGTTAGGCACACCATTTCCCTGATTCTAACAAACTGTATAGATCCGTCTCAGGCTGCACAAGTCAGCTAGAAGATCAGGAGGCCATTTCACTAAACTTTGACTATAATGTTCGCAAGTGCAACATTATGATAGTCTGTAAATTTCACATTAACATTGTTTTCTTGTAAACAATTACTGGATTTACATTTATTGAGCATATGTTCAATAAATGTAAATCCATTAATTAAAATTTCTAGACGATCTTAATTTTGCACTTACGAACATTTTAGTCGTACAAAGTTTAGTGAAACGGCCCCCTGTAGCCGATTTCACAAAAACTCTTTGTGCTTCAATTAATTAATATTTTTATACGACCGTTTTTAAGAAACGGTACGTATTATGTTTTACCGCACGGCGGGCGGGCGGGCTTGCGGCTGAAGAAAAAGCGCATAGTTCGTGTACACAACTCCTCCAAAACCGTTCAGTCGATCGATCTGAAACTATACACATGTCTTCTACACATATTGAAGATGTGCACCTTGGTGTTTTTATGCCGAAAACATATTTTTTAACAAAAATATCGCCTTTTTAACTTAGCCATTTTTTCTACATTTTTCTATACAATTCTATATACGATACAGAGTTTGTGTACACAACTCCTCCGAAACCGTTCAGTCGATCGTTCTGAAACTATACACACGTCTTGTACACATATTGAAGATGTGCACCTTGGTGTTTTTATGTCGAAAAAATATTTTTTAACAAAAATATCATCTTTTTAACTTAGCCATTTTTTCTACATTTTTCTATACAATTCTATATACAGTACAGAGTTTGTGTACACAACTCCTCCAAACCGTTCAGTCGATCATTCTGAAACTATACACACGTCTTCTACACATATTTAAGATGTGCACCTTTGTGTTTTTATGCCGAAAAAATATTTTTTAACAAAAATATCGCCTTTTTAACTTGGCCATTTTTTCTACATTTTTCTATGCAATTCTATATACGGTACAGAGTTTGTGTACACATCTCCTCCGAAACCGTTCAGTCGATCGTTCTGAAACTATACACACGTCTTGTACACATATTGAAGATGTGCACCTTGGTGTTTTTATGCCGAAAAAATATTTTTGTAACAAAAATATCGCCTTTTTAACTTAGCCATTTTTTCTTCATTTTTCTATACATTTCTATATACGGTACAGAGTTTGTGTACACAACTCCTCCGAAACCGTTCAGTCGATCGTTCTGAAACTATACACACGTCTTCTACACATATTGAAGATGTGCACCTTGGTGTTTTTATGCCGAAAAAATATTTTTTAACAAAAATATCACCTTTTTAACATAGCCATTTTTTCTACATTATTGTATCCAATTCCCTATCATTTCTACTTTACACTCTACTTTTCTATCTCTGCTTAAATTAGCAGATTAGTATACATGTTTAGCACAACGAGACTTTCAAATTCTCATTAATGTTTCTTGCCTTGGTGACAGCTTCACATTTCTGCATCTTCGCTGTCTGGCCCATATTCGACGGGCGTATTTTGTGACTTGCGGCACTCTTGTTATTTAATGAAATAAAAAAACTATTCAAAACAATTGCTGTGATAATGTGATAAATACCGTATAACTATGGATTATGCATAGTTTTAATCATCAACAGGCATTTGTATTATATGAAATAATTTCGGTGCAAATAAATAATGCCTCCCTCAAAGTGCACTTGTGGTGATAAGTGTGCATGTACTTAGCAGTTTTGGTGAAATTGGCTTCAGGAATTAGACTACGGGCAAAAACTATTTTCCCCATTTCTTCAGTCACAGCCACATATACTTACACAACTTGATACAGTGAAACCTCGCTAAACCAGACACCCTGGGAGGTCCCCAGGGTGTCCGGTTTAGCGAGGCTTCACCGTAAATTAGGCATTTGATTATTCCGAGCCATATTTCCAAATTTTACCAGGCCTGTCAGACATGGTGGTCATGGGTGGTTGGTCGGGCGAATGTGACGATGTAAATTAACGGTAGGGGTTCCTCCTTATAGAAATCACGATTTGCCTGGTTTGGCTCACAGGTACCGTTTTTATACAACCGTTTTTAAAAAAACGGTACGTATTATGTTTTACCTCGGGGCGGGCGGGCGGGCGGGTGGCGGACATAAAAAGTGCATATTTTATGTACACAACTCCTCCGAAACCATTCAGTCGATCGATCTGAAACTATGCACACGTTTTCTACACATATTGAAGATGTGCACCTTGGTGATTTTATGCCGAACAAATAGTTTTTAACAAAAATCACGTTTTTAACTTTTTTGTACATTTTTCTATACAATTCTATATAGGGTACAGAGTTTGTGTACACAACTCCTCCGAAACCGTTCAGTCGATCCATCTGAAACTATACACACGTCTTCTACACATATTGAAGATGTGCACCTTGGTGTTTTTATGGCGAAAAAATATTTTTTAACAAAGATATCACCTTTTTAACTTAGCCATTTTTTGTACATTTTTCTATACAATTCTATATAGTGTACAGAGTTATGTACACAACTCCTCTGAAACAGTTCAGTCGATCGATCTGAAACTATACACACGTCTTCTACACATATTGAAGATGTGCATCTTTGTGTTTTTTTGACGAAAAAATATTTTTTAGCAAAAAATATCACCTTCAAGTTTTTAACTTAACCATTTTTTCTACATTTTTCTATACAATTCTATATAGGGTACAGCGTTTGTGTACACAACTCCTCTGAAACCGTTTAGTCGATCAATCTGAAACTATACACATGTACATCTTCTACATATATTGAAGATGTGCACCTTGGACATTTTATGCCGAAAAAATATTTTTTAACAAAAATATCACCTTTTTAACTTAGCCATTTTTTCTACATTTTTGTATCCAATTCTATATCATTTCTACTTTACACATCGCTGCCTAAATTAGTATACATGTTTAGCACAACGAGAGGAAGATATAATGCTATAGAGTTTCAACTTCTCATTAATGTTTCTTGCCTTGGTGGTGACAGCTTCACATTTCTGCATCATCGCTGTCTGGCCCATATTCGACGGGTGTATTTTGTGACTTACGGCACTCTTGTTACAATTATTTTCTGATTTCCATATTATTTTCTCATTTTTGTGATGAAAAGACTACAATTACATTTGAAATTTCTGAGTAAAGTGTAAGATTTTCAGGAAATAATTGGAAGTAGAAGTTGCTTGATATTTGGTCAACAATGCTAGTAACCTTGTGATGTTATCTGAAAGTCAGTCTGAAAGTCAGTCTGAAAGTCGAACACTGAGAAATGGCAGGACCTGGGCCCGTTTCAATAAACTTCGTACGACTAAGATGTTCGTAAGTGCAAATTTATGATCGTCTAGAAATTTCAATTGATGTATTTACATTTATTGAGCATAGGCTGCATATGCAGCCTATGCTCAATAAATGTAAATCCAATAATTGCTTACAAGAAAACATTAACATTTTCAGAATATCATAATTTTGCACATACCGGTACAAACATTTTAGTCGTACAAAGGTTAGTGAAACGGCCCCCTGATATGTGTTTTACCACTTTACTTCCTTTGCCTATATTTTGTTTATACTGCTTTGTATATATATATATAGCTTATTACTGTGATTACTAATATTCTTACACTATACACACAGGTTGAAGCAACGGACCGAGGTCTATAAATACATTAAATATACCTAAAAGCATTAATAAGTGGAAAAAAATAAGTTTTTTCTCCCCCATATCATATACACAGAAGTGTATATGAGAGAGCTTATTTTTAGCTTATTTCTTTTTCACTTATTAATGCTTTTAGGTATATTTAATGTATTTATAGTCCTCGGTCCGTTACTTCAACCTGTGACTATACACTGTTCCATCAAGTTGCCATTGCAAGTATCCCCTACCTACATCAGCACATGTTTCTATGGAATATGTTGTAGTGTAGTCTGCATGCCTTATGTTGTAGTCAGCCGTGTCGCTGACCAAGAAATGCAAGCGTCCAGAGGCCAGGGACAAATTCACCAAGATGATTGCAGGTAGCATAATTTCCTGTTTTGGTAGTTCACTTGTACCATAAGAACCCTAAATATTTGGACACAATTTATTTAGTACATGTAGTACAAATTGTTTCCACAAATATGTTGTTACTGTGATAACATTGAAAGGGGGTTATCATTCCAGCAACTTCTAAGGTCATTTATTGACGAGACCTCGGTTTGAAGTCTCATCCGAAAGACAAGTGGGATGGAAGTACTGATACTATGAAAGCATTTTTAGCCAGGTTTTTTTTTTAAAAATGCAGGCTATTGGATTGGCCAAAGCCGGGCGGGCGGGCGGCGTCCACAATCAATGTTAAGATTTCGTGTTTAAGTCCATTTCTTTGGTACTGTACCACCTAGGACCACCAAAATTCTTTCACAGCTTCATAACCAAGGGGTACCTACCACATACAACTATCCAACATATGACCATTTTTTTTACCTTGACCTATTATTTCTACGTAATTGACGATAGCCATTTTCAACGTTAACTTTTTGTGTTTAATTCCATTTCTCTGTTACTGTACAACCTAGGACCAACAAACTTTAACAGCTTCATAACCAAGTCATGCCCACCTCATACCACTATCCAACATGTGACTTTTTTTATGTTGACTTATTTTTTCCACTTAATTTACTTTTTCAAGGTTTATTTTTCGTGTTGACATCTATTTTTCACGTACTATATCACCTATAACCAACATACTTGCACAACTTCATAATCTAGGGGTGCTCACCTCACATACCACTACCCAACATGTATTATTTCACATGTTTCTTGTTATACAACCATTTAAAAAAAAAACGATATATATTACATGTATGTTTTACCGCGATCTGAAAATACACACGTCTTCTACACATATTGAAGATGTGCACCTTGGTGTTTTTATGCCGAAAAAATATTTTTTAACAAAAGTACATGTATCACCTTTTTAACTTAATAGCCATTTTTTTCTACATTTTTGTATTCAATTGTATATAGGGTACATAGTTTGTGTACTCAACTCCTCTGAAACCATTCAGTCAATCGATCTGAAACTATACACACGTCTTCTACACATATTGAAGATGTGCATCTTGGTATTTTTATGGCAAAAACTGTTTTTTTTAACAAAAATATCACCTTTTTAATTTAGCCATTTATTCTACATTTTTGTATTCAATTCTATATAGGGTACAGAGTTTGTGTACACATCTCCTCTGAAACCGTTCAGTCAATCGATCTGAAACTATACACATGTTTTCTACACATATTGAAGATGTGCACCTTGGTGATTTTATACCGAAAACATATTTTGTAACAAAAATATCACCTTTTTAACTTAGCCATTTTTTCTACATTTTTGTATACAATTCTATATAGGGTACATAGTTTGTGTACACAGCTCCTCTGAAACCGTTCCGTCTTTATGCCCCCCGCAACGAGTTGTGGGGGGGGGGGTCTACTGGAGTCAGGTTGTCCGTCCATCCGTCCGTCCGTCTGGGCATACATTAGGGTACTTATGTGGCTAGCCCCACAGGGTTATGGACTTGTTAAAGGATAGGGTTGGTTACAATTAGCCACCTAAAAAATCGTTTTATGTGGCTAAAAATCGTTTTATGTGGCTAATATTTAACATGTGATAAGCCACATAAGTACCCTAATGTAAGAACGTCCGTCCGTCCGTCCGTCCGTCCGTAAACTTAACATCAGAGAAATATTGTTATAACTTCTATTTCCTTCATCTAAAGTGCTTAATATTTCACACATGCATTCCTGTAAGGCTCTACTACCATGCTGTACCAAATCCATGACCGTCCAACCCCCGCTGATCCCATGGTCAAGGTCAAATACTTGGTCTCTTTACAAAACTTAACATCAGGTATTTTTATACTTCTTTACTTCATCTGAATTTAATATTTCACACATGCATTCCTGTAAGGCCTAACTACCATGCTGTGTATCCATACCGTACCCCCCTGATCCCATGGTACAAGTCAAATACTTAGTCTCTTTACAAAACTTAACTCAGAAGAAATATTGTTACTTCTATTTCCTTCATCTAAGATGCTTAATATTTCACACATGCATTCCTGTAAGGCTCTACTACCATGCTGTGCCAAATCCACGACCGTCCAACCCCCCGCTGATCCCAAGGTCAAGGTCAAATACATGGTCTCTTTACAAAACTTAACATCAGAGAAATATGTTATAACTTCATCTAAGATTCTTATTATTTCATGCATGCATTCCTCTAAGGCTCTACTATCATGCTGTGACATATCCCCGCTGATCCCAAGGTCAAGATCACATACTTAGTCCAGGGGCATAGCCAGGGACAAATATCTGATACGCACACATATCAAATGGTAGAACATCGGGTGAGCACGGCTCACTCGTTGACCGAGCGAAGTGAGGGAGACTGCTAGGGGCATCCTAGGGCATGCCCCCAGGATTTATTTTGAAAAGGAGATCCTATCTAACGCGTTTTCCTGCATTATTTACGGCACCATTTGTTTGTAATCGACATGTACGTTTGATACAAAATGCGTTCTGTTCCAGACACAATAGCAATTCACATATTTCATCCAGCTAAAATAGCCGGGTTATGAAACTTGCTGTTCATGGTGAAGATGGTTGTATAAACATGGAGACCTACTGATACTCATACTCTGTGACCAACGTTTGACTCCGGATTCTTGTTTATTTATGATATATCAGAATCCGATATGGAATACCGTTTCAAATTAATCTGAATAAACAATGAGCAGTAAATGTTTAGGATGCGTGTATATACGGAACTACATATGGGCTGATAAAATGGACTTCACATAATATTATGCGACAAGCATAGCCCCAGATCAGTGTGCGCGTTTGCGGAGTCTGACCATGCCCTACATGTAGCTGTTCGCTAGTACATCAACATAATAACATATCACTCATAAATTTAGAGAATGCTACTTGCATGTTATTTGTAATCTGTATTGATTGTACATGTCTTTGAATGAAAATAAAAAGAAACTCTAAACTTAAAAAGGTACACGACCCTATCAATGGCAACAGTTAAGTGCTGTTATATTTTATTGATTACATCTGTTTAGGTTGCGACAAATAGAGAGAAAAAGAAATCCAAGCCGAAACAGATTACAACACATAGTTTTGGTATATCGCATAATGCCGTTCGGAATTTTGGAGCATGTAAATGTTTTTAAACAGTAATTATTGCGTATTATCCGATACTGAAGTATGTACATGTACATTGATCAGGATTACATACATATGGGCCGTCGGCTGTCGAAATGTACCTTACGACATTTGCGATAATTGGCACTAATCGCAGTAATCTTTTTGCGCACTCACACAGTGAGGTTAGGTTCACATTGTTTTGCTTGTGTGAACAATGCTAAGTACTCCATTGACTGAATAGCAAACAGTGTATGACTGACCAAATTGTACGGATGCGCAGACTGATCTGGGGCTGCGCTGGTCGCATATGCCGCCATGTCCATTTTCTCAGCCGGGTCCCCATATATGTATACAATCAGGGCCGGGGATTATAAAACGACTTTCTGAGCAAGTACCCGATACGCTCGAAATCTTTCTGAGCAAGTACCCGATACGCTCGAAATCATGAAGTTTGATGGGCCAATGCCGTTTTGTGCACATTCTTGGCCAATGCCGTGTTGTGCACTTGGCCAATGCCGTGTTGTGCACATTCTTGGCCAATGCCGTTTTGTGCACATTCTTGGCCAATGCCGTGTTGTGCACATTCTTGGCCAATGCCGTTTTGTGCACATTCTTGACCAATGCCGTTTTGTGCACATTCTTGGCCAATGCCGTTTTGTGCACATTCTTGGCCAATGCCGTGTTGTACACATTCTTGGCCAATGCCGTGTTGTGCACATTGTTGGCCAATGCCGTGTTGTGCACATTCTTGGCCAATGCCGTTTTGTGCACATTCTTGGACAATGCGTTTGTGGCACATTCTTGGCCAATGTGTTCTTGTGCACATTTCTTGGCCAATTGCCGTGTTGTGCACATTCTTGGCCAATGCCGTGTTGTGCACATTCTTGGCCAATGCCGTTTTGTGCACATTCTTGGCCAATGCCGTGTTGTGCACATTCTTGGCCAATGCCGTTTTGTGCACATTCTTGACCAATGCCGTTTTGTGCACATTCTTGGCCAATCCGTTTTGTTTTTGCACATTCTTGGCCAATGCCGTGTTGTGCACATTCTTGGCCAATGCCGTGTTGTACACATTCTTGGCCAATGAAACTGCCTGATTTAGAGTACCGAGTACGATAATTTGTTTGTTTATAATCACTGGCACAGATATTCGTATAGGTGTGTCACAAAGCCATATTTAGTGTTGCTGTGCTCCGCATGTCCACATGTATACTCCAGTATATGTACGATCGTTTACACCCAAGATGGACACACGACATAGGTAAAGTGACGTAACATACATCCCGTGTGGGTTTGAAACACTGGAACAGCTTAACGACATATTAACTGTATGGCTCATAAACAAATCAAATTAGTTGAGGAGACTTTAAACTGGGACGATACGATATATCACTAACGTCACATTTACTACAGCTGCGCTTAAGGCGTGCCTACTAATAATGTGCACAATTTGAAACAGTATAAAAAATGTAACATGCTATATTGGCTTTTCTTTATGGATGAGCCATTCGGGTTTCATAAAACCCAGTTCAGATCGCTCGGTAGACGAGTTGCAGTGCTATGAACATATCTTAACACAAAACAGTAAGGACAATGGTCGTTCCTTTCGCCTGGCAAATATGTCGACGACAGTTTCAGTGTTTATGTCGCGGTCGCGGTGAATGTTCATTAGGCCTAACCCTGTCAGACGAGTTGTTGACATTGTCGATCGCAGGTACGTTTTAAGGCGCCGCATAATGCTGAATGACCTCTCAGCTGAGGCAGTAGATACTGGCATGGATAATAGAATATGTAGGCAAGTTGTTACATTTGGATACAACTCGACATTTGTCACATTCAATGTTTCTGCTATGCAGGTAATTTTGTCTACACTTCTCAAAAGCTTTCTGAACTCCCCCCCCCCCCCCCCCCCCCCCCCCCCCCCTCCCCCCCCCCCCCCCCCCCCCCCCCTACCCCTACTTATCTGGAAATACCATATGAGCATAAGCGTGAGATAATGTGAAACATCGCTGTGGTTGAATTCCGCAAATGATCCCGAAATATATTACCAACAACCATTACATAGAATAAATGGTCTATATTGGCAGTCACAGTTTGGTCAAAATTCAATCAAAGTTTAACTTAGTGAAAATGTAGTAAATAAACAAATTCAAAATAAAATTAAAGCCGGCTCGAACTCGCGAAGGCCGTATCGTAAATCATCGACTTTACCACTGCGTCACGGTGTCAACATGCTGTAACCCATGTAGGAAATTAATACTTAAATCTACCGGTATTTTTCAATTCCGATGAATGATGAAAAATACTCTAGAACTAATGAAAATTTGTTTGCTATTGATATACATAATTACATAGTTTTCGATGAAATATTGTTGCGCTCACTGTCTGTAGCTTTGGTGCCTACTACACATTCAACTGGCACATTTTCTTATTCGCATAGTACTTGCGCAGCCATTTTACATTGTCCCGCTTAGTAAACTTTGACTAATGAAGGAGCAACCACTCCAATCAAAGTACTTACCGCTCTACAGGCTGGTTTCCCTTAGTAGATGATTGTAGTAAAACATAGGCTATACTGGAAACTGCATGTACAACTATACTCTATCGTTATCAGTTCACGAAACTGATAAAACATCTCGCCAACGACACTTAACTGCGAAGATTTACTCTGCCCATCCCCCCCCACCCCCACTCAAGATTTTAATGCATATTTGGAAAAATAAGCCGGGAACAGCAGGTCCGTACGCAACACGCCCACCTCTTAATCCGCAGAGGTCTGTCCATGGATGTGCTGCGTACAGGCCTGAACTGTTTACCATAATTATCCCCTTGCCAATAGGCAACAGGTGATATAGTGTTAGTCCATGTACATATGTGTGTACGTGCGTTAGTGACAACTTTCATTATTCAATAACTTATGAGCCACTTCACCGATGTTGATAATATTTGGCTACAATGAGATGTTACTTTGTTTTGCATATGACCCACGTCCGACCGCCAGAGGTCAAGGTCACTGAGGACTTATGTTCACCTTTGTTTGTAAGGCAAATGTGTTAACGTATTTTTTGTTTATTCAATAATTCCAGCACAAAAACATTTACACAATTCCCTAACATTTGATTGGTCCGTAGCAAGTCTCTGTCCAAAATTTATATCCCAGTAAACTCCATGCCGAACTACTTTCTGTAACCGTCAGGCGTAGTTAAAATAATTCTTCAGAAAACGGAAAATAAACACATTTTCTTGATGAATTTATTTTAAATGCTGGAATTATAAGGAATGAATGGCCTTTTTGTGGAATTTATCGGGGATATAAACTTGGAAAAGTCGCGGGAATACTGGACGAAGGCCTTGGAATTTATCGGGGATATAAACTTTGAAAAGTCACGGGAATACTGGACGAGGCCTTCCGGCCTTCGTCCAGTATTCCCGTGACTTTTCCAAGTTTATACCCCGATAAATTCCACAAAAAAGGCCATTCATTCCTATAATAACCCAATTTTGATAATGTTTGTTTTTTTATCATCAAGGCTGCCAGAGAGGGGATTAGCCTCGTAATAACTATTATAGGAATGAATGGCCTTTTTGTGGAATTTATCGGGGTATAAACTTGGAAAAGTCGAGGGAATACTGGACGAAGGCCGAAGGCCTCATCCAGTATTCCCGCGACTTTTCCAAGTTTATATCCTCGATAAATTCCACAAAAAGGCCATTCATTCCTTCCTAATAACCCAATTGATAATGTTTGTTTTTTTATCATCAAGGCTGCCAGAGAGGGGATTAGCCTCGTAATAACTATTATAGGAAATGAATGGCCTTTTTATTTTTTTGTGGAATTTATCGGGGTATAAACTTGGAAAAGTCGAGGGAATACTGAGGCGAAGGCCGGGAAGGCCTCGTCCCAGTATTCCCGCGACTTTTCCAAGTTTATATCCTCGATAAATTCCACAAAAAGGCCATTCATTCCTTATAATTCCAGCATTTGAAATAAATTCATCAAGAAAATGTGTTTATTTTCCGTTTTCTTAAGAATTATTTTAACTGCGCCTGACGGTTAGGGAAAGTAGTTCGGCATGGAGTTTACTGGGATATAAATTTTGGACAGAGACTTGCTACGGACCAATCAAATGTTAGGGAATTGTGTAAATATTTTTGTGCTGGAATTATTATTCTAATAAACGACCCCGGGGCTATACAATTTTCTGAATTAATTTTGACATTATAACTGCATAAAAATACAAAAAAAATTGATAAGACTTCACTATGTGAAAATTAAAGAATTTGACTGAACAAATAGGAGGGGGGCTACTATTAGAGAGGGTGTACTGTTAGAATAATATGTGGAGTATAGCTGCATGAATTCCTTTGCTCAAATACATTGACCCCTACTGGTCTGACCATTTGTAGTTGGTGGCTCCAGAAATAGTCTTTATTTCTGCATATTGCTGCACTGTAATCAGCTGTGGCAATATGTAAATGGTTGGATATTGTCTATCTGTATAGGTGTGCCCCTTCTATATGAAAATGTAGTGCCACTGGTGTATAATCTCTTTTGTGTTGAGTGTCACAAAAGTGTTCCGTGATTCTCACTTTAAACTCACGTTTAGTTTCTCGTACATACTGTTTACAATGACATATTTTGCATGGTATATTGCATGTAGGTACTTTTCAACCATTTTTATTTTTTTTATTTTGTCTGGTTAGAATAAATATGGTATGTGCTACATGAGTGTGCAGTCGAACATCCATGAATGGCCCCTCTCTGTACCAGCCACTACTTTATATCCCAGTTGTTTAAATGCAGTTATACTTAATGTACTGGTACCTACAACAGCCATCTCTACAACAGCAAACTCAAAATTGTTAAAATAGTGTACCCGAGTTAAAAAATGGGCAGGCCTTGGGGGTCAAATTTCATATTTGACCGAATGTGGTCATATCATATATCAAATCGACAAGGAGATCGCTCTGGTGCAAATTTTGTCAGGTGAGCAACTCGGGTCCATTTGGGCCTCTTGTTTAACATTGAATTTAACAGTGGGGCTAAAAATAGATTTTTTAAAAAATAATTTTGGAATTTGTAGACTGCTGGTCGAAATCTAACTTTATTGTTTACTTTGTTAATTTCCAAGCTATCTATCCAGGTTTCGGAGCCAATTTCCATTTTTTTTTTTTTACGCTTCGTCCCTTTCCAGCTCCTTTTTGCCCCACGTTTTTCCCAATAAGATCAATATTTGATGGAATTTCATAAAAGGAAAAAAAAAAAAAATGGGATGGTGATTTTCTCGTCATTGTACATTTAAATATTTTTTCGACTTAATGTGTTCAATAGCCAAAAGTTCATCGGCAACAAAATGTGGAATAGACATCAACGTAATTTTCAGACTACAAAGCCTCGGGCCCAGTACAAAGTCCCCGCTTCATAAAGATCCTGAACAGAGGGGCGTCCCTGCAGGCCCGGAAAGGTTGGTAATACAGTCTACATTTGTTTACTCAAAGTACAGTGGACCGAGTAAAATTCTATTTGAAAACAAAAATTTTAGTTAGCGAGGCGTGTAAGTAATCAGAGGATCGTTGATAGATTCCTTCTGTTTCCAAGCCGAGTGAACCTTGATATCCTGGGGCCAAGTTTCACTAAACTTTGTACGACTAAAATGTTCGTAAGTGAAAAATTATGATGGTCTGTAAATTTCACATTAACAATGTTTTCTTGTAAACAATTAATGGATTTACATTTATTGAGCATAGGCTGCATATGCTCAATAAATGTAAATCCATCAATTGAAATTTACATACGATCCTAAATTTGCACTTACGAACGTTCTAGTCGTACGAAGTTTAGTGAAATGGCCCCCTGTTTGGTAACTATTTTTCAAGTCGCATTTCATACAATGAAACATGTCTATGATTGTTTTATTGAAAATTAATTCAGATCTGCGTACATTGAGTGATTACGGTACACTGATGTTATTTTATCCCCTCATGAGACGTAATTGACGGACACAACCATGGAAATATCAGGAAAAGTAGTTTTCACATTTCTGTTAAATATAGAAGCACAATTCATCAGATGAGCAGGCGCGGATCCAGGATTTCGGGTTAGGGGGGGGAGCATAACTATTTTGCAGTACTTGACTATATTATCGAAGATAATATAGTCAAGTATTGCAAAATAGTCGACCGAGCGGAGCGGAGCAGAAAAATGCATGGAATACATGGCACTTGGCATGAAACGTGTCTTGTAACTTGTAAAAAATCTTTACTGGGCGAATTTTAGGGGGGGCGTGCGCCGGGTCCGCCCCCCCTGAATCCGCCCATGATGAGTATTAGAATGATCCTTGCGGATACATGTATGTACATTATATATATTTAGGGTCGAAACGTTTCTCTTATTTCTCAACAAAAGCTGATTTGCTGATAAAACATGTATTCCCATAATTGAGACATTAAAAAACAAACATTAGACAACAAAATGTAATCGCTTCCTCTACCGACAGATTACCCGCAGCTGCCCAATGTGCCTGATTGGACCAGGAACAGCCCAGAGTACTGCAACAGCTGTACACCAAACGCACCGAACACCAATATACTGAATGGTGAGTCATCCACTGCCAACTGTTACCTCCCTATTCTTGTCTTGATAACAGGAGAGATATTTGTGATAACAGTTATACACCGAACACAACAAACACCGTACATATTGGAGATATTTCTGATCACAATTGTACAATGTATGCTCCCAACATTCTCAATGGTCAGTCATCCACAGTGAAGATTTGACCTCTAGTACCATTTATTATCCCTTTCACCCTTCCCCTTTTTAAATATCTGGTAGTGACTATTCCAATAATCAGAAAAGGAGCAAGTCTGTAAAAATTAAAAAAATATCTACAAACAGTGCAGATCCTGATGAGATAATTCTTTAAATTCTACTACAGGGCTCCAGATAAGGAATTAGTAATTGAGTATTTTCACTTTCTGAAGCAATTGGGTATTTCAAAATTTTAATTGGGTAAAATAAAATCACATTACTGTTTACACATCAACAGACAGCAATTATTGAATAGTTTGCTTCGAAATGAAAACCTGTCTTGGCATTTCATTAGAATTTTGTCTCCTTGGAGACAATTCTAATGAAAGACCAAGATGTGCTTCATGGAAAATAAGAAAACTATGCTATATTTGTGGTCTGTTTATTGTTTTCTGCAGCATGATAAATGAACCACAAAATTGTAATTGCTTTTTGATACTCGCTACTTCTGATTTCAATCGGATTTTTGGCAATTTTAATTGGGTATTTACGCAAATACGCAGCTTATCTGGAGCTCTACTACTATTTCACTTGTCAACTTTGGATGTCACTTCGACTTACTGAAGATACAGCAGATATTCTAAACCAATATTGAAAAAATCCCATATGCAATATCACTGGTGCTGCACCCCGTTCCTGCGTGAAATGTTTCACATCAAAAAATACACGGGTTTCCTGGCATGATGCCATTCAGCTCTATTTAGTATAGTGGAACCTCTCTAAACCGGACACCAATGATCTTATTTTTGTTGAGTTTCTTGGCCGTTTATTGCAGGTAATAATGTATGTTCGTGATTGCATACACATGGCTCAGAATGATCAAATACCTGATTTACAGTGAAACCTCTCTAAGCCGGACATCCTGGGGACCTCCCAGGGTGTCCGGTTTAGAGAGGTTTCACTGTATTATAATTCCAGCACAAAAATATTTACACAATTCCCTAACATTTGATTGGTATATCACAGTAAACTCCCACGCCCAGGCGCAGTTAAAATAATTCTTAAGAAAACGAAAAATAAACACATTTTCTTGATGAATTTATTTCAAATGCTGGAATTATAAGGAATGAATGGCCTTTTTGTTGAATTTATTGGGGATATAAACTTGGAAAAGTCGCGGGAATACTGGACGAGGCCTTCCGGCCTTCGTCCAGTATTCCCACGACTTTTCCAAGTTTATACCCCGATAAATTCCACAAAAAAGCCATTCATTCCTATAATAATTTCAATCGCAGGTATTCGGCGTGTTTTGGCTTTCATCGGTATAACTGTAAAATACTAACATTGGAAGAGAGGTTCCACTGTATATGCAGTATGCTCTGCATGTAGCAGAATGGGAATTTATCGGAAATCTGGCACCTATGTTGACGTGAAACAGTTTACGTCGACGCTGAGTGCACCATTGAATATAGGATAAAATCTTGCATGTTGTATATGACAGAGGACCTGGCGAGGTGCTGGATTGCGGCCGAGATCCACCATGCCTGGACTGTGTTTGATCTCAAACACAACCACACCCTCACCGGCATCACCATACTCGGCTGGTACGTGCCTCCCATCTCATCATTCGGTGTAGTTACAATGGTGTCGGCTGCTTCTGCGCACCTAGGGCTTTCCAAACAAATTTATATGGCATTACCATCTCCATATTCAGTGAAACTTTCATGCATATTCAACGTAGTTCAAAGATGTTTGTGCAGGTAAAATGTCATAACGTTCTTATGTCAGTAAGTGACGTAAATTGTGTGATGTATGACATCACATGATTGTTGCAATGTCACATTTGTTTCGGCTAATACTGCGCATCTGGTAGTGTAAACAAAATGGCGAGCAGCATAATGGATCAGCATAGCAAAATTGGTATTAAACTTGAAGCAGAACTATCCAGTGACATCATGACCGGTTAATTTCTTTGTTTAACAGTTAATTTAGTAAATATGACAGCTATTCCATCAGCAGGGTCTGAGGATTTTACACATTTTGACTATATTCGGAATAACTGACTGGCACAGTGTAGCAATTAATCAGCTTGTTTATTCCAAAATCCACATAGTTTATTATGACGTACGTATGGCTAAATTTGACGTGAATTGCGCATTAGCTGATGCGCAGAATTAGCCGAAATGACAGTAATTGGTGTGTCACAACACAGATGTTGTGGAGTGCTAGAGTTCAATCATTATCCTAGGCATGAAGCATACTTTCATAGTACTTCTATACCACTGGTCTTTCATAGTACTTCTATACCACTGGTCTTTCATAGTACTTCTATACCACTGGTCTTTCGGATGAGACTTGAACCCAATGTCCCGTCTCTTTTAACTGTTGCTAGGACATTAACCCTTAGACCGCTACACACAACAATTGTCGTCTGCTGTTGCTTTATATCTCGCCTTATTTCTCAATAAAAACATGGTTTAACAGCACTTTAGAATCATTTCCAATGGAAATGATTCTAAAGTGCTGTAAAAGCATGTACGAAATGATTCTAAAGTGCTGTCAAAGCAAGTTGTAAATTACAAAAATGTATTCTAAAGTGCTGTCAAAACATGTTTTTTGTGTCAGATAAAAAAATGGAAAATAGAAAATAAACAGCAGATGACAACAAATAATATAGCGGTGTAAAGGTTAAACATACTTACTTTCACTTTTTGCGGGGTGCTCGAATACCAGGGTTAACTCCTTGATAGGAATTTTATTGGGGCAGGCTGGAAATTGTGTAGGAATTCCGAGGCTCTCTGAGGAATTCCCACCGTAACCTAGTCAGTGTGATAAAATTGATATCAAAAGACACTACCATTGTATTCTAGTTAACAGGTAACACGTTATGCTGCTGAATATGCAAATAAGACGTGAATTTCATTGAAAGAATGCAGATTTGTTTACATTGCATCACTACACTGACGACAATCTGTGACATCATGTAGCGTTTGACCAATGAAATGTCAGCAGGAGTTTGAATCCATTGTGGCATGGGAATATACAATGCAAGATATGACACTTTGTTATCTCCTTTGAAAATTAATCTTACCATTGTAACTGGGTCATTTGTAATCATTCTCCGTTTAATATTTGGAATTTTACTACTTAGCGATAATCAGGGTTCCACTGTACTTTATTAACCCTTATAATGTTGAATTATTTTTTCGTCTGCTGTTTATTTTTTAATTTCCATTTTCTTAATAAAAACATGCTTTGACAACACTTTAGAATCATTTCCAATGGAAATTATTATAAAGTGCTGTCAGGCAATGTTTTATTGAGAAAGAAGACAAAATATAAAACAACAGCAGACGACAATTTCTGTTTCCCGCATTCTAAGGGTTAAACACACTGTTTCAGGGACAGCCCCCAAATGTTGAAGTATTTCGAGTTTCAACGGGCCCCATCTCTCGGGTGAGTACACAAGGCATAGTAGGTCACTTTGACTGGAGAAATGGGGCTTATGGGTTTTGCGACCAGTGTAGATCTATATTAGGATCTGCATTGTTCACCTTTCCATCAATGAAACACGATGTAGATCATTATCAGGCTACAGGAGTGTGCTATTTTATCAGGAGCTACACTGCTACACTGGTCACAAATCCCTTAAGCCCCATTGCTCCAGTCACAGCCACATATATGGGTCCATGATTATAAATGGGCTGGCTTGGGCCCGGGCGTCTATTAGATTCACCACTGGCTCCGAAGTCCAGGGTGGGCGTTTAATAGAGGCAAGTGTTATTCAGCAAAGGGAAAATGATAAAAAAATATACGATGTTCTGCTATCTGAACAAAAACATAACTAAGGGATGTTACTCTCGAACGCCAGACTTGATTGTACTGTCTGTCAGTTTATAAACATTTGGGCCAAGACGTTTCGGCCCACTCTGGTCATTATATATGGTACAGTCGGTAGAAATGTTAAATTTAATGGTAATGTATATCAGGACAGCGTCAATCATTAATGCTGATCAGAGTTACGCCTACGGAGTTTCGGTTTGGACTGTCAGCGTTTCGGACCATGGATGTTTTCGGCCCATGGACGTTTAGGTCCGAATCAGTGCGATTAATTTCGGCCCACGACCACATCCAGAACAAGCCATATTTATTTTATCTCCTATGAAATATCGGCCTACAATCCAACATGATGTCAATTTCACTCATATTATACGAGATGGGTTTGAGATGCTTTGAAAATGGCATCTCCGTAACTGTGTAAATTCTGATCACCCTGTGTCCATGCAAATAGCTACTGCTGATGAGGAATTTACTGTGACATCGGAAACAGTCGAATTTCGCTTCCGCTTTTGAAAGTGAAAGTAGCAATTATGTTTTTTTCCCCGATTTTAAATGAAGTTGCTTTCGAAATAATGGAAAGAAAAAAAATCTAGTTGGACAATTAGCTCCGATTTTGTTTCAAGTCGGTACTGGGCGTTTATTAGAGGCACTAATTTCGTGAAAATCGGCAAAAAAATGTGTCATTTTCAACGTAAAAAGTGGGGGGTGGGCGTCTATTAGAGCATGGGCGTCTATTAGAATCTTTACGGTACATTTTGTGTTTACATGTTTATTAACCCTTACATTGCTGAATTAAATTTTGCGCTTGCAAGTCGGTGCGGATGTTAAACATAAGCATCAAGTCAAGAATTAAAAATTTTCGTCTGCTGTTTTTTTTTTCTTTTTCCATTTTACTTTTCAAAAACATTGTTTGACAGCACTTCCCATGAAAATCATTCTAAAGTGCTGCCAACCATGTTTTTATTGAGACGGCATACAAATTATGAAACAACAGCAGACGACAATTTTGTTTCCCGCATTTTAAGGTTAAAGGCATTGAATCTCTGATATGCTCAGAAGGTGATGAAACAGAATAGTAAAACATAATTTAATTGTAAGATATGTATTCTGCAGATCCTGATGAGACGGCTCGGAGCCAGCTGATCTGTAGCATATTTCACCAACATTGCAAAGTATACTTTTCTAGCACAGTTTTCAATTTTAGGATTAATTTATTAATTTTTGTCGCTTCGCTTGCGGAAAGCGCGATATAGTCGGCACTTTGGCGTACGTACATACGTGTGTCCGGTTAAAGTTTTTGGTTAAGTTGTTTGGTTAAGCTTTTTGGTTAAAGTTTTTGGTTGAGTTCTTTGGTTAAAGTTTTTGGTTAAGTTTTTTGGTTGGTTAAGTTTTTTGGTTAAAGTTTTTCGTTATACTATATCTCTGCAACTGCTTTGCCCATTACCTTGAAACTTCACATGGGTGTTTATCATCATCTATATTTTCATTCTACCCCCCTCCCGTGCGGCCCCTGTGCCCAATGTCAAGGTCAAATTACTTTGAAGTTTTTGGTTAAGTTTTTTAGTTAAAGTTTTTGGTTAAGTTTTTTGATTAAGTTTTTTGGTTAAAGTTTTTCGTTATACTATATCTCTGCAACTGCTTTGCCCATTACCTTGAAACTTCACATGGGTGTTTATCATCATCTGTATTTTCATTCTACCCCACTCCCGTGCGGCCCCTGTGCCCAATGTCAAGGTCAAATTACTTTGAAGTTTTTGGTTAAGTTTTTTGGTTAAGTTTTTTGATTAAGTTTTTTGGTTAAAGTTTTTGGTTAAGTTTTTTGGTTAAGTTTTTCGTTATACTATATCTTTTTTTTTAGTGTCCATGCCTCGCCACAAGGCGCGACATGCAGGCCGCGGCCATCTAGTTATTATACTGAATTTATTACATTATCACAACCATTTTGGCTGTGATAATCTAATAAATTCAGTATACTAATTCTGCATACTTTTAATCATCAAATATATGCAGTGGTTAGTTCTATATGAAATAATGCATTTTAGGAAAATAAATGATTACTCCCTCATATACTTTGCTAGAAAAGTATACTTTGCAATGTTGGTGAAATAGGCTACAGGATCTACTGTTTTAGTAAATGCTGGCTGCATGGTCTATATGGTGGAAGGGCTAAGTTTTGTTATACCCAACCATGGTAATGGAGGGGAATTTAATGTTACCCTTGTCTGTCTGTCTGTCTGTCTATCTGTCCGTCCGTCCGTCCATCCATCCATCACAAGGTTGAAGGTTTTGTTTGAGCTTGTATCTACACTAATATTAGGCCTACAACCACCATCCTTGCACACTATCATGAGTCGGTGATGTGAACTGCAATCCACTGTGAATCAAATGACCTTTGTGTGACCTTAACCTACAATTGCAACATTGACATAGTTACTTCCCTTGGTTTGAGCTTGTTTACCATTAAAGCAGTAGGTAGGCATCAATGTTCTATGAACTTATTTTCTTGTTGGACATAGAATTTGCCTTGTTTGCTAACAAAGCTGTAGGTGGGACATCCGTTGTTGATGAACACATTTTGTAGTTATTAGATGTGTGTTGTATGAACTATGTTGGGTATTCCAGAGGTCCGTGGTCCAACGTGGCCTCCTATAGCTGTCTCCGAATGGGCAACTCTCGCCTCACAGACCCAGGTACGTGTTTTAGCATACGGACTGATAACATAATCGCATATCCACCATTATTGACATGATACAAACATCAGGGTTATTACAAATTGAAAAATAATGTTTAATTTGTTGAACAGTGTCGCATGATATTACTGAATATCATCAGTGTAATGACACATTACTGAACGAGATCAGTGTAATGTCTGTGTTCATTTCAACAAAAACAACATTTCACCTAATATTTATTATACCCTCGCAACGAGTTGTGGGGGGTATACTTGAATCAGGTTGTCCGTCCGTCCATCCGTGTGTGCGTCCGTCTTCAACCAGGTATACTTGTGGATCAATTTGTGCGTACAAGAGGCACTTATGCATCAATTTTTAGCTCGATTATTCAAAGAATAGTTAGAGCTTATGTAGTCACCCCGGCGTCTGCGTCGCGTCATTTTCACGCCTTGGTTAAAGTTTTTAATCAAGTTTGTATATACAATACTCCTGGCCCTACACCCACCATACTTGGACAACTTCATCTCCTAGTGATGTACATCAACAACCCCTGACCTATTTTGACCTTGACCTACATTTAACCTTGAATTACTTAGTTAATTCCCCTTGGTTAAGGTTTTTAGTCAACCTTGGTTAAGGCTTTTAGTCAAGTTTGTACATGGAATACTATTGTGCATACATACACCATACTTGGACAACCTTTTCTCATAGGGATGTACATCAATAATCCTTGATCTATATTTGACATTGACCTACATTTCCTCTTCAATAACTTAGTTAATTCCCCTTGGTTAAGGTTTTTAGTCAAGCTTGTAGATGGAATACTCCTGGCCCTACACCAACCATACTTGGACAACTTCATCTCCTAATGGTGTACATCAACAACCCCTGACCTATATTGACCTTGACCTACATTTAACCTTGAATTACTTAGTTAATTCCCCTTGGTTAAGGTTTTTAGTCAACCTTGGTTAAGGCTTTTAGTCAAGTTTGTACATGTAATAGCATATGTGCATCATAACATATCACCATACTTGGACTTAACTTTTCATCATAGGGATGTACATCAATAACCCCTTGTATCTATATGACCATTGACCTACATTCTCTGACTTACTTACTTAATTCCCATGGTTAGGTTAAGTAGTCAACATTGGTTAAGGTTTTTAGTCAAGCTTGTAGATGGAATATATTGTGCATACGACACCATACTTGGACAACTTTTTCTCATAGGGATGTACATCAATAACCCCTGATCTATATTTTACCTTGACCTACATTTCCTCTTGAATTACTTACTTAATTCCCCTTGGTTAAGGTTTTTAGTCAACATTGGTTAAGGTTTTTAGTCAAGCTTGTAGTGGATACTATTGTGCATACAGACACCATACTTGGACAACTTTTTCTCATAGGGATGACATCAATAACCCCTGATCTATATTTGACCTTGACCTACATTTCCTCTTGAATTACTTACTTAATTCCCCTTGGTTAAGGTGTTTAGTCGACCTTGGTTAAGGTTTTTAGTCAAGCTTGTAGATGGAATACTATTGTGCATACAGACACCATACTTGGATAACTTCTTCTCATAGGGATGTACATCAATAACCCCTGACCTATATTTTACCTTCACCTACATTTAACCTTGAATTACTTACTTATTTCCCCTTGGTTAAGGTTTTTTGTACTCAAACTTGGTTAAGGTTTATAGTCAAGCTTGTATATGGAATACTCCTGGGCCTACATCAACCATACTTGGACAACTTCATCTCCTAGTGATGTACATCAATAATCTCTGACCTATATTTGACCTTGACCTACTTTTACCCTTGGAATACTTAGTTATTTCCCCTTGGTGAAGGTTTTTAGTCAAGCTTGTATATGGAATACTCCTGGGCCTACAGCAACCATACTTGGAAAACTTCATCTCCTAGTGATGTACATCAATAACCCCTGACCTATATTTGACATTGACCTACATTTAACCTTGAATTACTTAGTTAATTTCCCTTGGTTAAGGTTTTTAGTCAACCTCGGTTAAGGTTTTTATGCAGGCCGCAGCCACCTTCTTTGTCAAGCTATGTGTACATCGACAACCCTCGTAGTTGCACAAGCAGACTATTTATAGGTGCACAAGCAATTGGATGCACAAGTATACTGTGATGAGTACTTCCGTCCGTCACTAAACTTAACGTCAGAGAACTATGTTATAACTTCTACTTCCTTCATTGAAAATTCTTAATATTTCACCCATGCATTACTCTAAGGCGCTACTATCATGCTGTGACAAATCCATAACCGTCCAACCCCCACTGATTCACAGGTCACAGGCCCACAGACTTGGAAAAAATCTACATATTTAGTTTTAGGGATACCTGGGCCAACGCTGGAGAGGGGGGTGTATTCCGTAAGCCTTGCTTACTGACAAATCTAGTTTATATTTATCTTCGTGATAGCAACACATCAATTTGTCAGGTTTGACTCGGATATTGTAGGAATTCATATCCTCAAAAGAGAATAGCATGGCATGTTGTGGTATATGTTGCTTCAAGTTTTATTGTAGATTTTGGAGCAATGACACTTTCACAAGTAATTCCAGGCCCATGGTCCCATTTCACTAAACTTCGTACAACTAAAATGTTCATAAGTGCAAATTTCCGATCGTCAGGAAATCTCAATTGATGGATTTACAGTTGCAGCCTTGCTCAATAAATATAAATCCAATAATCGTTTACAAGAAAACAACATTGTTAATGTGAAATTTACAATCATAATTTTGCACTTACGAAAATTTTAGTCGTACAAAGTTTAGTGAAACGTGCCCTTGGCCATATCTGTTGTATTATTAACCAACCTCATCATGTATACAGGTACATTCCCGTCTGTATATGAGACAAGAGAGTACATAAGAAACTGTGTGACATTTCATGATAAATATTTACAAAATTTACGATATTTTTTGTAAATGACGTCGAAAGTTGATGAAGTGGTCAGAGAAAATGCCAATTTGCTCTGATAATTTTGTCGAAAATATCACAGTTTCATTAAATATTTTCATGAGAAATTGCACATCTTCTTAGGTACAAAATCACATGACCGTGTGACTGTGACTGAATAAATGGGGTTTATGGATTTTGCAACAAGTGTTGAACCAGATCAGCCACAGTCTGTCAGGATCTGCAATGTTCGCCATTCCATTAATGAAACAACTGTGATTCGTCTAACAAGCGACATAGATTGTAATAAGGCTACACAAGTGTGCTATATGATTAGGAGTTAACCAGTATAGTACCTATAGCCTATTTCATCAACATTGCAAAGTATACTTTACTAGCAAAGTATACTTTGAGGGAGAAATTTTCAATTTTTTGAAAAAATTATTAATTTTTATTATACTGAATTTATTACATTATCACAGCCATTTAATGGCTGTGATAATGTAATAAATTCAGTATAATAATTCTGCATACTTTTAATCATGAAATATATGCATTTGTTAGTTCTATGTGAAATAATGCATTTCTGGAAAAATAAATGATTACTCCCTCAAAGTATACTTTGCTAGTAAAGTATACTTTGCAATGTTGATGAAATAGGCTACTGGTCACAAATCTCATAAGCCACAGTCACATATGAGACATTCCATGTAAAATGTACGATATTGTGAAAAGAATATATACAAAATTTACGATGTGTGCCGCAAGTGACATAAAAAATTGACGAAATGTTCAAGAATTCCGCATTTGCATTGATAATTTTGTCAACACCCGATGTCCTTTGCAGAAAATATCACAGTTTCTGTAAATGTTTTTAATGAAAAATCGCACGTCTTCTTCGGTAGAAAATCACATGACTTGTCTCCAATGTGGCTGTGACTGAAGAAATTGAGCTTATGGATTTTGCAACCAGTTTAGATCCAGATCAGACTGTGCATCTGCACAGTCTGATCAGGATCTACACTGTTCTCCATTTCAATTGGAAAGAAAATGCAAAACGAATTAATGATTCTTCTAACAAATGATATTGGATCCGACATTAAACCCGCCTCCCCCACCCGTTGCCACCCCCAGGTGTGCCCCAGACGTTCACAGACTTCACAGCGATGTCGCGGTACTGGCGGCTTGAATTGCTGGGCAACCACGGCGGCAACTGTATCTGTATCCACGGGGTGCGGCTGTTCGGGGCGGACAACAGGATCCACTCATTCCTCAACGAGAACCAGCTCGACCAGTACACTGACCCCATCATTGATCTGGTCAGTCAGTCACAGAAATAAGATATTACACGGTCTCAAAGACATCACCGTGAAATTGAGATATGACAGTATACTTTTGTATTATATACATACTTTCATTTCCCATTGATTATTTCACACACACATTGCTCTAATGGTCCTCTACTGCCCACAGGTGGAAGACTCGGACCTATGACACCAAAAAAATGCCTATTAAAAAAAATCCCATTACCCCACCCACTTGGTCTCGTACAGTACATAACGTTAATTAACGTTATGTACTGTACGAGACCAAGTGGGTGGGGTAATGGGATTTTTTTTTAGTAGGCATTTTTTTGGTGTCATAGGTCCGAGTCTTCCACCTGTGCTACTGCCCTGTGACAAATCCATGATCGTCCCTCTCCCGTTCAGCCCAGGGTCAAGGTCACATCTCGGTGCGTTCAAAACCTTAACCGGGTAAATGGCTTATTCATGCAATTTCTGTTTCCTTGAAAGTATCTGCTTGATATTTCACACATGCATTGCTCGAATGGTCCCCTACTGCCACGATCCATGATCATCCCTCCCCTGCTATGCTCAGGGTCAAGGTCTCATACTTGTTGCGTTCTAAACTCTGGTAAATGACATAAATGTCTTAAGTTTCCTTTCATGAATCTGCTTGATATTTCAGACACGCATTGCTCTGATAGTCTTCTTTCATACTGTGACAAATCCATGCTTCTCTGGCCTTCTGTGGTTTCAATTGTGTCTGTTTGATTTCTTTGGCTGCCAGTGTTGGCATTCGTTTGCCAAGAGGCCACATTTCTAGTTTTGTATATTTTTTTGAGCCAAATTTAAATTGCGAGTGATGTACATATATAATAAAAAGGTTATTTGATTTGTAGGTGGATATATGCCACTCGTTCCGCCGCTCAATGATATTTTCCTCATAAAGACACGCAATATCGCACTCTGCGTTGCTTGTGCATATATCCACATACAAATCAAATAATCTATAAATATATAGAGATTTTTTTTCCATAAAATTTCCAATGGCAATTATAGAGATTTTTATTTCCATAAAATTTCCAATGGCAATTATAGAGACTTTTATTTCCATAAAATTTCCAATGGCAATTATAGAGTTTTATTTCCATCAAAATGAAAATATACTTGATTATTAAGTTTTATCATATTCAATATTTTATGTAGGAAATAATATTTTCTCTTAGTTTCTATCTTCAAGATTTTTGTTGATCTTCTGTAGCCTATTTCACCAACATTGCAAAGTATACTTAACTAGCAAAATATACTTTGAGCGAGAAATTTATGGATAAATTTATTAATGTTTACTATACTGAATTTATTACATTATCACAGCCATTTGGCTGTGATAATGTAATAAATTCAGTATAATAATTCTGCATACTTTTAATCATCAAATATATGAAGTTGTTAGTTCTGTATGACATAATGCATTTCGGGAAAAATAAATGATTATTCCCTCAAAGTATACTTTGCTAGATAAGTATTCTTTGCAATGTTGATGAAATCGGCTACAGAACGATAGCACCTGATGTGTCGGTAACTGAGAACCAAAACATTTTTTATGGCCTTATGTGTGCATTTGAATGATTTTCAAAGGTTTGTTGTGTACTGATTTCAGGGCTTTAATTCGTACAAGAAATTTTTGTTGATGAAAGAAGACCAGTTACAGGAAGTGGTATGTAAATTGGCCCAGCATTAGAATCATCTCCTTTGTTTCATCTTCATCCAGAGCTCCAGATAAGGTGCGGTGCATATTGGCGTATTTTACGCACTTATTTTGCAGAATACGCATTGATTATCAAAAATGAGAGTACAAAAAGTACTCACAGCAATGTGAAAATATGCATTGAATTTCAAATTGAGTACTGAAAATACTGTAAAAAAGTTTACTTTGTTGAGCTGCAAAAATAAAGTCTTTGCTTTTTGCAGCTCAAATAGTGAATGTTTAAAGTTGTTTATTTTTTTTATCATTTCTTCTCTATATTTAATAAGGAAGAAATAATAATATAATACAGTTGAAATATGGGGGTATACTACTCTTTACAAAACTTATCTGGAGCTCTGTTCATCTCTGCAGTTTGCCTTGTGTTTCAATTTATATTAAAGTGTACCTCATGATGCCATTTTGTATGGACCAAGTGAATAAAGAGTTTTGTACTTGTACATAACCCTTTCACCCCTAAATACAGTCAAACTTGCATTAAGCGACCACCCAAGGGAGACACCAAAAATGGTCGCTTAGAACAATGGTCTCTTAACACAAAAAAAAATAAAAAATTAGAAATCCGGGTACTGGTATGTTCGGTTACTAGTATTGGTTTGATATTCGGAGTCAGGAAATTGCGAATATTAAACATTAACATAGAAATAAATACATTAAAATACTACTGGTAATGTTTACTATGCACTTTTCTGAATTATTCAGGCTTTATTTTATCAAAATATACGAAAGAATTTGAATGTTATTGCAAAATAAAATCGCCCAGCTGAAATCGCAAATAGGCAGGAGTTGACTGACAACCAAACCAGCTGATAGAATAATGATTTATTAGGTAACGAAGTGTTCGGTGTATACCAGTATCGTTATGCGTCAAGAAAATTGAAATGGGTAAAATAAAAATGCATGCGTATTCTGTACACAACGATAACAAATATTTGTTTTGAAATACGCAGATGTTTTCCCATGTGCTAAGCGACCAGTCCTGTTGTTCCCATGTGCTAAGCGACGATGAGTTAATTCCCTTAGTAATCACTAAGGAAACAGCGAATCAGATAAAGAAATTAATTATAAAGAATGCACCATTCACACTTTGACGGTGACAGGGGATTTGTTTCTTTTGTTTGTCACACGCTTGAGGCTAATTTCACCTTGAGAAAATGACATCGTGTCAATTAATGGTCGTTTAATGCAAACAAACTTTGCTTTCAGTTACAAAATATTTGACCGCTGGTCGCGTTAAGGAAAAGTTGTTTAATACACTCATTATATAGGCCAAATGGTCGGGGGGAATTGAAAGTGGTCGCATAAGACAAAAGTCGCTTAATGCACAAGGTCGCTTGTGCAAGTTTGACTGTACTGAAATGGATTTTGATATTTTAATTTTCTGATCAATCCAAATCGTCACAAAAGTATTTTTAAGCTAGTCAATTTATGAAAAAGGGTTGTTTTATTTTTCTAAAAAGGAAGAAAATAGCTTGCAAAAAGTGCAGATCCTGATGGGACGGCAAGCACTGCTGTAGAGGACTGTAGTGTTGAAAGGGTTAATCCTTAGAATCTGGGAAATTGATGTTTGTTTTGTGTTATATTTTTCCATTGGAAATGATTCTAAAGTGCTGTCAAAGCATGTTTTGCTGGGTATATTCTGGGTATATTTTCAGAGATTATTCTGTATTTTCCACAAACGACATGGGAATGTTTGCTTACCTGAAAATCACTAAGTCAAGTTTTAGTATTTTCTTTACATGCCACAAAACAAAGGGCATATTTTTTAGTATTTTACTGGTGTAGCCTATGATTAGTTAGCTAACACACTCAAAAGCTTCTGTATGCCACATCGCGAATGGTTCCAGGTGTCCATGTTGGTCTGGGTTTACACTGGTAACATGCATCAAGATGTACTAATAACAGGGGTTTTACAACTTTTATATTTGCACAATGCTTTCAGGTGCCAATTTCCGATGACCGCAAATTAATTCTGAAGCTGCTAGATCGGGAGAGACCTAAAGGTTAGTAAATATACTGACGGATACATATTTTGCTGATTGCTTTTGATTGAAACTTGACATTAGTTAACCCTTTCAATCCTACAGACCATAAAGCAAACATTTTCAAATACACCAGGGTCCCGTTTCACTACACTTCGTACGACAAAGAAGTTTGTAAGAGGAAAAATTATATTTACAATAACATTAGCACTGACAGCCAATGCTGGCATATCTTTCATGTATGTGTTCACATAGGTAGACATTCTTAGCATTATGTAAACATGTTAACGTGAGAATGAAATTAATAGAAAATTTTTATTGTAATAAGTTTAGTGAAACTAACCCCTGATCCACATGCGACAGCTTCACGGTAACAGCTATTGAGGTGTGACAGCTAATGCGCATTTCTGGTCTTGGGGCCTTGTTCACTAAACTGTGTAAGACATAGAGGATATTCCATCGTATATTTTGAATAGCGGGAAATAATACACAAGTGTGCGTCGGCTTCTGCGTAAGCAACGAGTGAGCGTAGCGAACGAGTTGCTTGCACGGACGCCGACGGACACAAGTGTATTATTTCCGCTATTCAAACATGTACGATGGAATATCCTATTTATTACACGTCCACGGCAGATACATATGCACATTTAGTCTATTTTTGAGATCATAATCAATTAATTGTGCTGTGCGCATGAATAGTTATACAATGATGTGTTTTCCCGCATTTTGACGTTACGTTGTGTGACGTTAAATGTGACGTCATGTAAACTTTTTGAAATCCAAATTACGCAGCTGTTTCTATGAACCAGATATATTTGAGTACATGTTTGGAATGTGTTCAATCACATTAGCATTCCAAATTTTCAAATAACTTTTTTTTCACTGTAATAAAAATTAAACATTTTGCATGGTAGCTCGTGGTTTTCAAGAAAACAGGCGCGCAATTACGGGTGTTCTCCTCAAGTTCAAGTTCATCAGTGCAACCTTTAATTTTAGAATAACATTTACACTGAAAGCCGATGTTAGACAATTTTAGTGCATGTGGTCACATGCTATGTTGTCTGCATACACTACCGTCTGCGTTAATCTTACCCAAATTTCAGCATTTCTGAACATCGATTGGCAATCTCAGCTCGCAATCCAGCAGCTTGATTGACTGAGCCTGAGCTGTAACACAGCTCAGACTCGGACAATAAAGCTGCTTGCTTTCAAGCACAATATTCAAGTATTATGAAATAAAAATAAATTCCAATATTGGCACGTTTAGTGCAGACAGTAAAATGGTAAAGTTAGTTAACCCTCACTATGCAGGAGACGAAAATTGTCGTCTGCTGTTTTTCATTTGTGCCTTAATTCTGAACTAAAAACCTGTTTTGACAGCACATGAGAATCGTCTCCTTTGGAGACGATTTTCATGCGCTGCCAATACAGGTTTTTATCGAAAAATATTGATAATATTTCCAGCAGACGACAAAATTTAATTCAGCGTGGTAAGGGTTAACCATATTAATCTGAGAAGTAAATAATAAAAATCCTTGTTCGAACATTTTCATTGTAAAAAGTTTAGTGAAATTAGTTGATTATCGATGTTGCTTCCATTCGTCCTTCAGAGTTCCATCCAGCTGGTCTGTCATGGAAGGTCACTCCTGTAACATCAGTTGGAGCAGGGGAGATAATCCCTGACTTCACAGTAAAATCATCGCCAGGCGTGAAGACAAAACTGGAGTTAACAACAGACACGGGTGGGTATTGCACGTTCGCTGGTTGTTATAGGACACATGTACCTTGATCTGTAGCCGATTTCATCAAAATTGCTAACCATACTTGTACTTTAAGGGAGTAATCATTTATTTTTCCCGAAATGCATTATTTCATATAGAACTAACCACTGCATATATTTGATGATTAAAAGTATGCAGAATTATTATACTGAATTTATTTATACATTATCACAGCCAAAATGGCTGTGATAATGTAATAAATTCAGTATAATAAAAATTAATAAATTTCTCCTTAAATTGAAAATTTTTCCCTCAGAGTATACATTTCTAGATAAGTATACTTTGCAATGTTGGTGAAATAGGCTACTGGTGAATGTAGGACATTCCTGTTCATATCCTCAACTGTTATGCTCAAGCAGTTTTATTGCTGGAACCCTTAAAAGTACATGCCCACTCAGTAGGCACACATTTTTTCTTTATAGGAATTAAATAAGTGTATAATTGTGTCACTATTCCACCAGGTCTAAACATTACGAGTGCCCACTATACACTTTAAACATTTTATATCGGACGTAAATCGGATGTAAACACTGATATCAGGGGCGATTTAAAACTGTGTTTCCATAAAATGTTAACGAACATTACTATTTATTCTCTGTATTTATTTTTGGTGTGCAGTGATCATACTTTATAATCTGTCGAAAAATATTATTTTTTCAGGTGACGCATTTAATAAGTATAAATAATTAAAAAATATCATGCCTCATTTGCATATGAAAATAGCCTGATATCACTGCGAGTCACTATCAGTAAAATAAATATTACTAAATTATTGTATATGTAAAGTGGGCACTTGCAATTTTTAGAGCTGGTGGAATCGTGACACAATTATACACTTATTTAATTCCTATAAAGAATAATTTGTGCCTACTGAGCGGGCATATACCTTTACATTTTGAGTTCATGTTTCAAGTACATTCTCAGATTATCACTGGTCCAAGAAATGTATTTTACTTCAGAAACTGAGTGTTAACCCTTTGAACCCGAAAGCCCGCTATATCGGTTTATGCAAACTGCAGATCCAGATGAGCCGGCTCGTAACGAGCCGTCTCATCAGGATCTGCACTGTTTGAAAGCAATTTTCATATTTTTGAGAACAACAAATACCCCCTTTTTATAAATGGAATAGTCTGAAAATCATTTTGCGATGATTGGATTGGTTGCAAAATTAACATATCGCAGCCCATTCAGTTACTTAGGTGTGAAAGGGTTAATCTGCAAATTATGGTTTAATGTTCAGAATATGGCTTTGTACTTTGAAACAAGGTAGTTTACCATAGTAGCCATAAATATTTGGACACACTTTGTTCTGTAGCCTATTTCACCAACATTGCAAAGTATGCTTTCCTAGCAAAGTATACTTTGAGGGAGAAATTTTCAATTTTATGATAAATTTATTAATTTTTATTATACTGAATTTATTACATTATCACAGCCATTTTGGCTGTGATAATGTAATCAATTCAGTACAACAATTCTGCATAGTTTTAATCATCAAATATATGCAATCATTAGTTCTGTATGAAATAATGCATTTCGGAAAAATCAATGATTACTCCCTCAAAGTATACTTTGCTAGATAAGTATGCTTTGCAATTTTGATGAAATTGGCTACTGGGAGACACATATAAATACATTGTTTCCCACAACAAAGAGCATCCCAGTATTTATGTTTTGTGTGGTTTATCACAAACACCTGTGACACTCATGACAAATGCTGTCCAAATATTTAAGGAATAAGACCATGGGTTGTTGCTTTTACTGTGGTATGACAAACATTTGCTCAGAAGTACTCTTCGCAAACTTTAAACAGACCAAATGTTTTTCATACCATAGTAATCGCAACACCCCACGTTTCCTAGCCTTGCCTGTAGCCTATTTCACCAACATTGCAAAGTATACTTTTCTAGCAAAGTATACTTTGAGGGAGTAATCATTTATTTTTCCTGAAATGCATTATTTCATATAGAACTAACAAATGCATATATTTGATGATTAAAAGCATGCAGAATTATTATACTGAATGTATTACATTATCACAGCCAAATTGGCTGTGATAATGTAATAAATTCAGTATAATAAAAATTAATAAATTTATCCTTAAATTGAAAATTACTCCCTCAAAGTATACTTTGCTAGAAAAGCATACTTTGCAATGTTGGTGAAATGGGCTACTGATATATGTTCCACAGGAGCGCTGCCAATCGGCACCACTATAGTTCCTCTACAATCGGACTCGCTCACAGAACAGTCCACCGCCACATTCACCGGTGTCAAGATCAACACAGGTACTGTACAACCTGCCTAAATGGCGGGTGATCAAATAATAATTTAAAATTTAGATTCAAATAAACAATATGTTTTCACACTAACTTATTAAAATAACATCGTGTACGTATATCGCGTCGCTAAAATATATCTGGTGCTAACTAATTTTATTGGCGAAAACGGTATTTCCTTTCCGATGCTCAGCAACAGTTTTTTTCGCGCCTGCTTTCAGAAGGCGCGCAGAGCTGCCAACTGTTACGATTTTTTCCGTATTTGTTCCGGAAAATACGTTAGAAATACGGAAGTACGGATAACAATTAAAAAGTACGATTTTTTAAAAAATCAGTGCGGGAATATCTGGAAATAATAATTTTGTTTCACAATTCTGCCAATAAATCCTATTTTTTTATTTACCCGTAATCATACTCGCCGAGGCGCTTACCATTTTGATTCTTGTTGTGTAGTAATAGTAGTTTCAAGCGCAAATTTTATTTTTGACTGAATATGGTCATTTCATATATCAAATTGAAGGTATCAATGAGGCGATCACTCTGGTGCATTTTTTTTCGAAAATCGGATTGTTATGTCATCCAAGATGGCCGCCGAAAGGTCAAAAGGTCGTTCTTTTATTAGAGATTTCAAAATTCTTCTTCACATGAACCGCTTGGCCCATGGTAGCCAAACTTAAAAGTTATGGTCCATGGGTGAAGCCTTTTCAGATTTGTTAAAATGGAGGTCATCGCTAATCCAAGATGGCCGCCGTCTGAAAATAGCATACATTCTTAAAAAATCTTCTTCTCATGAACCGCTTGCCGAATTTCGACGAAACTTGGTAGGAATGATCGATGTACATTGCTCTTTGAAAGTTGTTAAAATGGTGACCCCGGGGTCAAAAATGGGCGTGGCCCATGGGGTCAAATTGGGGTCAAATTTTATTTTTGACCGAATATGGTCATGTCATATATCAAATTGAAGGTATCAATGTGGCGATCACTCTGGTGCATTTTCTGTCGAAATCGGATTATTATGTCATCCATGATGGCCGCCGAAAGGTCAAAAGGCCGTTCTTTTATTAGAGATTTCAAAATTCTTCTTCACATGAACCGCTTGGCCCATGGTAGCCAAACTTAAAAGTTATGGTCCATGGGTGAAGCCTTTTCAGATTTGTTAAAATGGAGGTCATCGCTAATCCAAGATGGCCGCCGTCTAAAAATAGCATAAATTCTTAAAAAATCTTCTCATGAACCGCTTGCCGGATTTCGACGAAACTTGGTAGGAATGATCGATGTACATTGCTCTTTCGAAGTTGTTAAAATGGTGACCCCGGGGTCAAAAATGGGCGTGGCCCGTGGGGTCAAATTGGGGTCAAATTGGGGTCAAATTTTATTTTTGGATGAATATGGTCATGTCATATATCAAATTGAAGGTATCAATGAGGTGATCACTCTGGTGCATTTTCTGTCGAAATCGGATTGTTATGTCATCCAAGATGGCCGCCGAAAGGTCAAAAGGTCGTTCTTTTATTAGAGATTTCAAAATTCTTCTTTACATGAACCGCTTAGCCCATGGTAGCTAAACTTAAAAGTTATGGTCCATGTGTGAAGCCTTTTCAGATTTGTTAAAATGGAGGTCATCGCTAATCCAAGATGGCCGCCGTCTAAAAATAGCATAAATTCTTAAAAAATCTTCTTCTCATGAACCGCTAGCCGGATTTCGACGAAACTTGGTAGGAATGATCGATGTACAATGCTCTTTCAAAGTTGTTAAAATGGTGACCCCGGGGTCAAAAATGGGCGTGGCCCGTGGGGTCAAATTGGGGTCAAATTTTATTTTTGGCTGAATATGGTCATGTCATATATCAAATTGAAGGTATCAATGAGGCGATCACTCGGGTGTGCAATATTTGTCGGAATCGGATGATTATGTCTTCCATGATGGCCACCAAAAGGTCCATTTATTCAAGATTTTTAACAACTTTTTCTCAGGAACCACATGGCCGATGCTGGGTGAAGCATTTTCAGATTTTGTAAAATGAGAGTCATCGCTTAATCCAAGATGACCGCCATCTAAAAATAGCACAATTTTTTTAAACACATGAACTCAATGTCACATTCTCCTCTGGTGTTCATGGAGTCAGGTGAGCGAATTAGGGCCATCATGGCCCTCTTGTTTATCGAAAGAAGTTAGGAGAACACATCTGTTCATCAATGATTACAGCGAGATATGGCCCAATTTGGCCCTGTCAAAGTGCGGTGATGAATTTGCGTCTTGCAAGCAGTGTAATTGTGATTTTTCGGTTGGTCATGGTGGCCAAAACGAGGGCCAAGGCTCTAAAAAAGTTAATTTATGCATATAAGTGAGTACTGATTTGTGTTCCGGAAAACATATGTGGTGTTCCGGAAAATAGCCCCCTTTTCTCTCCATGTTCCTCATGTGACCGACATGGGGTTGGCAGCTCTGGGCGCGACTATAGTCGCCGCTTTTTCCGTTGTCGTCCGAAATGTCAAAAGGTTTGTACAAGCTTTATCATCATGCTATAACTTTAATATTACTTGACGGATTGCATCAATATTTCAACACTTGATATATGTGAGCATTGGGAACACACTCGTGCCACCATTAACATGAATTTGTCCTTTTTTTACCTTCACATTTTCACAGAAACACTTTTGAATTTTTTGCTTCAAAATGTTTTTACAAGTTTTTTCATCATGATATCACTTTAATATTACTTAATGGATTGCTTCAATATTTGGACACTTGATACATGTGAACATCCAGAACACCCTAATGCCGCCATTAACATGACCTTGACATTTGTTTATCTTGACATGTTTGCGGAAACACTTAGCCATTTATGCATCAAAAAGTTGGTACACGTTTCTTCATCATGATATAGCTTTAATATTACTTGACAGATTGCTGCTTCAATATTTGGACACTTGATACATGTGAGCATTTGGAATATACTCATGCCCCCATTAACATGACCATGACATTTTGTACCTTCACATTTTTGCGGAAACACTTAGCCATATCTTGTATAACAGTGATATTACTTGATGGATTGTTCAATATTTGGCCGTGACCCTTTTTACCATCACATGGTTGTGAAAACACTTTAATAGCCATTTCGTTATGTCAAAAAGTTTCTTCATTTTTGTGTGTTTTAAGCATGCACTTCTCTGGCGGTTTTTGTGATGCTTACTTTAGCACTGCCCATGATCATGTTACGGTCAAATGCCTCGGCAGGTACGACACCGCTTCCGTGGCGGAATTATTGTCTATTTATAATAATGCATGCAGTTTCGTTACATGACGAGTACCTGAGCCTATGTTCGCACATATACACTCGTATATGAGACACACCATGTGATTTAGTACCTAAGAACGTGTGCGATATCTCGTGAAAAATATTTACAAAATTTACCTTATTTCCGTAAATGACTTATGAAGTAGAAATTTCAATCCATATTACATTATGCCATATAATCTACTGGTCTTAAAAACGCAGCAAAAGAGAGATAACTGCAGTGCCTTATGCATAGTTTGCGTCATAGCAAATGTAGAATTCTGTTCTGCAGTTGATATGAAAATGTTGTCATCTTTCGACTTCATTTACAGACAGTATCAGTTTCTGTAAATATGATTCGTGAAAATCACGTACAAAATCACATGGTGTGTCTCATATACACGAGCAAATATGTGTTTGCGCAAATTAGCCACATGCCAGCTTGTGGAAAGATGAGTCATGTCCTGCATCTGTGACCCGGGAATCAGGCTTATGGTATTCATTGCCAGTCTAACTCCTGGAATGATACTTTATTCAATAACTTGTGAACCGCATCTCCGATTTTGATATTTGGCCACCATGTGTGTTTGGTGATGGTGATTTCTTTTGCATATGGCCCACATCTGACCAGTCAAGGTCACTGAGGACTTATGTTCACCTTATAAGACAAATGCGTTAAAAGGATTTTTGTTTATTTTATTATGGCTGCCAGAGACAGAGCTCTAGTTAAGGTGCGTAATTTGGAGGTAAATATTTTATTTCTGCATCAAAAATGGCAAGTTGGGAGTGCTTTAGAATCGTCTCAATAAGACGATTCTAAAGGACTCCCAACTTGCCATTTGTGATGAAGAAATAACAAAATTTCACCCCAACTTGGTCAAATTACGCACCTTAACTGGAGCTCTGCAGAGAGGGGATTAGCTTTGTAAATAATGATGCCCTTGTTACCAGCTTCACACATGTTTCTCTGACTCTGTGCAGACTATCAGACTGTGTGGATGCACATGCTCCCATGGGTCTACACTGGTTACAAATGTGATAAACACCATTTTCTCTCGTCACACTCAAATTGTATGATACATACATTGTAGTTATTAAAGAAAAAATTACAATTCTACAATTTTCATCTCCAAATACAGGCCATGAAATTAATCTGCATGCTGGGAAACATGTGGGCTATAAATAGTTCAAAAATAGAACACAAGAATTCATTACCAAATTTATCCATGTAAATATCATAAAGATATCTTGGGAAATTCCAATACATGTTTAATGAGAGAAATAACAAAAACTACTCTTAATTTGTTGGCTGTTATTTTCACCGCTAGCATGCAAAGAGTTACAGCATAAATAATTCATTGTAAGCTGTAGCAGCCATAGGTGTGACTAGATACACGTACAATTGCAGTAAGTACTCCATATATTGTGATATCATCATATTTTGTATCATCTCTGCCACTCACTTTGTCTTCCCAGCTGGTAGTCACAAGTTGGTCATCCGCTGTGTGGAATTTCCCAGGGTCGTGTTGGAAACCCCAGAACCCATGGTAATAAGTAAGTATAGTCCAACCTCCGCTACAGTCATCTCCAACCGGCAGTCATCTCTCAGCAACAGGCAGTTTAAATTTTCTTCTGTTATATTTTAATATTATTGACTTGTCGCTGACGATCACCTCTTTACTGTGGCTAACAGCCACTCAACTTTTGGCTTTGTATTAACGGTGCCTGACACCAGATCAGGACACTGTCATTCATGGCTGAAACTTTTGATTGTAATTTTACTGCTGAATGCTCATTTCCTCCCATTGACAGGTACTTTTTCTGTCTGTATATATGACTTTCTAATGCACTCTATAAATATTGCGCAATCTGATTGGCTGATTGGTTATACATTACAGGTAGTTATGGACGGTTGCCATATCTGTACCCTCGGCACTTCACACGTACAATTAATATATTCCTACTTGGCTATGGTTATACATTACAGGTATATTGTTGATGGACGGTTGACATATTCATGTATACCCTCGGGCACTTCCCCAGTACAATTAATATATTCCTACTTGGCTGAGGGTACAATTCAGGTATATTATTGTTGATGGGGGGTTTTTTTTATTGTCAAGTACACAGCTGGCTTGCACCTGAAACGTCCTGGTCCGAAACGTCCTGGTGACATGGTCCGAAAGTTAAATGGTCCGAAATGTCGGGCAAAATATTATTGCAAATATCTCACCGTTAATCACATTTAATATGTCTTGGTAGTAATAGATAGTTTACTTAAACAGAAAGTATGTATCCTGTGTAATTTTGCATCTCAAATGACAGTGTATCACGAATGATCACACAAGTTATCCACAATATTTATGAACATCAGGAAGTTTGACAGGAAGTGGCCATTGCCATTCTGTTGCTATGAGATCGCTCCAGAGGGACATTAAAGGCGCAGAGTAGTAAATGCGACAATTATAATGCTGATGATGTATTTATTGCTTTTATTATTGATAAATGTACTCCCATTCATGCAAAAATTGTTAATATATTGTAATTGTTTGGAACTATTTTCTTCGTAGAACATTTTTGGTGTGATCCGTCCAGTATGACCTGCGCAACCATCTTGCACTCCGGTACGAATTTCCAACTAGGGTAGACTCGATAAAATTTGCGAAACAGTAAATGAGTGAATAGGTTAACCGCATTGTAATTTTGAAATTTGCGGCGTATATCAGAAAATTATAGGTCGGAAAACATGTTTAATGGGTCCGTTAGCACGTGGCCATTAAACAGATATTCCGACCTATCATTTTCTGATATAAATTACAATACAGTTAACCCTATAGTGACTGGTGAAACGGAGCTTATGGAATTTGTGTATATTCAAACATCGGATCTTCTAATGTACTCTGTTAAAAGATTTGCGGGTGTTTCATTCATTGAATGGTGAACAGTGCAGGCCCAGATCTGTGCAAGTGCAGGATGTCTGGGACTACACTGGTTGCATAACCCAAAAGCCTACATATGGCCTTTCTGTTGGACAGACGAAAAACGCCAATCAATGTACCGTACATGTATGTTTCACCCATTCCTTGTTTTATTTTCCCACAGAGGCGAAACCGAAGCTACGTAACAGTGTGGAGCTGGCGTTTGATGATGTGACAGCGATGTTGGAGGGTCTACAGGCCTCGCTGGATTTCTAATAGCCGCAACACTGACAACACTGACAACACTGACCACACACACAGGACAGGATGTACACCTGGGCCTGCTTCACGAAGCTTTGTTCTGTAACATTGCAATGTGTAAAGTAACTTCACAAAAGTCTTTGTACATGGAGTAAACCCAGGCTACCATTATTTGAGACCAGCTATGTGATTTTGTACCTTAGAAGATATTTTCCGTAGTGACATCGAAAGCTGGTGATTTCTGCATTTGTTAGTGACACAGGCCGCAGTTAATTTGGGCCTCAAGGTGATATAGACTTTTTGAACATGTATACATACATGTATATTTTCACACAGTCAACACACTTTTCATTCATTCATTCATGATGAGCAAAAGCTGTTCTTTATTGATATAACCAATGATAGATTGACTGAATGGTGACCTGCATAGCCCCAGATGAGACTGTGACTGATCTGGGGCTATGTTTGTCACAATCACTGTGAGGTTCAATTTTACATCCAGGGGGTGGCTTAGGACAATTTCAATGCATTATTTTCACTTCTCATCATTCTGGTAATTGTATCCCCCGGACGAAAGTCGGGGGGAGGATACTATGGATTTGACACCGAATATCGTCCGCGTCCGCCGCAGACACTTCTTGTCCGGAGCATAACTCGAACACCCTTTGGAATATTTTCATGAAACTTCACACATGTGTCACGCACAAGAATGACAACTCTTGCATAGCTAATTTTTTAGTTATCTCCCTTTTTTGTTTTGCACACTGATTTCCTGTCCGGAGCATAACTCGACCACCCTTTGGAATATTTTCATGAGACTTCACACATGCATAGACCATGACCCGAAGGTGTATCGCGCACAAGAATGACAACTCTTGCGTAGCTAATTTTTTAGTTATCTCCGTTTTTTGTTTTGCGCACTGATTTCCTGTCCGGAGCATAACTTGACCACCCTTTGGAATATTTTCATGAAACTTCACACATGCATAGACTATGACCCGAAGGTGTGTTGCGCACAAGAATGACAACTCTTGCATAGCTAATTTTTTAGTTATCTCCCTTTGTTGTTTTGCGCACTCTACAAACTGGACAATAATACATGAAGACCCGTTTTCTCGTGTTGTCTGTACACCTTACCTGTAGAGAGAACAATAGCCTTCTCCGGTTGAACAATAGTGACTGGGAGAACCATTCACCTGTGCATGTGCTAGCATGTGCAAATGTCCAGACTGACCACTAACTGACTTATTACAGGTAATTTATACAGGTAAATTATTATATTTCCGTAAACTGTGTTGATAATATTGTGGCAATATGTGGACCTGTGCAGATATGATATGTAGATAAATATAGGACTATTAAAAAAAATTCTGGGCTCCAGTAGCGAGCATTATTATTTTTAAACTTTTTTTTCCATTTTTGTTTCCATTTTTTCTTTTAGCATAAGGTTGTAAGTGCTATATACAGACTATTATCATATAATAAAACAATTATTGACTAGTGAGCCATAGAATATAATCTGATATTCTATGGCTCACTAGTCAATAGTTGTATAATATGTTCGGGCCAGTGAAATTGCTTTCGGGCCCAGGCTCGAGGTCAAGGTGGGACAAGGTGAGGCATTTGATTCCGCGGAATTCTTGTTTACTTATCTCCCTTTGTTGTTTCATGCACTGATTTTGTGTCCGGAGCATAACTTGAACACCCTTTGGAATATTTTCATTAAACCTCACACATGCATAGACCACGACCCAACGGTTTGTTGCGTGCAAGAATGACAACTTTTGCATCGTTAATTTTTTAGCTTATCACCCTTTGTTGTTTCATGCACTGATTTTGTGTCCGGAGCATAACTCGAACATCCTTTGGAATATCTTTTTATTAAACTTCACACATGCATAGAAGACGACCCAAAGGTGTGTTGCACGCAAGAATGACAACTCTTGCATCGTTAATTTCTTAGTTACCTCCCTTTGTTGTTTCGTGCACTGATTTCATGTCCGGAGCATAACTCAAACACTCTTTGGAATATTTTCATGAAACTTCACACATGCATACACCACGACCCTAAAGGTGTGTCACGCAGGAATGACAATTTTTGCATCGCTAATTTTTTAGTTATCTCCCTTTGTTTTCCCGCGCACTGATTTTGTCTCCGGAGCATAACTCAAACACCCTTTTTTCAAACTACTTGTGTATCTGGGGAGGGGGATACACATGCGCTTGTCGACAAGCGTCCATTTCTAGTTAGAAAGGGATATATGTTACGACATGATGTGTTGTCCTTCCATCTGTTGGCATCACACTGGTAAATGTTTTGGTGAATTCTCTGTACCGGTATTCAATACTGTTAGCCCAGCTGCCACCATACGTATACACTAAAGTCAGCATCACATACAACAGTGAAACACATGGCTTCTAATGACCTTGAATGACCGTGTCGCATTGTACTACTCTTGTTTGACTTAATCTTTAACCCTTACAGGGCCGTAGCCAGAGGTAAAAATCTACCGAGGCAAATCTTATGAAACGTGTATCCAGTGGGAGCCCGTAGCTTGACACGCATCGTAAAAAATAAATTCTACCGAGGCAACTGCCTCAGTTCGCCTCAATGTGGCTACGGCCCTGCCTTAGACCGCTATCTTAATATTTTTGTCATCTGCTGTTTATTTTCTATTTTCCATTTTTATCATCAAAAACATGCTTTGACAGCACTTTATAATAATTTACAACATGCTTTGACAGCACTTTAGAATCAGTGCTGTCAAACCATGTTTTTGAGTAGCAGTCTAAGGGTTAATTGACCAAAAACCACCGGCACATTTTTAGTTATACTAAGAGTAACCCAATCTTTCAAATTGCCATATCTTAAAAACTATGCATAATAATTCATTATAATTTCTCCTGATTGTTTATGAGAATGGTAGAGTAACATATAGGATCAACATCTCAAATCCACCAGTATTAAGCAAGCTGAACAATTATGGATTCATAATAACCCAAATAAAACGCAAATTAGACTAGTAATGGATCGCGTATAGATTTTAATTTTTGGATCATTATTTTTTATATTAGTACCACAAAGGTGATACTACAACTACAGGGGCGGATCTGGAGGGGGGTTCCGGGGTTGCAACCCCCCACCCCCTTTTGTTCAGCCACGGAGTTTACATAGATCACAGTTTACCACCAGTTGGAGTCTGAATTTAAATGCTGTAAAACACAGGAAAGTGCATTTCTGGACATCTAGATTTCAAAACTTTTCCGGGGGAACATGCCCCAGGACCCCCCTAACATAATTTCGAAAATAAGACAACCCCACCGTCCCCCAAATGCTGGATCCGCCCCTGACCTATTATACTGCACAAGTGTGCATAGTTTTATGAGATGTGGGAATGTTGCGGTCGTGTTTTTTTTATCCCCGTGATAAATAGGTTGTGTTCATTTCTAGCTCGCCTCTGTCCCTACATGACCTTAGCTGTTGTAAACGCATTCACTTTCACTTTTTAGCTGGCCTGCTGTGATGAGACTTTAGTCTTATTTATTTCTCCACAATACTATATGTTGTGCACATTGATTTATTCTTAGGAATGTGATTCAACTGGTGATCAATAAATATGCTTTTGAAGAGAAAGGTTGCTGTGACTGGAGAAATGGGGCCTATGGGATTTGTTACCGTTCCTGATCAAATAGCACACTCCTGTAGTCCGATTGCAATCTATATACAGTCGAACTTCGATGGGTCGAACAGCCTGCGGGGTTAAGTTTTAGTTCGACCCATCCGTTGTTCGACCCATTGGGATTTTCTACTGTAACCATTTCAGATCTACGAGTTGGTCAGTGTACTAAGTGAAACAAGTCGTCATTACGACACGTTGTTTCATATAAATGCGCTTACATTTGCATTTACGGTTGATTGTCACAGTCGTTTATTAACAGAAACAGGCTTTAATAAAATAAAGAAAGCGGCAAACTCATGTGTGTTTTTATTTACATAGCCATTATACAGTAATAGAACATGAGAACAACAGAAAATGATTACGAAATACAATTGGCGGACTTGATGAACCCCGTCCGATACGATCATGCCCAGTCGCCCCATCACTACTTCGGACCCGAATATCCCCCCGGCAGAACCGGTTCCTTCCTCGGGTTGCTCGGTCGTAACTAGTGCATTTGTGGTAGACATTATTACGAGTCTGATGATCTGTAAAATATGTTTTGCTTATATGGCGAATAAATCGGATGACACATCACACTCATTACTGACCATAGTAAAAACAGTTCATGTTGATTTACAACTTAAAAGGCCATATGCTTGAGTCATTAATTAAAACTGAGCGCTATTTAATTCCACATGTCCCATAAATTACCACTTTAATTAACTAACAACTTCGCCGACATTGGTCAAAGCATAATTTCTTATTTTTTTTGCATAAATACCACGTATGCTGGTCACGACTGCCGTTATTGTATACGCTCAAATGACCACTTGAGATTTGTTTGACAACCTGTTAACAATAGGTGTGAAAGTCAATCAACTAGTCTGGAGACAATCGTCTGACATGTTCGAGTTTTTGTGGTGTTTATAGTGGATTTATACACGACCGGGCGTGACAGCGATTCGAGGCATTGAGGGTTGTTCGACTTTCACAAGTTCGACCTATACCGGGTAGTTTTAACGTATTTATATAGGAATTCTGCCGGGACCTAAAGGCTAGTTCGAGGCAAGCATGGCTGACGAGTTTACCAGGGTTCGACCCATCGAAGTTCCACTGTAGCTTGTTAGAAGCATGACGGGTGTTTCATTGATGGAATAGCGAACAGTGCAGATCCTGATCAGACTGTGCGGATGCACAGGCTGATCTGGATCTACACTGGTCGCAAAACCCATAAGCCCCATTTCTCCAGTCACGGCAACAAATAAGCAAACTGTAAGTGTCAACCAATATATTTAGACATATAAATGTACGCTATCATTCCTGTAAATGTAATTCTTTCTTGTAGTGTGTGGTTATATTTGTGTGAAACTAGTCAACAGAAATGTGACACAGCATTGGCTCACCGTGACATGTTTCAGGTAACACACATTGCATTGGCCTGATACGTACTGAATGATAACATATTTTCAGGTAACCTGCCCTGTGTTGACTGAATACGTACTGACTGATAACATATTGTTGTATCAGGCGTTGACCTGATACAAACAGCCGAGTTAGAACTGACATTCCATTGGTCGGATGATGTAAACAAGTCCGCGTTATGTCCATAGATAACGACGTCATCTGTGGCCGTTTTCGAGCATAAAACGTTACCTGATAAATAGAATACCAGGCTGCTTGATATCAAGTTTATCAGGCTTGGCTCGGAAACGGTAGGAATTCCTCGGCAAGCCTTGGAATTCCTACGCGTTTCCTAGCTTTGGCTGATAAACTTGATATCAAAAGACATTAAAACGTTAAAAAGTAATAAGATTAGTGCTGATCATATTACTTTTGGGGTTGGAGCTATGTGACTCTGGTGTGGAATGGACCTGGCACAGGTCTGGATATTCTAATTTCAGGTAAATATTCAGTTCTGATTTTGGGAATTTTCCTCATGATGGGCAGATTAAATACGGGATTGGCCCGGCCTTAATTGACCTTAGCTGTTGATAGAGGCCGTTAAACACCATCAATCAATCAAATCGAGTAGTGAAAATACAGTAATAAACTTGAAAATGTACTTAGTTGAATTGAAAAAAGCAAACTCAAATATCAGTGAATTTTTAACTTTGTTTTATTTTTTTTATCATTTGTTCCCTATTTATTAAGGAAGAAAATCAATAATACATTTGTAAAAATAAAATACGCATTGAATTTGAAATCTGGGGGTATAATACTCTTTAGGTACAAAAGTTATCTGGAGCTCTGTGTACAAATGCCATGCACATTTTCAGTCCATATTGCCTAAACCTTCATGGCTGTTCAAAGTATGCACAGCAAAATGGATGGGAATTGCACATTATTGCAGAATTATCCAAAATGACATTACCCATGGTGATTTGCCAAATATGTTGTTGTATGTATAATCTGTGATGTTTGTTTATTCTGTCGATAGTACAGGGTGTCTATAAAAAAAAACAGGGACCTAATTCTAATAGCTGTAATATGTTTCATTGAATCCATACACAAGGTGTATGATCACGTGGTACTAACAACAACGACAACAAGTACTAAAACTTTCAGAATCCATCTGATTCAAAGTACGTATTCTTTTATAGTGTCCTTATTACGTAACGGATTTTGATGAAATATGGCGCATCAAACACGTCTTGTTAAGCTGCATTTGGTGGTCTCTGTATGTTGGCCCAAACCTATGTCGTTTTTGCGAAGAATTGATTTCCGTGTCTACCGACACAGAAATTGATTCTTCGCAAAAATGACATAAGTCTGTGCCGATCTCCCTGGACGACCAAATGCAGCTCATGAAGACGCGTTTGCTACGCCATATTTCATCAAAATCCATTTCATATTAAGGAAAATATCAAATAATACTTACTTTGGAGTGGGCAATATTTCAACACTTTCAGCCACTGTTGTTGTTGTTATAACCATGTGATCATGCACCTTTATACATGTTCATAAATTTTACGGTGTATGTACCCTCAAATATTCAAAGAATAATACGGATATATCACCAATGTTCAAAGTTATCCAGAGTTGCCTCCCTTGTTGTAACGAGGTGTCGCTGAATTATTGATGTTGGACACATTCATCGATTTTACGAATTTTAGCCGAATTAAAAAAATGACGTCGTCAATAAACAGTGACGCCACATGTTCTGTTGAGCTTATCTGCTAAACTAAATGTAGAATGGGAAAGATGGTCCACAGCTTGATATTCTCTGAAAAGGAAACGGTTCAATGTATTGAAATAACAAAGTTATACCTATTTGAAGCAGGGGTCCGTTAAAATAAAGTGCAAAATTATGATAGTCTGTAAATTTCACATTAGCATTGTTTTCTTGTAAACAATTATTGGATTTACATTTATTGAGCATAGGCTGCATATGCAGCCTATGCTCAATAAATGTAAATCCATCAATTTAAATTTCCAAACGATCCAAAATTTCAACTTACGAACATTTTAGTCTTATTTTAATGAAACGGGCCCCTGGTCCACATTTTGTTGGGATACTATGTAAGTAGATCATATATATGGTTATGTAGGCTATATGTAGATGGAGGCTATACAGGCCCTTTTTATGTCCCCGGTTGTCCTGGACAATGGGGAATATTGGTTTGCTCTTGAATTTTGTTCATCTGTCTGTCTCTGTAACTTGCCCATTAGTATTTCCATGGCATTTGTGACTGTGGTTGGAGAAATGGGGCTTATGGGATTTGTGGCCAGTGTAGCTGCTGATCAAATGGCATACTCATGTACACTGATAACGATCCATGTTGCTTGTTAGAAGCATGGCTGGTGTTCCATTGATGGAATAACAAACAGTGAGATCCCAATCAGGCTGATCTGGATCTACACTGGTCGCAAAAACCCGTAACCCCCATTTATTTTCTCCAGTAACAGCCACAATTATGTCAAAAATTTACGAGAGCTTCTTCATCATGCTTTAATTTTAATCGGACTTGAAGGATTGCTTTAATATTCAGACTTGATTCATGTGAAAATATGTGACTTATACCATCATTAACCACAGGTTGAAGTAATGGACCGAGGTCTATAAATACATTAAATATACCTAAAAGCATTAATAAGTGAGAACAAAAAATAAGCTTATTTTTTTTCACTTGTTAATGCTGTTAGTTATATTTAATGTATTTATAGACCTCGGTCCGTTACTTCAACATGTGTCATTAACGTGAGCTTAAATTTGTTTGCCTTATAAGGGTGATGAAGCTCATAACTATTCTTTATGTCAAACAGTTTAGTAATACTTTCTTTATCTTGTGTAAAATGATTGTAACTGTTGAGAGGCCATGAAACATCATTAAATAAATAAATAAATTCTTCTTCATCGTGCCATAATTTCAATATAATTGAAATGACTGCTGTAATGTTTGGGTACTTGATACATGTTGATCATGCCTACGTTAATATGCTCTCATGCCCACTCAGTAGGCACAAAATGTTCTTAAAAGAATTAAATAAGTGTATAATTGTGTCACTATCCCACCAGTTCTAAAAACTACGAGTGCCCGCTATAACAATATAATCATTTATTAGCCAGGTTTTTTGAAAAAAAATCCAGGCTATTGGATTGGCGAAAGCCGGGCGGGTGGGCAGGCGGCGGGCGGCGGGCGGCGTCCACAATCAATGTTAAGTTTTCGTGTTTGAGTCAATTTCTTTGTTACTGTACCACCTAGGACCACCAAACTTTCACAGCTTCATAATCAAGGGGTGCCCACCACATATCACTATCCAACATGTTACCTTTTTTTTAACTTGACCCATTTTTTCCGCGCAGTCGACTTAGCCATTTTTCGCGTTTACAATGTTAAGTTTTCGTGTTTAAGTCCATTTCTTTGGTACTGTACCACCTAGGACCACCAACCTTTCACAGCTTCATAACCAATGGGTGCCTACCACATACAAACATCCAACATGTACCATACCTTCAACATATTTTTTCTAGTAATTGACTTACTATTTTGAACGTTCACTTTTTACGTACTCTAAAGTTTTTTGGTTAAAAGTTTTTCGTTATACTATTCGAACTTACTTTGCCCATACCTTTTGAACTTCACGTTGGTGTTTATCTTTTTATCATATATTTTCATTCTACCCCCAACCGTAGCGGCCCTATGCCCAATGGTTCAAGGTCAAATTACTTTTGGTTAAAGTTAAAGTTTTTTTTTTTTTTGTTGTACTATATCTCTGCAACTGCTTCACCCATTACCTTCATACTATCACATGGGTGTTTATCATCATTGTCAGTGCGATATCGTCGGCATTTTGGCATACGTCCGTCCGGACGTTGTGTTAAAGTTTTTTGGTTAAAGTTTTTCCATCTACTATATCTATTTTTTTAGTGTCCATGCCTCGCCCCAAGGTGTGACATGCAGGCTACGGCCATCTAGTCTACAAAAATGTGGGTATAATTATGTTATCCAAGTGTCTATGCTTGGAAAAAACCTGGCCTTCGTGGCTTTGCCTCGTTTCTTGTTAATATTTATTTTACTGATAGGGACTCGCGGTGGTATCGGGCTATTTTCATATGAAAATGAGGTATGATATTTTTTAATTATTTATACATGTCACTTTAATGCGTCACTTTAAAAAATAATATTTTCCACAGATTATAAAGTATGATCATTGCACATCAAAAAATAAATACAAAGAATAAATAGTAATGTCCGTTAACATTTTATTGAAACATGGTTATCTCCCCTGCTATCAGTGTGGAAATTTACGTCTCATATAAAATGTATAATAATGCCTATAGTCAATATATAATAATCAATACGTGGGGTAATGGTGAATGAATGTTCATTTTGCCAGAAAATGTTTCTGAATATGTTGCTGATATAAAGAACATTTTGTGCCTACTGACGAGCCGTCTCATCAGGATGTGCACTTTTTGCAATTCATTTTCAAAATTTTGAGAAGAAAAACACCCCGTTTTCATAAATGGACTAAACCATTTTGTGACTATTTGTTTGATTGCAAAATAACATATCAAAATCCATTCCAGTTACTTAGGGGTGAAAGGGTTAATCTGGTTAAATTATGATTATTACACATCAACGTAGTGGGTGGAAGGTGGGTGCAAGCGATGGGTAATTTAACGATCGGGGTTCATTCTTACCGGAATTCCGACTGGAGACCTGGTTTGGCCCTCACATACGTCTTTGGCATTTTGTATGTGACAGTTGAATCTGGTTATACCCCTTATGTGAGTATTACGATTATTCGTAATCCTATTTTAGGGGAAGGGACCAAGTGATTTTGGTGTGGTATGGACCTGCCACCAGGTCAGGTTATTCTAATTTCAGGGCTGAATATATTTGTTTCTCGATGTAAATATTCAGTTCTGATTTTGGAATTTTCCCCCCAATGCAGCAGGTTAAAATGGGATTGAACCCGTTTGCCCGGCCTTACATGACCTTAGCTGTTGATAGGCCGTTAAACACCAATAAACAAACAAACAAACACCTCAACGTCATGATTATTGTTTTCAACATTAACATGGCATACAGTACTATCGCAGCGGCTCGACACTTCATATTCTTATTTTTCATCATCTATATTTTCATTCTATAGCTAACACATGTGCTCCCAATGCTCAAGGTCAAATGATTTAGAAATGTGCTTTAAAGTTTTTGAGGGGTACCTCCATCAAGGTTACTGATTTATCCCGTCAACACAGTGCGTATGTGCCGTGAAACACGGTGCCGTGAAATATTTTTGATATCCAGTCAATACCATTTTTGCATTTTACAGCCATTTGTAGGTGTTGACGGGATAAATAAAATTGTAGGTTAGTGCCGTGAATGGAAAAAATATCTGGCGCGGCACGGAAACGGGATGTGCTCGGTGGAGCCTCGCCCATCCCGTTTCCTAAGCCTTGCCAGATATTTTTTCCCATTCACGGCACTAACCTACTATTCTCTATTTCTTGTTTTTGGTCCAGTATGCCAGGGGGTTTAACCCATGTTTTACAAAAAATTATGTTAAGTTTGCATCATTATTGTGACTATTTTTATCATGCTTTATACATGCTTTATACAAAAGAAATATATTTTTAAAATGAGAAAATTGTGTATGATAAGTCTTATCAATTTGCATTGTAAAGTAGAATATCACAAACATGAATATTGTTGATATATTGTTGATATGTTGGTTGATATATTGTGTATTATAGGAAAAGTCGCGGGAATACTGGACGAAGGCCGGAAGGCCTCGTCCAGTATTCCCGCGACTTTTCCAAGTTTATATCCCCGATGAATTCACAAAAAGGCCATTCATTCCTTATAATTCCAGCATTTGAAATAAATTCATCAAGAAATGTGTTTATTTTCCGTTTTCTTAAGAATTATTTTAACTGCGCCTGACGGTTACGGAAAGTAGTTTGGCATGGGAGTTTACTGATATAAATTTTGGACAGAGACTTGCTACGGACCTAATCAAATTTTGTTCGGGAATTGTGTTATTTTTTGTGCTGGCAATTATTGCTGATTACCCCCCTCTCCAGTAGACATGAGGGGTTATAGGCAATCCATGTTTGTTTGTGACGTTTTTTGTCTCTACATATACATTGTAGTACAGTGAAACCGCTTTAAACCGGACAACCCTCGGAGTCAAAGTAGTTTTTAGAGGGGGTAGGCAATATTCCATGTTTGTTTGTCGACGTGATACTCATCCAGTAGACATGAGGGGGTATAGGCAATATTCCATGTTTGTTTGTGACGTTTTTGTGCTCTACATATACATTGTAGTACAGTGAAACCGCTTTAAACCGGACACCCTCGGAGGTCCCCAGTAGACATGAGGGGGTATAGGCAATATTCCATGTTTGTTTGTGACGTTTTTGTGCTCTACATATACATTGTAGTACAGTGAAACCGCTTTAAACGGACACCCTGGAGGTCCCAGTAGACATGAGGGGGGTATAGGCAATATTCCATGTTTGTTTGTGACGTTTTTGTGCTCTACATCATACATTGTAGTACAGTGTAAACGCTTTCCTAAACGGACACGTCAGAGGTCCCAGTAGGACCCCATGAGATATAGGCAATATTCCTGTTTGTTTGTGACGTTTTTGTGCTCTACATATACATTGTAGTACAGTGAAACCGCTTTAAACCGGACACCCTCGGAGGTCCCCAGTAGACATGAGGGGGTATAGGCAATATTCCATGTTTGTTTGTGACGTTTTTGTGCTCTACATTATACATTGTAGTACAGTGATGGACACGAGGTTCTCTGTACCGTTAGGACACCCTCGGAGGTCCCCAGTAGCTGAGGGGGTTATAGGCAATATTCCATGTTTGTTTGTGACGTTTTTGTGCTCTACATATTACATTGTAGTACAGTGAAACGCTTTAAAACGGACACCCTGGAGGTCCAGAGACATGCGGGGGTATAGGCAATATTCATGTTTGTTTGTGAGTTTTTGTGCTACTATACTTTTGTAGTTAGTGAAACGCTTTAAACCGGACACCCTCGGAGGTCTCCAGTAGACATGAGGGGGTATACCGGTAGGCAATATTCCTTGTTTGTTTGTTACGTTTTTGTACTCTACATATACATTGTAGTACAGTGAAACCGCTTTAAACCGGACACCCTCGTAGATCCCCAGTAGACATGAGGGGGTATAGGCAATATTCCATGTTTGTTTGTGACGTTTTTGTGCTCTACATATACATTGTAGTACAGTGAAACCTCTCTAAAATGGACACCCTTGGAGGTCCCTAGGGTGTCCAGTTTAGAGATGTTTCACTGTAAATCAAGCATTTGATCATTCTGAGCCATATGTTTGTGCTATGTGATCACAAACAGGCATTATCACGTGAGATAAATGATCAATGATCAAAATTAAGATCACATCTGTTTTTTTGGTGTCTGGAGGTCCCACTGTACATTTATAGTAAATTTCACAAAACGATCCCCCCAAATATGCATTTGGTCACGGCTCTGGTATAACCACCCTTATTGCATCACAGGTTTATGCCAGTAATGATCATGAAAACGTGCAATATTTCCTGAAAATGATTACGAAAATTGACAAAAAAAATTCAGAGCTCTTGTTCAATGCCCCGAGGTCTGATTTTTGTTTCAATGTCATTTGTAGCTGTGACTGGATAAATTAGGTTTATTGGATTTGTGACCAGTGTAGCTCCTGATCAAATCGCACACTTCTCTGACCTGATGATGATCTATATTGCTTGTTAGAAGCATCACATGTGTTTCATTGATGGCATTTCGAACAGTGCAGATCCTGCTCAGACTGTGCAGATGCACAGGCTGATCTGGATCTTCACTGGTCGCAAACTAGGCCCAATTTCTCCAGTTACAGGCACATGTGCGGAAATATGATAGATTTTAGAAATCAATATTGGCAAAATACAGTGATTCAACAGGGGAGGTAATCCCACGGTCAAGCACAAGTTTATGAATAAAAATGTTGCTTATTGGGTAGCGGTAGTTTAGCTCCTAGTCAATAATGGATCGTAGCTACGGAAGTTATTTCCCTTGCAAATATATATATAGAGATCTGGTCCCATGCTGAAATCCGTGTTTATTTCTTACTGAATAGCACAAACATTGAGTTTTGTGAACAAAGTAGACCCAGTAGACACCTGTGCAGTCTGATCTGAGTCTACACTGATTGCAATGACATAAATAAGTACGAAATTATGAATCTGGCAAATAATTTTTATTTAATATTTTTCCTGGAATGCATTATTTCATATAGAACTAACAAATGCATGATTAAATTTCACGATTAAAAGTATGCAGAATTATTATACTGAATTTATTACATTATCACAGCCAAATTGGCTGTGATAATGTAATAAATTCAGTATAATAAAAATTAATAAATTTATCATAAAATTGAAAATTTCTCCCTCAAAATATACTTTGCTACTAAAGTATGCTTTGCAATGTTGATGAAATAGGCTACAGATTGCATAGCTATGTAGGATGATTTGGATCAACACTAGTGGAAATCACTATATTGACTCCTTTTCACAACAAAGCATGCTACATTCGCTATTTTTACAAGCAATAAGGCCATAAACTACAGTTTGGACCGAATTTCTATAAATAAATTCAACAGTAGATAACTAGCTACGATCCTTCATTGACACATCCCTATTACTATGTTTGTAGCATATTACAGTGACAGCCTGTTACTATGTTTGTAGCATATTACAGTGACAGCCTGTTACTATGTTTGTACATATTACAGTGACAGCCTGTTACTATGTTTGTTGCATATTACAGTGACAGCCTGTTACTATGTTTGTAGCATATTACAGTGACAGCCTGTTACTATGTTTGTAGCATATTACAGTGACAGCCTGTTACTATGTTTGTAGCATATTACAGTGACAGCCTGTTACTATGTTTGTAGCATATTACAGTGACAGCTTGGCCAACAATCTAGGCCCAAATTAGTCGCAAGAGCTATATTCCAATTTAGTCGTCATGTGCAACATATTTCCTCAAAACAAAGAGATACATGCTTTCTAGTGTATGTTATTGATATACATGTATGTACATATTAAGTGAAATTTCTGTCAACATGATGATTTGACACTACTGCAGGGCTCCAGATAAGGAATTAGTAATTGAGTATTGTCACTCCATCATTTCTGAAGCAATTGGGTATTTCAAAATTTTAATTGTGTAAAATAGAATCACACTACTGTTTACACATCAGCAGACCGCACTTATTGAATAGTTTGCTTCTAAATGAAAACACATCTTGGTATTTCATTGGAATTGTCTCCTTGGAAAAAAGTCACCCTCCCCAATTTGATTTTTTTTTATGACATTCCATCAAATACTGATTTCAAGGTGAAAATATAAAAATTCTGTGGGAATTTAACATGGGGGCTAAAAAATGTTTTTCTTAGTTACATCATTTCCAAGCTATCTAGCCAGGTTTTGGAATCTATTTCCATTTTTTTTAATCCTCATTACTAGTCTCCAGCTCCTTTTTTGCTCAAGAGATTAAACACATCTTTGTGTTTGTTTGATATTTTATATGATTCCGTCCTGGGCATTTGGTTGATTGAGAGATTTTACGACGGGGAGAATTACAAAGCGGACACAAACAGGCTCTATAATCTTGTTGGATATTCAGTCAGTGAAGTATGTTTGTGCTAATTCTAGTGAAAGTGAAACCTGATTACCAGTAGCCTATTTCACCAACATTGCAAAGTATTCTTTTCTATCAAAGTATACTTTGAGGGAGAAATTTAAAATTTTAGGATAAATTTATTAATTTTTAGCCAGGTTTTTTGAAAAAAAATCCAGGCTATTGGATTGGCGGAAGCCGGGGGCGCGGGGGCGGGCGGGCGGCGTCCACAATCAATGTTAAGTTTTCGTGTTTGAGTCCATTTCTTTGTTACTGTACCACCTAGGACCACCAAACTTTCACAGCTTCATAATCAAGGGGTGCCCACCACATATCACTATCCAACATGTTACTTTTTTTTTAACTTGACCCATTTTCCGCGTAGTCGACTTAGCCATTTTCAATGTTAAGTTTTCGCGTTTACAATGTTAAGTTTTCGTGTTTAATTTGTCCATTTCTTTGGTACTGTACCACCTAGGACCACCAAACTTTCACAGCTTCATAACCAAGGGGTGTCCTACCACATACAACTATCCAACATGTGACCATTTTTTCACCTTCACCTATTATTTCTGCGTAATTGACTTAGCCATTTTCAACGTTAACCTTTTTAACGTACGTCTGGTTAAAGTTTTTTGGTTAAAACTTTTTTGTTTACTATATCTCTGCAACTGCTTCGCCCATTACCTTCAAACTTCACATGGGTGTTTATCATCATCCATATTTTCATTCTAACCCCAACCGTGCGGCCCCTGTGCCCAATGTCAAGGTCAAATTACTTTGAATTTTTTGTTAAAGTTTTTTCGTGTACTATATCTCTGCAACTGCTTCACCCAATACCTTGATACTTCACATGGGTGTTTATCATCATTGTCGCACCTGCTTGCAGAAAGCGCGATACTGTGCCCAATGTCAAGGTCAAATTACTTTGAATTTTTTTGTTAAAGTTTTTTCGTGTACTATATCTCTGCAACTGCTTCACCCAATACCTTGATATTGCACATGGGTGTTTATCATCATTGTCTCACCTGCTTGCGGAAATCGCGATCCTGTGCCCAATGTCAAGGTCAAATTACTTTGAATTTTTTTGTTAAAGTTTTTTCGTGTACTATATCTCTGCAACTGCTTCACCCAATACCTTGATACTTCACATGGGTGTTTATCATCATTGTCGCACCTGCTTGCGGAAAGCGCGATCCTGTGCCCTATGTCAAGTTCAAATTACTTTGAATTTTTTTGTTAAAGTTTTTTCGTGTAACTATATCTCTGCAACTGCTTCACCCAATACCTTGATACTTCACATGGGTGTTTATCATCATTGTCACATCTGCTTGCGGAAGCGCGATATCGTCGGCATTTTGGCATACGTCCGTCGTTCGTCCGTGTGTCCGGTTAAAGTTTTTTGGTTAAAGTTTTTCCATCTACTATATCTATTTTTTTAGTGTCCATGCCTCGCCCCAAGGCGCGACATGCAGGCCACGGCCATCTAGTCTACAAAAAGTGGGTATAATTATGTTATCCAAGTGTCTATGCTTGGAAAAAACCTGGCCTTCGTGGCTTTGCCTCGTTTCTTGTTATTATACTGAATTTATTACATTATCACAGCCATTTGGCTGTGATAATGTAATAAATTCAGAATAATAATTCTGCATACCTTTAATCATCAAATATATGCAGTCGTTAGTTCTATATGAAATAACGCATTTCAGGAAAAATAAATGATTACTCCCTCAAAGTATACTTTGCTAGAAAAGTATACTATGCAATGTTGGTGAAATCAGCTACCTGGTGATAACCTGGTAGACATTTGGGCTGGTGAGAATCTACTCTAGTTGTCATGTCTATGTCACGGTATGAATATACTTACCCAGGGTGTAGGGCCAAGTGATTCTTTAGCCTATTTCACAAAAATTGCAAAGTATACTTTATCTAGCAAAGTATACTTTGAGGGAGAAAAATTTTCAACTTTTATTAATTTTTATCATACTGAATTGATTACATTATCACAGCCAAAATGGCTGTGATAATGTAATCAATTCAGTATAATAATTCTGCATACTTTTAATCATCAAATATAAGCAGTCGTTAGTTCTATATGAAATAATGCATTTAAGGAAACATAAATGATTACTCCCTCAAAGTATACTTTGCTAGATAAGTATTCTTTGCAATTTTGATGAAATTGGCTACTGGTGCAGTGAGAAACTCATACTAGATCAGGTTAATCTAATTTCACGGCTGAGTATATATTTTTACGTAACTATGCAGTTCTGATTTTCGGTTTTTTGCAAGTGGTTGGTAGGTGGGAGTATGTGATGGGTATTTTAACGATCGGGATTCATCCTTACTGGAATCCCGTTTGGAGACCTGGTTCAATGGCCCTCACGTACATGTACGTCATTGGCATTCTTGTATGTGACAGTTGAAATTGGTTATACCCTTATGTGAGTACATGTATTACGATTATTCGTAATCCTATTTTAGGGGAAGGGGCCAAGTAACATTGCTGTGGTATGGACCTGGCACCAGGTCAGGTTATTCTAATTTCGGGGCTGAATATATTTTTGTTCAATGTAAATATTCTGTTCTGATTTTGGGATTTTCTCCCCAATGCAGCAGCTTATATACGGGATTGAACCCGTTGGCCCAGCCTTAAATGACCGTAGCTGTTGATAGGCCGTTAAACACCAATAAATCAATCGCCCCATCTGTACAGGTGGAATATGTAATTTGACCCCATTAACGCAGCCTAATATGACCTTAATTGTTGACAGGTTGTTAAACACCATTAAATAAATAATTATTTTTGTTTATTTCTGAACCATCATATTACTATTATATTTACAAAAAAAAAAGACTTGTTATTCACAAACATACTATAACAAAATTTATTCATCGGTCTACCATAAATCTATGACCCCTGTGTATAAATACTTGTGGTCAACAGAAAAGCAGTTCTTGGTCAATGTACACAGGATGGACCGGGTGTATTGTGCTCCGACTTTGGCCAGAGAATATTAATTTGCTATGTATAAAATAAATTGCCAAATTATATTTTATTTGAAAACATTTTTCAAAATATGTGGCTGTGTCTGGAGAATCGTTCTGATGTGTTTTGTGACCAATGTAGATCCAGATCAGCCTGTGCATCCGACTAAAATGTTCGTAAGTGTAAAATTATGATATCCTGTAAATTTCACATTAACAACTTTTTTTTGTAAACAGTTATTGGATATACATTTTGAGCATAGGCTGCATATGCAGCCTATGCTCAATAAATGTAAATCCATCAATTGAAATTCCGAGACGATCCTAAATTTGCACATACGAACATTTTAGTCATACGAAGTTTAGTGAAACGCCGGTCCCCTGGTTCACAGTATCAGACCTGTCATAATTTTTAAAGGCACTGGATATGCCTAGATTGTTATGAAACAGATTAGGAAAAAATAGTTACGTTTTATATTTGTAATTCTGAACCCAATTGTGCTTATAAATCGCCATGTACCTATAAATTACCTGGGGAAAACATTGGAATTGGTAAAATATTAATGCTAGTTATTTGTAAGTATTATAAACATATTTTGCAATTGATGGTAGGCTAAATAGTTTATTTAAATTACTTACAATAGCGTGCATAATGGAAACATCTTTCTAAGTGTGGTATATTATAATAATTTCACAACAAAAAATAACGGAATTTCACAATTTATTCTTGTTAGTACATGTATAGTGAAAATGCGAAATTGTGTCAAACCAAATTATCTCCCCTGTTTATCATAATTTCCGATAGTGTGTACTTGAATAAACGCATGTTTTTTTCCATTTTCATAAAAAAGATGGTGTGATTGATTGATATATGTCATTTACTGTGTATCAAGCAATAACATATTGTGTATCATCTGAGGCAGTGCATTTAACTTTTTCACCTCTAAGCATGCTAGTAACTGGAATGGATTTTGATATGTTAATTTTCCAACCAATCCAACCGTCACAAAATGAATTTCAGACTTGTCCATTTATGAAACGGGGTGTATTTTTTGTTCTCAAAAATATGAAAATTACTTTAAAAAAATGCAGATCCTGATGAGACGGCTCATTACGAACCGGCTCATTTGGATCTGCACTGTTTGCATAAACTGGTATAGTGGGTTTTCGGGTTCAAAGGTTTAAGTTTTTTACTTATCAGTGAAAGTACATGTTATGACCTTTCATTTCTCGTTGAGACGGTTCAAATGAGTGATCATAACATACACACATTTATCGGAAAATATTCCAATTTAACTTCAGTAAAAGGGTGGCTAGTTACCGTGATGAAATGTGTTAAGTTGTTTAGACTTCTGGACCCGGTTGCTCAAAGCTTCAGTTAGCTTAACGGACCGTTCAATCCTTAACTGAATGTTAAAATCTCTGTTTAACAGCTCAAAGCTTCAGTTAGCTTAACGGACTGTTAAATCCTTAACTGAATGGTTAAAATCTCTGTTTAACAGCTCAAAGCTTCAGTTAGCTTAACGGACTGTTAAATCCTTAACTGAATGGTTAAAATCTCTGTTTAACAGAGATTTTAACCATTCAGTTAAGGATTTAACAGTCCGTTAAGCTAACTGAAGCTTTGAGCAACCGGGCCTTTAACAGAGATTTTAACCATTCAGTTAAGGATTTAACAGTCCGTTAAGCTAACTGAAGCTTTGAGCAACCGGGTCCTGATTATATATTATGTTTGCCACTCGATCACAAACTATGTGATGTTGGGCTGTTGCATTGCCACTAAATACGGTTTCTGTGACCAATTAATTGCTGTGTGATTTGCTATCAATTGTAAACAGGTGCTAGGTAATAGTTGTCATAGATGGTTAATGCTGACATACTACTGTCTGTTCCACGTTTTGCTGCCGACAAACTTTTGGCTATTAAACACATTAAATCTAAAAAATATTTAAAAGTAAGTACTTTTTCATCAATAACAAAAAAGTCACCAGCAAAACGTGTCGGCAGCAAAACGTGGAACAGACAGTCGGTATGACAGACTTCACTGAATAGATACCAGGGCAACAAAATTATGTAGTTGATTTATAGTGGGTGGTTGGTCGGGTGAATGCGACGCTGTAAATTAACGGTAGGGGTTCCGTCCTTATAGGAAACACGATTTGCCTGGTTTTTAGTACTAAACCCACTGACCCAGCCTTAAATGAACTTAGCTGTTGATACCCCAACAAACTTAGTTGATTTATCCATTTGATTAAACGACAATGTCTGAAATACAATATTTTTAACTTGACCTTTTATCCATGAAAGTTATAAGACGACTAAAACAACAACATTATCATAATTTGTGTGCTATGTGTCATCAACATTTGTTGATTTATGAACCCCAGAAATATTGCTACAGTACATTTAGTCGCCACCCTATCTGTCTGTTCGTCTTGTCCATCCATCAATCCGTCCGTCTGTCCATTTTCAGGTACCTACTGCCTACCTACTATATTTTGAGAAGAAGGCCAACTAGTATGGTACTAAATTTATTTACAGTAACAGCAACATTAAGTTTATCTATATATAGTCACCGGATGTGGTACGGGCACACTAATGGCCATTTGACATATTTGGTTGCCCTGGGAATTCATCTACTTTCTTATTTCTGTTTGTGATTACTGTAATAATATTTGAACAGTATTCTGGGAAACACACACACATTTTGAATTTCCCACTACAAAAAGAGTGCCCCAATGTTTAGGGTCAGTATGGCTGTACTGGTTTATCACATTAACAATCTATTGGGATACAATTTGTTTTGGAAAACGTTTCCCAATGAAAAAGGTCACGTTTTCCAAATATTTATGGCTATCATGGTATAGGATTGCTGAAATCGGGCTTATATACATTGTGGCCAGTCTAACTCCTGTAGCCTATTTCACCAACATTGCAAAGTATACTTATCTAGCAAAGTATACTTTGAGGGAGAATTTTCAATTTAGGGATAAATTTATTATTTTTTATTATACTTAATTTATTACATTATCACAGCCATTTTGGCTGTGATAATGTAATAAATTTAGTATAATAATTCTGCATACTTTTAATCATCAAATATATGCAGTGGTTAGTTCTATATGAAATAATGCATTTTGGGGAAAATAAAAAATTACTCCCTCAAAGTATACTTTGCTATAATACTTTGCAATTTTGACGAAATACGCTAGTGAACAAATAGCACATTCCTGCAATCTCATGTTGATATATACTGTCTGTTAGAAGCAGATGGTGAACAATGTAGACCCTGATTAGCATGTGCGAATGCAGGCTAATCTGGGTCTCCACTGGTCGCAAAAGCCATAAGCCCAATTTCTCTTGTCACAGCCACATATTAGATTCTGCTTGACCAAAACCATGGAACCAGATTGGACTTACAGGGAAATGGTCGCCAATAATCAACCTAATTGTTATTTACATCAAATGTTTATACATTCTTTATGAATATATTTTCTGTTAAACATACATTTTATACTATAAATTATGCCATTAAGCACATTGTTTGTTCCTTGTCCCTGTTCTTCTGTCCTCTGGGAGTGTGGGCTGAAACCTTGCACCCCTAAGTAACTGGAATGGATTTTGATATGTTTTGCAACCAATCCAACCAGCACAAACTGATTTTCAGACTAGTCCACTTATGAAAAGGGGCTGTTTTTGTTCTCAAAAATATGAAAGTTACTTGCAAAAAGTGCAGATCCTGATGCGACGGCTCGTCATGAGCCGGCTCATCTTGATCTACACGTTTTTCCAATACCACTATACAGGCTTGTGGTGTTGAAAGGGTTAAAAACGTTGTGTGGGTAACCGCTATACAAATGTCCTAGGGATACCGATTAGTTTTCCCCCTCCTTTTGCATTTGTTCCCCCCGTTTTAAACTATAATCCATAGGTTCCTTCATTATACGCCTGTTTGAAAAAACCTGTGTGGCTCACATTCCCAAGGTCAAGGTTAAATTATTTAGAAATAGATGGATAGCTATCAATGTGAAGAAGCTATGAAGTTTGGTAATGACATAATAATGGGGCGATTTATAAAAGTACTGAAAATACTGAATATAATGCTCAAATTACATTAGTTTTTTGTTGGAAATGTAACAATAACGTTTGATCATGTCCAGCCGTGTGCAAACGTTTGCTGTGGCCCGAGGGAACTGTTTGAACCCGCGGCCTGCGGCCTTGGGGTTCAAACAGTTCCCTCGGGCCACAGCAAACGTTTGCACACGGCTGGACATGTCAGATCAAACCTTATAATAACGGATCACGAGATATTCAACATTTCCATGTATGTGCAAAATTGTTTACATCAAGATCAGCCGAATTACACTGTAGATATTCATCCATCAATCTGAAGAAGCTAATGATGAAGCTTGGAGATGATCCAACTAACGGATCAAGAGATATTCAACGTTTGGATGTACGTCCAAAATTATTGACATGAAGGTCAAGGTCACCATTGTCACGGTCACCGAATGACACTGGCTGGATAGCCATCAATGTGAGGAAGCTATTGATGATGTTTGGTAATGATCTGACTAACAAATCGAGATATATGCGATATTTGGACTATGTCCAAAATTTAAGGTCACCAAGGTGAAGGTCAAGGTCACCTGAATGACACTGGATGGATAGCTATCAATGTGAGGAAGCTATTGATGAAGTCTGGTAATAATCTGACTAATGCATCAAGAGATATGGGAAATTTGGCTACATCTAAAATTTAAGTTCCAAATTCTTAATCGACGCCACAGACGACGACACCAACGTAATTGTGACCGCTATGTCTCACTTTCCAGTTTCCACTATCGTGGGCGAGACAAAAAATAGGTCAAGGTGAAATGAAGGTCACACCGTATTTCAGTTTCTGGTGTACGTCACTAGCAGATGTTGTTCAAGTTGGTGATTGTAGCCGTTATAGCGAGTGCAAAATAGACTTCACGCTGTAGACCAGAAAGCCAACATGTGCAAACACTAGATCCAGATGAGCATTTTTTTACTCTGAAATGCCATTGTTAATGGAAATCTGCCACAGGGGGCACCATCTGTGCCTTACAGACACAATTTCCTAGCATTGTTATAAAACATCAAGAAGGGTTTCTCAACACGATGGCACAGCGTGTTCACTGATCCGACATTTTATGTCCCTTAAACAACAGCAAAAGTGAAAAGTGAATGGTTGTAACGTCCCAGCAACAGCTAAGGACATATAGAGACGAGACCACAGTTTAAAGTGTGATTTTTTACCTAAGATGTGCCACATCTTATGAAAAATATTTACAAAATGTACAATAATTTCCATAAATGATGTAGAATGCCGTTGCGATTTGCAGAAGATATTACAATTTCTGGAAATATATTTCATGAAAAATCGCTAATCTTCTTACAGCGCTCCAGATAAGCTGCGTATTTGCTTAAATATCCAATTAAAATTGCCAAAAACCCAATTGAAATCAGACGTAGCGAGTATCAAAAAGCAATATAAAATTTGTGGTACCTTTACCATGCTGCAGAAAACAATCAACAGACCACAAATATAGCATATTTTTCTTATTTTCCATGAAAACAAATCTTGGTATTTCATTAGAATTGTCTCCAAGGAGACGATTCTAATGAAATACCAAGACATGTTTTCATTTCGAAGCAGACTATTCAATAATTACTGTCTGTTGATGTGTAAACAGTAGTGTAGGTACAAATCACATGGTTCTCTCATATGGGAATGAACAAAAACAGCAGATGAATATTCCAAATGATTTTATTGCCTCTGGAATATAAAACAAGGACTGTTTCGCACTACTGTTACATGTTTGTAGCTCTTAACAGCAATACGGTACATTTCTGCCATTCGTCTCGTTTCACGATCAGTCAAATTCTGCAATGTAATGTATATATTGAATTTTTAACAAGAATGCAAGTTAGCAGTTTGTAAATAAATATTAATGTTTTATCATTTACTGTATAGAAGTTAATAAATCAGATGTTGTTTAGTACTATTTCTGCTTTTAACTCCGAATTAAATATTCGAAGATTTCATATACTCGATAGCAGAATTGAAGAATTAATTTTGACTATTTTACCATATAACTGATCACAGTTGTAACACTTTATGCCCCTTTTATTGTGGCTTTCGATGAAACTGGGCATATTTTAACATGCATTCCGTAATATCCCTAAATATTCGGACACCATTTATTTGGGGAAACATATAAAACTATATGGTTTCCCCAAAACAGTGAGCATGCCAATATATAGGCTTAGTATGACAGTAGTGGTCTAATCAAAATAACAATGTATTTGGAGGGTTTTCCCAAAGCAAATTGTGTCTGAATATTTAGGGTTAATATGGTAGTTCCCGATGCATAGCCAACTGCTGCTGTTTGTGACTTACTGTGACATATAGGGCCTAATGAGCCTTTGACCAGTGTATATGAACAGCTGCTACATACTTGATCATTTTGTCAGGAATATGGCTCTACCGTAAATGTGAACAATGTAAGCTCTGATCAGACTGTGCCGAATAGGTAGGCTAGTCTATAGTCTTTTTCACGAAAGCTGCCCAAATTTTATTGCCATATAAACAATTCAAAAACAATATTTTTTTCGATAATATTAAATTAAAGGAAAATTTAAGAATGAGCCTTCTTTTTATTTCGTGAAATTTGGTCAAATATTGATTTTATTGCGAAAATAAAATTTCCCCATGTTAAATCCCCATAGACATCTTCACGGAGGGGTGAAGATGTCTATGGGGATTTAACATGGGGAAATTTTTTAGAATTTCAGTAATCCTGGACCGATTTTCAAAATTTAACTTTTGTTTTCTTAGTTGGATCATTTCCAAGCTATCTAGCTAGGTTTCGGAGTCAATTTCCAAAAAAAATCGTTTTTGACTCCTCCCACACTCCCCCCCCCCCTGTTAAATTCCCATAGACAAATCAATTTTTCGTAATAAAATCAATATTTGACCGAATTTCACGAAATAAAAAGAAGGCTCATTCTTAAATTTTCCTTTAATTTAATATTATCGAAAATAATATTGTTTTTGAATTGTCTATATAGCCGTAAAATTTGGGCAGCTTTCGTGAAACAGACTATAGTTCTATGATGATCACACATTTAACAAAGGCATCATTATCACTATAAGGCTAATCACCTCACTCGGCCTTGATAATAAAAAAACAACTTCTGAACATTTTTGCCTTACAAACAATGTTTACAAGGTGAACACAAGTCCTCAGTGACCTTTACCTTGGGTAGGCGGACGTGGGTCATATGCAAAACAAAGCACCATCCCTAGACACACATTGTGTACTAACGGTATGTCCCTTCTTGCCTATCGGCGAGGGTATAAACTTGGAAAAGTCGCGGGAATACTGGACGAGGCCTTCCGGCCTTCGTCCAGTATTCCCGCGACTTTTCCTAAGCTCCCATTTCTATCATGGTAAGTCACAATTGATTATCTTTCTCAACAGTAAATGGTATCGACACTGATAATGTGCAATGTGATCTGGCTCTATGGTCACAGAGAATGTGATCACCCGAAACAAGAGCAGACGCATACAGTTGTTGGTCACAATTTAACTTCTGCACATTAACCCTTAGAAAGCAGGAAACAAAACTTGTCGTCTGCCGTCATTCATATTTTGTTGTTTTTTTTTCAATGCAATTTAGAATTGATTCTAAATTGCTGCCAAACCATGTTTTTATTGAGACAAAATGGCAACAAAAAAATAAACAGCAGACGACAAAATTGAATTCAACAGAGTTAATAATCGTCCCCTCGACTTAGAACCTCTTTACACGTGGGTCTGAGTAAGAGCGTGTGCTCGTACTGAGCCGTGTAGCAGCCTTTGATATCACAGAGGGGTGGGTAGGGGTCCACGACGCCCATATCACACAAGTTCTTCAAACCCATGAGATACTTCGTCTCGCCCAACCGATCCAACCAGCGACGACAGAACGCGAGGGTGCCGAAGTTTTGGTTGATTGTGTTCAGCAACTGCTTTGACCTCTGTAACCTGTTAATTGGAAATAAACAACTAATTAACCCTTTTCGTCGTCTGCTGTTTATTTTCTATTTTCCATTTTTATCATCAAAAACATGCTTTGACAGCACTTTAGAATAATTTACAACATGCTTTGACAGCACTTCAGAATCATTTTCATTGGAATGATTCTGAAGTGCTGTCAAACCATGTTTTTATTGAGAAATAAGGCAAGATATAAAAGCAACAGCAGACAACAATTGTTGTGAGTAGCGGTCTAAGGGTTAACAACCAATTATGTGTGGGGCGCCGGCTGAGAAAATACCTTACGATATTTCGGCCGGCCGGCTAATACAAGACGATTGTCAGAAAGTCTCACCCATGAAGGTTAATGTCGCCATGGTCAAGGTCACAATGCGAGGAAGCTATTGATGAAGTTTGGTAATAATCCAAATAACAGATCACAAGATAATCAACGTTTGGCTGTGTGTCCAAAATGAAACTGTGTGGATAGCTAATCAATGTGAGTAAGCTATTAATGAAGTTTGGTATTGATCTGTGTTAGTCGGGAAATATTCAAAAGTTGGGCGTATGTCCAAAATAGGCCAATCACCATGGTCAAGTTGAAGGCCACCCAGATGACACGTAGTACTATCCAGCCATCTGTATTGTAAAGGAACAGAAACACACTCCGGCTCCACGGTCGATCAACCCTCCAACCCTTCAGCCCAGCCCTAGACCAGCTACCGAACCTCACCTGAGTGGTACATGTCCGACTTCGAAGTTCTTCATGTAGTGTGATGTTTCCATGTCGTCATGTACAACTCCCCGACCTGTGCTGCCGAATGTCTCGATGGCGTAAAACTCCATCTCCTGAAATGTTACATTTATTGATTTATTTATTTCATGGTGTTTAATGGCCTGTCAACAGTTATTTAAAGGCAATTTTAGGCCGGGTTACCAGGGTTGAATCCCATGTTACCTGTAGTGATGGAGGGTAAATCTCAAGTAGCAAGAAATATGAAAATGTACCTCAGGGCCAAACCAGGGACATTGGGATTCTGGCAATGATGAATCCCACCGTTAACCCTTTCACCAGTAACTGGAATGGAGTTTGATATGTTAATTTTGCAGCCAATCCAATTGTCACAAAATGATTTTCAGACTAATCCATTTATGATAAGGGTATGTTTTTGTTCTGAAAAATATGAACATTACTTGCAAAGAGTGTAGATCCTGATGAGACGGCTCCAGCTCATTTGGATCGACACTTTTTGCCAATACCACTACACAGGCCTGTGGTGTTGAAAGGGGTAAACTTACCCCTCACAATGACTACTCGGTTTGTTGAGCTATAAACATCAGTATCCCGTTGTCTCCTGGTTCCATTATATGCACAAATTTTAGTCAAAATTACGCGAAAATTGGACGGTAGTGTTTGTGTAGCATTTGGCTCCAATGGTCATAAAACAGATTTACCTCCATTTTGGTCTGTTCCCCGCCCTTGACAATGGGCACGGTCTTGCCGGCGTGGATCCTGTAGGGGCCGAGCGAGTGACCGTTCAGGTTGCGGATCGACTTCACCGGGAATGTCTTGCCATCAAGCTCCACCTCGTAGGACTCCATCACCTCCTGTATGGCTGAACCCACCTCCCCCAGCCGCGCGTCGATGCCCGTCGCCTTAAAGGGATTCATAGCCATATATCAAATTATAGAACGAGGTATATACCCATCGACTTAAAGGGATCCATGCCCATATAACCATGATTGAATGGGGTCAATACCCGTCGCCTTAAATGGGATCCAGGTCAGTGTAACCAAGATTGAATTGGGTCATTACCCGTGACCTTCAAAGGCATTCATGCAGGTATAACAGAGATAGAATGGGGTCAATATCTCCATGCCCAAAGTTTGATAGCATATTATCCCAAAACATTATAATCCTGTACACCAATATGTGTCAGTAGGTGACCTGTGACTGACCTTGATGCCGGTGTTTGTCGCCGCCTTCACAGCCTCCAGGAGCTTGTCATACTTCGGGTTAAAGGTCATCGTGAACGCGCAGTCTATGATCCGACCTGAAATCAGACATAAAGGTCATCGTGAATGCACAGTCTATGATCCGACCTGAAATCAGACATAAAGGTCATCGTGAATGCACAGTCTATGATCCGACCTGAAATCAGGGATCAGGGATAAAGGTCATTGTGAATGCACAGACTATGATCCGACCTGAAATCAGACATAAAGGTCATCGTGAATGCACAGTCTGATCCGACCTGAAATCAGGGATCAGGGATAAAGGTCATCGTGAATGCACAGACTATGATCCGACCTGAAATCAGACATAAAGGTCATTGTTAACGTGCAGTCTACGATCCGATCTGAAATCAGGAATAAAGGTCATCGTGAACGCGCAGTGTATAAAAGGACTTGAAATCAGGGTTAAACGTCATTGTGCACTCGCAGTCTATGATCCGACCTGAAATCAGACATGCATCACTCCGAAGAGATCACCATTGGAAAGAGTAGTGGGGAGGGGGAACAGTGTCCCCCTCTTGAAAGGTATCCATCTCTTGATAATATTTCTACATGATGGCAGTTTTGATGTGGTAGCTTTTATGATATAACTTGCATTTGCAGACATGACATTTGAGGCTCACAAGAAATTCCTTCATGGTTTATACAAAATGACTCCCTTTTCTGAATCATGTAACAGAACATAAAATTGTCCATGTCATGTTACTTAGTGGTGAAAGGGTCAACTGTGTGAGAAGATCTACTCAGGTCACACACGTCCAAATGGACCAGCCGACGGCCATACCCACCGTTTATATGGGTGCCGAAGTCGACCTTGAGAACGTCGTCATACTGCAGCACAGTGGGGTCGCCAGCGTTGGGCGTGTAGTGGGCGGCACAGTTGTTGAGGGAGCAGCCCGTCGGGAACGCCAGCCCTGCCTCCAGTCCTTTCTCGTTGATCAACTTCCGCGCTATCCCCTCTAACGTCTCACTGAACAACAAATGTAAGCTTTGATCCAGATGTCCCCAATGGCAAAAACTATCATTGTTTCCCAAGATGAAGATCTAAATTCCCAATTGAAATTAAACTTTCCAAAGGCAACCAATCTGACGGATGTACCTCTCAAAAATGTTAATGAAAAAAAAATGAGTACAAGTTTCGAGCCAATCCGACTTACATGTAACAGTAGCTAAGATAGTAGGTAGACGTAAACTTTAACGCAAATCTCGGACAAACAGACACACAGACGGACAGGGTGGCGGCTATATGTACCCCAAATTCTTTTACCCATGCGGCGACACAAAACTGGCCTTTGTAGAAATATGGTTGTTGTAGAGAGGTTAAGTATTTATCCAATTTGAATATACAATAGTGGCAGTTACAAAGAGGCAACCATTTGTAGATGTTTGACTGTTCTTATTTGTACAACAAATCAGTCTATATTTACATTTGGATACCATTTGTTTTGGGAAACCCCTAATTTATAGGGGTTTCCCAAAACAAATGGTGTTCAAATATTTAGGGTCATTACGGTAACTCACCAAATCTCGATCATCGACAAACCAGGCTTTATATACTCCTGCATGTACTTGCGCGTCTGTAAAATAACACGGAATACCAGGACCTGTGCTAACTAAACATTCTGAGCATGTGCTCCATTCTCATGCTCGAAATCGTGCAGTTTGATTGGCCAAGGCTGAGCTGTGCTCAGTATTGGCCAATCAAACTGTACGATTTTGAGTAGGAAAATGGAGAATATTCTTAAGACCAGGTTAGTCATGGGGAATATAGTATTGTGCACAGTTTATACCATCTTGTCACATCCAGCAGTCAAATAAGGATTTATTGTTCTATGATAATCTAGGGCCCGTTTCACTAAGCTTCGTACAACTAAAATGTTCGTAAGGGCAAATTTAGGATCGTCTGGAAAGTTCAATTGATGGATTTACATTCATTGAGCATAGGCTGCATATGCAGCCTATGCTCAATAAATGTAAATCCAATAATTGTTTACAAGAAAACAACGTTAATGTGAAATTTACAACTATCATAATTTTGCACTTACAAACATTTTAGTCGTACAAAATTTAGTGAAACGGCCCCCAGGTATTTGTATAGAGGATTCAGAGGATCATCCTGTATATACACGTGGAATACCGTGTTTATAGAACTTCCAGAAAATGATCTCGAAATTTGTACTACAATTATATATTTGTATTTGTAGACCCCGATCTGGTAGGGCAAATGTGCAGGCTGATCTGGGGCTACGTTGGTCACAAATGTTGTAAAGTAACCTGTACTGTATATTTATAATAACAAGGACTTGTGTTTCTGCAGTTAAGAACAACCTATAATGGAGTTTGACATTCATAGCTCACAGATAGATCACAGATATAGAAAATACCACATTCACAGCTCACAGATATAGAAAATACCAGGCTAATCTATGTTGTTATCAATTTTATCAGGCCAGGCTAGAGAATGATTCCAAGCCGATCCTAACAATCTTAGAACAACAATTAGACAGATCCAACTGATCTGGCTATACTCCGCATATTACAATAATACATGAGGACATATCCTATGGTTGAATGGAGGAAAGGTCAAGCAGCTGTGGGTGGGGCTATACCTGTCTGTGTGCCTCAGCGGCCTGGCGCACCTCCTGATACAGGTAGTTGTTGGCGCGGTCCAGGGCTCGCTTCTCCTCGCTCGTGAAACGGTCCTTCGCTGTTTGGCTACAGTGGACAGGGTATACACAGGTCAATAGGCGATTTAATTGATAACTAGAGCAAGTCAGCAGAGGCTCACGGATACCTCCGGCCACCGCCTGGATCAACAAATAAAAACTTCAACGCAATTCTTACGGACGGTCGAATGGATGTACAGAGCGACAAAAACTATACAGCCCTCGACATACTTTGTATGCCGGGGTATAACTAGAAAAAGTGAGCAGAGGTTCACGAATACGCCCGGCCGCCGACAGGGCCGAAAAACAAAAGTATTAACGAAAATCATATGGATGGACGGACATACAAAAACTATATACCCCTCAACATACTTCGTATGACGGCGATATAGTGTTAGTCCATATTTGTGGCTGTGATGGGAGAAACAGGGCGGATTTGTTTTGCGACCAGTGTAGATCCAGATCAGCCTGTGCATCCGCACAGCCTGATCAGGATCTGCACTGATCGCCATTCCATCAATGAAAGACCCGTAACAGTTAATATAGATCATTGTCAGGCTACATGAGTGTGCTATTTGATCAGGACAGGAGCTACACTGGTCACAAAGCCATCATTCTCAATATAGCTGTCATTGTAGAAATGTTTTTTATGATATTTGCGGCCAGTCTATCCCCTGATCTGTGAACGCGACTTGAGAATTGTGCTTATGTTATTGGTTGCCAATGTATAACCTTATTTGCTGGCACACATCTGCAGGAAAAAAACTTTATTTGACAATCGTTTTTCAAATATCGATTTTAATGTAAAACATTTACAACATTTAACATTCTTGCTAAAAGTAATTGTATAATTTTGTTACAGATTTCTTGAAGTTTATCAGATAATACAAGCTGACTGGTAAGAAATTGTCTTAACCTGCATGGACTACTGTCTGTTGGAGATATTGCTGAACCATTTCAGCCAATCCAATCATCACAAAATGATTTTCAGACTAGTCCATTTATGAAAATGGGGTGCTTTTGTTCTCAAAAATGTGAAAATTTCTTTTAAAAAGTGCAGATCCAGATGAGGCGGCTCATTATGAGCTGCCTCATCTGGATCTACACTTTTTGCCAATACGTTGAAAGGGTTAAACGAAATGAAAATTCATCCTACAGTAATGCTACCCAGCCTATAATGGGCGAAGCATGATATTGCAGTACATGTACAGTTATATCACAGTTATTTATCACAGGCCTTGAGGACTTACTCATTCTGAGCAATAGGGTGGTCCGAGATTTCCCCCTCGGGGAAGTTGCCGGTTGGGAATAGTTCTGATATGGCTATGGATGGCGGAACTGTCTGTTGCTTGGCACCACCTAGAAACATCATCTCAGAAGTGACAGCAATGTTCACACATTTGACACCGATGTTCTCACAATTGACATTAATGTTCTCACACGTGACACCAATGTTCTCACAAGTGACATCAAAGTCTCACAAGTGACATTAATGTCTTCACAAGTGACACCAATGTACTCACAGGTGACACAAATGTTCTCACAAGTGACACCATGTTCTCACAAGTGACATCAATGTTCTCACAAGTGACATCAATGTTCTCACAACTCAAGTGACATCAATGTTCTCACAACTCAAGTGACATCAATGTTCTCACGAGTGACATCAATGTTCTCACAACTCAAGTGACATCAATGTTCTCACAACTCAAGTGACATTAATGTTTCTCACGAGTGACATCAATGTTCTCACAACTCAAGTGACATCAATGTTCTCACAAGTGACATCAATGTTCTCACAACTCAAGTGACATCAATGTTCTCACGAGTGACATCAATGTTCTCACAACTCAAGTGACATCAATGTTCTCACAACTCAAGTGACATCAATGTTCTCATAAGTGACACCAATGTGCACACAAATGACACAAATGTTCGCACAGTGACATCAATGTTCGCACAGTGACATCAATGTTCTCACAAGTGACACCAATGTTCTTGCAAGTGAAATATATGTTCTCACAAGTGACATCAATGTTCGCACAAGTGACATAAATATTATCAGAAATGACATAAATGTTCTCACAACTGACACCAATGTTCTCACAAGTGACAGGAGTGTTCTCACAAGTGACACCAATTTCTCACAAGTGACATTATTGTTCTCACAAGTACCATCAATGTTCTCACCAAGTGACACCAATGTTCTCACAGTGACATCAATGTTCTCACATGTATTTGGGCATAGCATTCTTTGTCACAAAATGTGTATTGTGTTATTCTGAAAACAAAAAACAACACAACAACAGCAAATAAACCTGGGCTAGTCATTAGAGGTAAAATGAATTGCAAAAAGTGCATATCCTGATGAGACGGCTCGTCACGAGCCGTCTCATCTGGATCTACACTGTTTGCCAATACCACTATACAGGCATGTGGTGTTGAAAGGGTTAAAGGTACATGGTCACTCAGTAGGCACAAAATGTTCTTTATATCAGAGACATCATCGGAGACATTTTCTGGCAAAACAAACATTCATTCACCATTACCCCACATATTGATTGGCAATATTACACATTTTATATCAGACGTAAATTTCCACATTGGTATCAGGGGCGATAACTGTGTTTCCTTAAAATGTTAACGGACATTACAATTTATTATATTACCTGTATTTATTTTTTGATGTGCAATGATCTTACTTTATAATCTGTCGAAAATATTATTTTTTCAGGCGACGCATTTATTTAGTATAAATAATTAAAAAATATCATGCCTCATTTGTATATGAAAATAGCCCGATACAACCGTGAGTCACTATCGGTAAAATATATATTACTAAATGATTATATCAGTATAGCGGGCATTCGTAATTTTTAGAACTGGTGGAATAGTGACAGTGATTTAATTCCTATAAATTTTAAAGAACATTTTGTGCCTACTGAGTGGGCATGTACCTTAAACCAGTTCACCAGTGGATATCTGACATTGACTAGTCTATGCAGAGGCGTCGGAAGCAAATTAATATTGGGGAGGCGAATGTCGACCCGAGCGAAGCGATGTGCTAGCGGGGTCCGGGGACATACTGATTTTTTTGGAATTCTAGATGCCATTTCCTGCATTCTGCTGCATTTAAGAGAATTTTATGTTTGGTCCAATTATTGGGGCGGCAGTCGACGCCCCTGCCGCCCCACTTCTGACGCATCTGCTATGGTGACTTTTGGACTATTTCATTAATCGAAAAACAGGTGAGGAAATTTGTTATGCTCATCCGGGTCTGCAATATTTGTAAACATTAAGATTTAAAATCAACCTCCTACATTTAGTTGCTTGGCACGTTTTGATTTTCATCATATATCCATACTAATCATCAACATTATTCATGACTTTCTATTTTATCTTATGTAAATAAATACCACCATGGCAACATCTTTTCTGAGTGAACTACAAGGTTTAATGCAACTGCAGACAGAAAGTATGTGCCGTACCTTTCTTTTTCTTCTTCCTTTTCTTTTTTTTCTCTCCATCGGCCTCTCCCTCTGTAAGAACACGGAGTAATAATTCCAACTACATGTACAAAACATTCACAGAATTTCTAACATTTTCTTTGGCCACTATTACCATCTGGGAAAATAGCAAGAGTTATGAATAAACTTCAGAACAGTTGAAATGTGGCATACAATATTGCAAGAGCAAGACATTACCATATTAACCCTAAATATTCGGACACAATTTGAATTGAGAAACCCCTAATTTTAAATAGGGGTTTCCCAAAACAAATTTCAATCAAATACATAATTACTGTGATTAAACCAGTACTGCCATACCATGCATACATGTACTGACCGTAACTATTGGCATGCTCACTGTAGTGGGGAAACCATATATTTGTACGAGTTTCCCCAAATAAATGGTGTCCAAATATTGAGGGTTATTACGGTACCTAGCAGAGCTCCAGATAAGGAATTAGTAATTGAGTATTGTCACTCCATCTTAAGCAATTGGGTATTTCAAAATTTTAATTGGATAAATTAAAATCACACTGCTGTTTACACATCAACAGACAGCAATTATTGAAGAGTTTGCTTCAAAATGAAAACACATCTTGGTATTTCATTAGAATTGTCTTCAAGGAGACAATTCCAATGAAATACCAAGATGTGTTTTCTTAGAAAATAAGAAAAATATGTTATATTTCTGGTCTGTTTATTGTTTTCTGCAGCATGATAAAGGTATCATAAAATTTGTATTGCTTTTTGATACTCGCTACTTCCGATTTCAATTGGGTTTTTGGCAATTTTAATTGGGTACCGGTATTTACGCAAATACGCAACTTATCTGGAGCTATGACCTAGATTTGCTCACTTTCCATTGTATTGTTATTTTGACGTTATATCACTGATTTTGAGGGAAACCTCATGAAAAGAATGCATACACTTTTGTTGGAATCTGGAAAAAGAATGAGCATGTTTAAATAGAACTAGAGCAAATAAGCGGAGGATCACAGATACCCATGGGCGCAGTCTAGACCAACATACAAAAACGTAACGCAAATCTTACGGACGGAGGGACCAATACTGCAATAGACAGACGGACAGGAGAAAAAAACTATATACCGCTCGGGCCCTCGACATACTTCATATGCCGGGGGTATAATTATTTGTGTTACTAGCACAACTAGTATCAGGTTATCCAATAAAACCTCTCTAAACTGGACACGCATATTACCTCAAGTCTCCTTCATTTTGAAGGCATTCACTGTTGTATTAAATTAACCTTCAATGATACGTATTTATTACACTCTTGCAAATTATTTGCACGGGGTTCGCTTTCAGAGAAAACCCGTAATCAACTCCTTACAAATAATACACTGTGAAGAGAACACCGGCAATTGCGCGCCTGTTTTCTTGGTAACCACGAGCTACCATGCAAAATGTTTACTTTTTATTACAGTCAAAATAAAGTTATTTGAAAACTTGGAAAGGGTCTCGACTAATCTAGAATGTTAATGTGATTGAACACATTCCAAACATGCACTCAAATGTATCTGGTTCATAGAAACAGCTGCGTATTTTGGATTTCAAAAGGTTTACATGACGTCACATTTGACGTCACACAACGTAACGTTAAAAATGCGGGAAAGCATGTCATTGTGGAACTATTCATGCGCACACCACCATTCATAGTTTATAATCTCAAAAATAGACGAAATGTGCACATAAAACCGCCGTGCTAGTGTCAATAATAAGATATTACATCGTACATGTTTGAATAGCGGAAATAATACACTCGTGTCTGTCGGCGTCTGTGCAAGCATCTCGTTCGCTACGCTCACTTGTTGCTTACGAGGAAGCCGACGCACACTCGTGTATTATTTCCTGCTATTCAAAATGTACGATGGAATATCCTCTATATATTCTTGAATTCAATGCATATGTAACATGTATGTCTTGCAATGTTTATCTACCTGAAATACAGTGGAAATTCTCTAAACCGGACACCATGTGGACCTCCCAGGGTGTCCGGTTTTGAGAGGGTCCATTGTATAAGGGAAGTACCTGCGCCGTCGGCATCTGCTTCGTTCTCGGCGAGTGTTTGCTGCTCCAGTTTCTCAGCTACTCCGTTGACCTCTCCATCTTCCGCCGCATGGGCACCCTCTGTGTCGGCAGCTGGTAAACAATCACAGGGTCAATATCAGGGATACAACTCAGAGCTCCTGACACTTACTAGTGGTGTATTTTATGCATTTAATTTAACTGAATACGCATTAATTATCAAACATGGAGTTCAAAATTCTCAAAATCTTTAAAAATACTCAGAAATCAGATTATCAAACTGATGAGTAAAATGTTCTAAAAATGATGAAAAACATAATTTATTTGAGATGAAAAAAATCAAACAATATGTCAAACAATTTTGTAGTCGAGAACATCACGTGATGGCTGTTTATAATTTGTTTATTGGCAGGTTATATTTTTCAATAAAACTAAACATATACAGCATCTAACTGCATAAACACTTGGATTGAACCCTAGTTTACAGTTACAAACAAACCCCAGGATTATATTGCTGATTTCAATACAATTTTTTTACCAAAAAAAAATAAAAAAAATTCTCAGATATTGAAGAATTTTGTCAATAAAAATGATTTTTTTAAATTTCTATAAACAATAAAAGCTTAAAATATTTCACAACTACTACTATTTACATGCATATTGAAATAACCCACAGGTTATTTTATTTAAAAATATGTATATTTGATACTTTATCGCTATTTTGAAAATTCCTCACGAAATATTTTACGTCGGAAAAAACATCAGATACAGAGGCGTCGGAAGTGGGGCAGCAGGGGCGGCAATCGACGCCCCAATATTTGGACCAAAAATAAAAGGTGTCTCTTAAATGCAGTAGAATGCAGGAAATGGCATTTAGAATTAAAAAAAAAATTCAGAGGGTGCGGCATCCCCCGGACCCCCCTAGCACTAATCCGCTTTGCTCCAGTCGACATTAGCCTCCCCAATATTAATTTGCTTCTGACGCCTCTGGGATAAAGTCAGTAGCCTATTTGCAAATTCATCAGTAGTATATAGGGAGTCAGTTCGTTACCGCGAAGTGTGGGGGACGAATTGAAATAGTAAAATTTCGTGTTAATTTAAAGCGAAATAAATACAACCCACAGTAAAAATAAAATATCATACTGTAGTATAAGGGAATGGCGGTTCTGGACCCATTTTAATATTCCCTCATATAAAGTGTGTGAGCCCTTGTTAGTCATTAGGTATATAAATATCTGGAATCGTGTCATTGTTATAAGCGGTCTATGGTGTTACCAGTTTATAACATACACCTACAGGGTCCTTATTTTAACCTAGGTGGGTACGCATGGATTAAATAATAGTTAACAATTGGGGGACCTAGATGGGTGGGTACGCATGTGTTTGGCTCAAGTAGTCGAAACCTCATCCATTTGGGGACCAGTGTTATGTAGTTGAATTAATTGTAATTTGGGGATGGATTTTAGCCTCCAGTTGCATGTCAAGGTAAATAGCGGTTCTGGCTCAAATCAAAAGTAGTTGAAAACCTCATCCAAATTGCCACCAGTGTTATGTAGTTGGATTAATTTTGTAGAAATTAGATCCGTTTTGGGGCTCAGGTTAAAGTCGGTTCTGGCTCAAAACCCTAACCAATGACTTTAGTTTAGTTTAATGCTCTGTAAACGTGTCAGTTCGTTACCGCGAAGTGTGGGGGAAAGCAGTGGGTAGGTACCAAAAATAGTAAAATTTTATGTTAATTTAAAGCGAAATAAATACAACCCACAGTAAAAAATAAAATGTCATACAAAATGTTGCAGTGGTTTCGGCTACCCATCACAATCGTATGTGGAGCTGCTATAGTCTGGTAGTTGAAATAGGGTAGTTGAAACCAGTACAGATTTGCCACGGATCTTAACACGAGAAAACTAGCAGAAAGCCCCCTAGCCCGTCAAAATATGTGTCTTATATGAGGTGTTATAATTAATTAATTGTTAAACATGAAAAAACACCCTATTGAACATAAGCCATACAGGTATTTATATAAAACAATAAATTTCCATGATTAGGAAAATGACAGATATACGTAAAAAAGTTACGAGAGCGCTCGCCCTAAGTTAACTCGCACAAGGATTAGCGATAAAAGGGATGTAAAACCATCTAAAAGTTCTTCTCCTAGGATTCGGGAATTAAGGTCAGAATTAATAAGAATGGGTACACCTTTTTCAAACAGGTTAAGGGGAAGGGGGTTAACTACACTAATAAATAAGGAAAAAAATGATGAATTTATGAAAAGAATGGCTCGTGCAATGTCTCGGGGGGGGTATTTAAGGGGGTGGAAAAAAAGAATATAGAAAAGATAGCACAGAATATAGCTGATGAGGCTTCCCTCAGTCTTAGAAGCAGGAACATCGGCAAACCTCAAAAACGAGTGCAGAAAGCGCGTTTATTACAACAGTTAATAGAGGAAGGTAGCGAAATATTAGAAGATTATAAACAAAAAGAAAAAGAAATAGTAAAAGGGCGTAGGATAACTACAATAACCCTGAAAAGAAAACTTCAAATAAATAACAGCAAAAGGATAATGGGCGAGTTAGAGCCTTTGTTAACCGACAGTTTTTACCTAAGATTCTCTTTTTCTTACAAATTAATTCACCAAGAGGAGAGAGACGCGAGAGGAAAGCCGACAACGTTGGTATTTTATAAAAATTTATCCGGAAGTCCGTGGTTTAGGGGTTACGATGAGGTTGAAGAGTGGATTAATAAACAAGAAGAGCATAGATTAAACATAGATAAAATAGATAGGCCAAGTACAAAATGGAGGTTTGTAAGATGGATGGGTGTCAGCGTTAAAATAGTATATGGAACAGCTTTAAATAAAATCCCCAAAGGAGATACCGGAATGAAATCTGGAAAAGTGGCAGGAGGTTGAATGCCAGAGTGGTTGCGTTATAAGAAAGATGAAGCCCCTGGATAGTTTCAATGATGATCTTTGTTTATTTAGATGCTTGGCCCTCCACACTTCGAAGCTTAGGGCCGATAGGTGCTTGACATTGACCAAAGAACTCCAGCAAAAGTATTTGCAGTTTTGTAAAACCCATAAATTACCGAAACCCGAAGGCCCCTACTATATTTGGAGATATCAAGAAAATAGAAGAGTTTTTTAAAATAGGTATTGATGCATACGAACCTACAGAAGAGGGAACATGGTATTTAAGAAAAAGTAGCAGCTCATTGCGACAAGATTGGCAATAAAAAGATGAAAAAATAGGCATCTATAACGATCACGCCTTCCTTATTACAGATATGAATAAAGCCGCTGAAAATAATTATTGTTGCTTCGACTGCAAACAACGCTTTACAAAGTCAGTAATTTAACCCGGCACGCAATAACCTGCATGAAGGGATTAACAAAAGTATCGTGTAAAGGAGAAAAAATAGATCGCCCACTATCAGGGTTCGAAAAAGCTTTCCACCCAAAACCCGGTTGTAGTAAGAAATCGATCAGTTGGATAAAATCTTTGCCAGGACCCCACATTCACACTGCAGTATGTGGCCACGGTGGAGAAAGAATAATTGCGGGAGCCCCAGTGGATAGGTATTGCCCTATGACTGATACGGTTTATCAATTTCACGGCTGTTATTGGCACGGGTGTCCCAAACATTGTAAAGATTATAAAAATAAGCTTAGAAGATCCAACGAGAGAGACAAAGCAATTGAGGGTAAGTGTAAATTAGTAACTATTTTTGAATGCGAGTATGATGCAATTTGTAAACCTGAGGATGTAAAGGAACTCGAAAAGCCTCCTACAGTGATTTACCCATATCATATAGTATACGATTTTGAAGCATATTAAGACGGAAGTAAAGAAAAGCGTAACCCAACTAAAGATCTAGAGTTTATAAACGAACATGTCCCAATAAGTGTTAGTATAGGTAGATACTCTATCCAACAGTATAACTCACATATGCGATACTTCTCCTAAAACAATTAGTAACCCTATTTATGGAAGATGTAAAGAGGAGGGGAGACAATATACCGAGAGGCCGTGGGGAGTAGCAATACATATGGGTACCCTGCAGACATGGAGTATCTTTACACTTCTCAGCAGCGAGAAATCACCCGATGGATTTCCCAAGTCCCAGTAATTGGGTTCAATTCCAGTAATTACGATAACTTAATTTAATAAAGAAGCATTTAGTTGACGTTTTAACGGATAAAACCACTAAGGTACTAGTAGGAAAGAAAGCCAATACAACCATTTTTCTATTTACACCAGAATTTAGGTTTTTTAGATGTAAAATTATATCTTGCTCCTGGTATCGATTACGATAGATGGGTTAAGGCTTATGGATGCGAAGGTGAAAAAATCCTTCTTCCCATACGAATGGTTCGATTCTCCCGATAAACTAGCGTATGAGGGTTTACCACCGCTTAAAAATTGGACAAATAAATTAACTCCAAATAAAACGATAACCAAACAGCAGTTGGAAGAGTGCAACAACATTTATAACATATTAAATATGAAGTCTTTCAAAGACTGGTTAAAATACTATAACAACTTGGATGTTGGCCCCTTTTTAGAAGCTATCGGAAAAATGACAAAATTTTATCAAACAAAAGGTATAGATATGTTTAAAGATGCAGTTACCCTACCAGGAGTTACTTTACAATACATTCTCAGAGGAACGATAAAAAACCATATAAAACCTTACCAAACCAAAGAGAGTAAGATAGCAGACGCGATATGTCCGCCACTGTATGCCCCTGGTGAGGAAATATATGAAATGATTAAAAGGAGCATTAGTTGGAGGTCCGTCAATTGTGTTTACAAGATAGTAGAAGCAGGTGTTACGAGAATTAGGTCAGCCCCAGATGGAAAATGGAAAGCTTTGCGAAGCCGTACTTGGTTTTGATGCAAACGCCCTATATTTATCAACATTAAGCAAACAAATGCCATGTAGCGAAGGGAAACTACACGAGGAAAGCAGCCCTCACGACCCATAAAATTAAATAAATAAGTTTTCCAAGGCGGTTTTAAATGGTAAGTGGTTTGGCTTTGCTGAAGTAGATATAGAGGTTCCCAGCGGTTTGAAAAGAGAAGTTTTCGGAAATGTCCCCAAATATTTATATAGGATTGTAGAGGAGGAGGAAGTGCCAGAGAAGATGTTACAGTATTTACAAGAAACTAACCATGCAAGAGGAGATGGCAGAAAACTAGTAGGTGCAATGTCTGCTAAAAAAGTATTACTATTTGCCCCATTATTAACATGGTATTTGAAGCATGGTTTAGAAATTACAGGGATTTACAGAGTAATAAATTATACAGCAGGTAAGCCCTTTGAATGGTTTGTTAAAGAAGTTACTTCAACCAGGAGATCCGGAGATGTTGATAGCTCCAAGTCCCCAATTGCGGATATAATGAAACTATTAGATAACTCATGTTGCGGGAAAATGATAGAATCCCCGGAAAAACACCTCAACACAACGTATACAAAAGATGAAAAATGTGTGGACAAAGCTTTAAGATCAGCGTATTTCGATGATTTAGAGGAAATAGGAGATTCTTACGAAATATCCTCAAGAAAAGTAAATGCCAATATGACTCGTCCATTTCACTGTGGGATTGCTGTATACCAATACGCAAAACTAAGAAGGTTAGAATTTTATTACGATTTTATGGATAAATACGTAGATAGAGCAGATTTTGAACTAATACAGATGGATACTGATAGTTTGTATATGGGGGTTAGCATGAAGGGTGGAGAGCTGGATGGAATGATAAAACCAGAAATGGTGGAGGATTTCAAAAAACATAAAAAAGAATGGTTAGCTTGGGATAAATGGAGTAATAGAGAACCAAGGCTATTCAAAACAGAGTTCCAAGGAGATCGTGCAATCGCACTATGCAGCAAGTGTTATGTGGTTGAAAAAGTAGACACAACCCAAGTAAAACATTCAGCCAAGGGGTTATCTGCCAGGCAAAATCCTCTCACATGGAGAAGGTATATGGAGGCCCTACACCAGGTTGGAACGGATAGAGGAACAAACAGAGGGTTTAGAATGAGAAATGGTGTTATGAAAACATATACCCAAAACAAATTAGGACTGTCCGCTTACTACGATAAGAGAAGGGTTTCAGAAGATGGGATACATACAGAACCCCTTTAAACTTTCATGAAATAAAATTATGCAGCCTGTTCAATTTTTGAAGGTATCTTACACACCTAAGTCTTCCAACGGGGGGCTTATCACGGGTTTCCGGGGGGGGTTTTTGGCCAATTATCTCTAGAAAGTCCCATGATAAATTTATCATATTTCCACAGATCTGTAAGGCGTTTGGGACCAATATGGTGCTTCTTTCTAACTTCATAGGCAGGAACAATTCCACGGGACTGCAAAATATCTATCAGCACTTCCTGCGTAATAACCGATTTAGGCATGGTTTTTTATATATATATATATATATATATATATATATATATGTGGGAGAAAACAGTATAACACTAAACAATAACAATAACCCTTCGTAGGCACCGGATCCCGAAGGATGCAAGGACGAGAAAATAAGTATATGGTATGGAAAACAAAATCGTCCAACAGTGCTAATACAAATGGAAAAAAATGAAATCCCAAGCGCTTTCGGCTGTTAGGCCTTCATCAGGGGTGTATAAACATAAAAAGAAAAAAACTAAAATCAAATCAATAAAGCAGTAATTTATTAATAGACAACTACACAGTAAAGTGTTAATCTATTAAATGAAACATGTGACTGGTAATAGATTAACACTTTACTGTGTAGTTGTCTATTAATAAATTACTGCTTTATTGATTTGATTTTAGTTTTTTTCTTTTTTCTTTTTATGTTTATACACCCCTGATGAAGGCCTAACAGCCAAAAGCGCTTGGGATTTCATTTTTTTCCATTTGTATTAGCACTGTTGGACGATTTTGTTTTCCATACCATATATATATATATATATATATAAATGTCTAACATTAATTCACAATTGGAAATAAATAATTATAATATTTAATGGAAACCGTGAAAGCAAAACCTGTTGAAATTTGTAAAGATTCAATGATGAGCCCACTTGTTGAAAGCATTAATAAAACAGTTCGAAAAGATGGCGAATTAATCCATATCTCCGGCAGTACGAGGGGTTAATTATATCTGGTTGAATTACAGGGGGGGGGCTTTCTATTAGGATAATTTGAACACAGCACCAAGCAAACCTGCTAGAGCCACAGTCGAATAAATCCAATATATATTTGAAGAAAGCGCATATTTTTATTTTCAATGTAGAAACCGGTGGTGCAGCTACTAAAAAAGGTAGCCGAAACCTTGGTAGCGCTTTCTATAGGTTTTGGCCAATTTTCTCTAGATAATCCAGTTATAAATTTTGAATCTAACTCAGGGCTAACCTAGTTGTGGTACTGGTATGCCTGGGCGTGGTTACAAGTAAGCCTAGGCCTGGTAACGAGTAAGCCTAGTTGTGGTACTAGTTATGCCTAGGTGTGGTGCTGGTATGCCTGGGCGTGGTGCTGGTATGCCTAAGTGTGGTGCTGGTATGCCTGGGCGTGGTGCTCGTACGCCTAGTTGTGGTGCTAGTATGCCTGGTTTTACCTAAGCAAATCATGTTGAACATTGGGCAAAATATATTTATATAGCTGTTGCCTACAAAACAATATGCCACCAAAACGAGATTTGTCCGAACAAGATATAGAAGATATCCGTAATCTTCGGGGTATAGAGTCTGCAGACAATACGAAGAAGAAATTTGGGATCGGTACCACTCGCCTTCGAAGAATATGGGGCGCCGTCGATGCGGAACGCAGTACAAAACCCGAAGAAACCAAATTTGAAACAAATTTAGAAACCCCCACCCCCGTAGTACACAGGGTAACCACCCCTGGCCCTCCCACCAAGTTCCCCACGGATCTACTAGAAGATATACGAAACGTAAGCTCGTTCGAAGAGTCGACGCACCTGTCCGACATGGAGAGACGTTTGGAGAACCGGTTGGACGCGCTGGAACGCAGACTGTTGGACGCAATTTTCAACGATGCCCGCACGACCGATTCCGATCCGAGTGTCCGAAGAAAGACGAGCTGGAGGTGCACAACATCTGCAGAACCGTAGAGAATGCAAAGTGGTGGTTTGGGTTGTTTCTTGTGGCGTACGCGGTATGCAGACCACTGTTCCCATTCGTGACTCTAGAGACCTGTAGACTCTGGAAGAGCAAACCAGATTCCGACACCCAGTTCGTGCACTCCGTAAAACAGTCCGGTACGCCGAATGGGAAAAACGAAACTAGCGACTCTGTACACCAGCACTCTGGCAGTCGCGACCCGTTCTACATGCAGTAGCCATTTTAGAAAAAAATTCTTTGTATATTTTTTGTCGCTGCTCGTTGGGTAGCCGAAACCGCTGCAACATTTTGTATGACATTTTATTTTTTACTGTGGGTTGTATTTATTTCGCTTTAAATTAACATAAAATTTTACTATTTTTGGTACCTACCCACTGCTTTCCCCCACACTTCGCGGTAACGAACTGACACGTTCAGAGAGCATTAAACTAAACTAAAGTCATTGGTTAGGGTTTTGAGCCAGAACCGACTTTAACCTGAGCACCAAAACGGATCTAATTTCTACAAAATTAATCCAACTACATAACACTGGTGGCAATTTGGATGAGGTTTTCAACTACTTTTGATTTGAGCCAGAACCGCTATTTACCTTGACATGCAACTGGAGGCTAAAATCCATCCCCAAATTACAATTAATTCAACTACATAACACTGGTCCCCAAATGGATGAGGTTTCGACTACTTGAGCCAAACACATGCGTACCAACCCATCTAGGTCCCCCAATTGTTAACTATTATTTAATCCATGCGTACCCACCTAGGTTAAAATAAGGACCCTGTAGGTGTACGTTATAAACTGGTAACACCATAGACCGCTTATAACGATGACACGATTCCAGATATTTATATACCTAATGACTAACAAGGGCTCACACACTTTATATGAGGGAATATTAAAAGGGGTCCAGAACCGCCATTCCCTTATACTACAGTATGATATTTTATTTTTACTGTGGGTTGTATTTATTTCGCTTTAAATTAACACGAAATTTTAATATTTTTGGTACCCACTGCTTTCAATTCGTCCCCCACACTTCGCGGTAACGAACTGACTCCCTATATACTACTTCATCTTCAGAGAAAACAGTCGCTTTAATATGTATCATCCCAAACGCTCCACCCCATGCTACCCCCCCCCCCCCCCCCCCACCGTTTCCCCGTGCAACCATCCCACCCCCACCCATCCCCCACCCCCTTTCCCCTCCCCATCTCCACCTCCTAATCCCCTAAATGCACCCCACCCCCTCACCACACTTACACTTCTTTTTCTTCTTCTTCTTTTTCTTCTTCTTTTGTGTTTCAGCAATCTCAGGATTTTCTCCAACGATGTCATCATCTTCGCCGTTGGCAACAAACTCGGCTTCTTTTTTTACTTCTGGTTCAGAAGTCTTCTCCATTTTCTCCACAATGTGCAATTCCCTTCAAAATAATCTCTAAATTATTAAAGATATTTTTGGAAAATATGTACTATTTACCTTGTGATCCAGTTATATAAAATAAGTCTAATATTCCTTATCGTATTTATATCGCGCAATATTAAATAATTAAAACATAAACTGAGATAAAAACACTAGAGTATTTAGTTTAAAGATTACTAGGCTAACATGTGAGATTTTAACAACAACAACAAATTTTGTTTTTGTGGGAACATTTGAACAGCTGATTTCAATTTATTGTCAAATGATACAAATAGTTAACATTAATTTTGGGTGGGTGAGTATGAAATACTGTATATTTTGGAGGCGTCACTACCTATTGTTGACAATGATCACTGTGTACGTCGGATAATCGAATTATTTGCATTTCTTCTTCGGGCATGGGTTATTTCGGACCAAACATTTCGGCTACTTGCTCGTGCGTCCATATGACTCATTAAAGCTACATACCCACTCAGCAGGCACAACATTTTCTTTATGTAAATTAAATAAGTGTATAATTGTGACACTATTTTACCAGTTCTAGAAATTACGAGTGCCCGCTAAACATATTTAGTAATATTTACTTTACTGATAGTGTTGTGATGCTACTTTGCTCTTTTAACCTTTACATATTTTATTGCCTGGTTTCCGGTTCTGGCCTAATGATATAACACAATTCTATAACACACCACAGAACCAGCTTTCCCGGATTTCGTTACGCACAAGCGGTTTGTTTACATCAGAAGCACATTACTGCTCTATCTGTCTCTTTTATGCACTCAGACATCGACACGAATGGAAGGTACTTATAAACCCCCATCTCCTTTGTGCCATGTGCATTGAGCACTCCAGGTAAGTATAACTTCCCCGTGAGGTAAGCATTTATTGCTGTATACTTTTACAGCAATATAAATCATTTATTGTCTGTGAACCAGGCATCACAGACTGTCTATAATATAATATCCCACCACTCGGGCTAATTACAACAATAGTGACTCGCGGTGGTATCAGGCTATTTTAATAAGCAAATGAGGCATGATATTTTTTAATACTTATTAAATGTGTGACCTGAAAAAATAATATTTTTGACAGATTATAAAGTATGATCATTGAACATCAAAAAATAAATACAGATAATAATTAGTAATATCCGTTAACATTTTAAGAAACACGCTTATCTATCTATCTTCCAATAATCTCGAACCCCTATTTGGGACTTACGTGTAGAGGTGGGCGCGTCTAACTTACAAGCGTGTTAGTAGGAATAAAAGTTACAGTAAAAGCATGAGGCAGTATAGATGCAGCCTGTAACTCTGTGACCCTCCCGTACCGTACCTACCAGAGTTACAGTTTCTCCCATAGCATTCCCCTGCAGGGTAGCGAATCAGATCTGATTCGCACTTTAGATAGTAATTATGACCTTTTAAAAATATTTTTCAATTGAAATCTGTGTTAGAATTAGTTTTTATCCTTGCAGAAATATCCAGGGAGTAAACAAATTTCTACTGAGAAACTAGGGTCCAACAAAAATAACACTGAGTTTTGGCTGGTACTGATTGGGTCTCTAGTAGATTCTACATGTAGCTTAAATTTACTTAGTGCATTCACTGCTTTGGTAAATTAATGTACCGGTAATATGCTCGTTTCATAATTCTGACATTTACTTCATGTAAAAAATACACAATATTGCTCATAATTAGCATTTGAAGTGCAAATCAGATGTGATTCGCTACTCTGCAGGGGAATGCTATGGGAGGAACTGTAACTCTGGTACGTACAGTACGGGAGGGTCACAGAGTTACAGGCTGCAACTAGAGGCAGTATGTATATACAGAAGAGTGTTATGTAGTTAAAAGTAAAAACAGGGCTGGGATTTAGGCAGCGGTTTTATGATCAAGCTGGCTGATTGCTAGGTTGAACTGATTGACTGTTGGTAATGTTGGAATCCCTATTGGTAGGGAATTCCAGACAGATACTGTGTGGGAGAAATAAGAGTATTTATAGTAGTCGGTACTGGCTGATATGCGTCTGTATTGTAGTGGGTGTGAATGCCGTTGGGATATGGGGTTATGTGTAAGGTACATGTATTGATCAGCTATGATTGCCACAAGATCATTTCTGATCTTGTATAGCATGAAAAGTCTGTTGTCTATCCTCCGGAGTTCTAAGCGACGCCATCCAAGTGAGTTCAGCAAGTTTTTCACGCTGGATGTGCGCTGGAAGTTCGGGTTGTCCATCTAGCAGCTCTGCGTTGGGCAGTTTCTAATTGATAGATGGATGTTTGTTTGTAAGGTGACCAGACATATGAGCAATATTCGAGTTGGGGTCTAATCAGGGTTTTGTACGCTGTGGATTTGAGTTGTTCTGAGTGTATTTTGATATTTCGTCCCTGCTTTGTGATTCTGTTTATGTGTGTGTTCCAGATCAGATGTGATGTCCATCCCCAGGTAGTTAGCTGAAGGTACTGACTAGTGTGGTGTTGTGTAGCTGGTATGTTGTGGGAATATGGTGTTTTGATTTGGTGATGTGTATTGTAACATATTGTATTTGCTTAGACATGTAGCCATTCTATACCATGTAATCTATCCTGTATGTATATGGGCCAGAATTCAGTATTTGGCCTAATAGGGGGACATTTAAGAGATTTTTTTGGATTTTGTGCTTTGTTAGAAAAACTACAACGTGGCATAGTCCAAGCCACTAGGGTTTGGACAATTGCAGTTGTTTGCAGAATATACATGCCTTTGACTACAGAGAGATAGAAATGTGCTGAATCTCGTGTATGTAACATTGACAAAGAGGTAATATGTATTTGGTGATCCTATGTTGCTTTCAAATGAGATCTTAGTTTCTTTGTTGTGTAAAGACGTATTTTACTGTGCACTAACAATCGCCTTTACCAGAAAATGCATTGATTATTGGTTGATGAAAAAATGGCTACAATATATTTTTCTTGTCAAATGTTACATAGATACACATATTCCATGCTCATTTTAAACTGTTAGAAATGAGATTATACTATATGTTTATGGCTTGTAACAAACCTATTTGGACCTTATTTGTTGTAGAGGCATTATTTTAAATCATGCCTTACCTTGAGAAGTATATTGTGACATTTGATCGAAGTCGCGTATGTAACATTGACAAATATGCCAAGCAATATTTTTTTTTTAGAGACTGGATGCATATTACTATGTGGCAACTGGAATTTCTTCTTGTAAGACAATAAACTGTATAAAGATAAGATGATTGTTCACAGTTTACACAGAAAATGTTTTGATTAATGTGTAATAAATAAATAGATTGCAATATGTTATTCTTGTAAATGTTACATGCACATTTTTCAGGTTTATTTATTTACGTTAGTAATAAGTTTACATGAGCAGATTAGAGTTTGCAACCATCCCATTATCACCAAATTTTGTTTAAATCCACAATTTGATAATTTAAAATACCCTGAATACTCCATTGCAAACATCTTTAAGGTACTGTAACATGTTTTCGTCAATGTTACATTACATATCATATACCTTCCTTTATTTATACAGCAAATTGCACTACATGAGCTATTTACAACTTATAATAAACCTTCAGGGACAGGATTTAACTTTTTATAAATTAATTATTATCATGAACGGACTATTTCAACATTTGAGGCAATTGATGTATGTAACAATTTTGTCAATTTTGTCAATGTTACATACACATTATTGAAATTCCTTTACATATTTTGTAAATAAGATTATAAAAGATGTTTGGTTTGTAACAAATCTATTAGGAACAGCTTTATGTTAAATGCATTGATTTTGCTTATATATTGCCATGACCAGTTCGTTAAAACACTTTGATTTGATTTACAGCAGTATGTAACATTTTGACATGAAAAACTGTACTTCCTATCATTTTTTTTCTAACTGGCCATATCCTCTATGTTTTGGTGCCAAAAGTGAGAATATGCTGATTTCTAACAAATGTAGTAAAATAAACCTGGCTGTTGATTGTTGTTTTCTATATGTTTACATGAAGCAACTTCTGCGTATGTTTGTTGACAAGAAATATTATAAATATTAAATACACTTTTACCATTTTTGTTTCTTTTAAGATAAAACAAAAATCTTACTTGCATCTTAAGACTCACCGCCAGATGGTTCAATATGTCAGTAAAGAAACTAATCAGGTTCCATATTGTAAGCTACTGGACTGGTTATACGTATGTAACAGGGTTTGACAAGAAAATGTTACATACACACACTAATTTTGGTTATATTTTTTTCAATGGTTATACTTGCGATGGACAAATAATTTTTGTACTGAAATATAGTTAGACTGCTCACAGAAACATATGATCTCTTTCGACGCAATGAAAAGGGCAAGATCAATATGAAATACTTGCACATACTAGGACATGTTAAAAATGTCCCCCTTTTTCACCTAAAAAGTGTGTGATACATACATATTGAAGAACTGTACAGCTTGTTCAATCAACTTCAATAACCTATTTTTTGGTACTGCTAGATAGTCCATATGTGTATTCATATAACTGAAGTCGTAAAAAATGTTCCATCTCAACATTTCTCTTTGTATGTAGTGTTTAAATGGAATTGACAAGAAAAATATGCATTCTCCAGAATAGCGAATTCTTGCCCATATCAATAATATATAGCTCTTCTCAAAGCGCTTGAAGCAAGGACCACACACCATATTAAATAGTATTAGAGAGAACATCTTGCTCTTACTTGAGACATCCACGACTTGATTGTACAAGGTTTACACAATATACACAAATAACATCGGTGTCAGAAAAAGGGAATTTTAAAGAATTAGTCACAGTTTAACTCAAAAAGGATTCATACACGTCACAAAGTGATTACCAAACATGGAGTTAGCTGGAATACCACCGCCTGTGATGCGCTGGCACGATACAAACCTACTGGATGCATGGGACAAATTTGAGCAGCACGTCAAACTGGTGTTTACGGGACCGCTCAAATCGAAATCTGAAGAAGAACAGGTGTCATATCTCCTGCTTTGGGTTGGCGACCAAGGTAGAGAAATCCATAGCACATGGACAGGCATATCAGATGCTGGCAAAAAGCTGCTGAAGACGTACTACGATCGCTACAGAGCGCACGTGCAGCCAAAGCTCAATCCAATATTTGCGCGTTACAAGTTTTACAACATCACACAAGACGATGCGAACATTGAGACTTTTCTCACAAAATTGCGCATAGCTGCAAGGGACTGCAATTTTGCGAATGCAGGTGAAATGATCAGGGATAGGATCGTATTCGGCACCAGCTCGAAGCGAGTGCGATAAAAATTAGTTAACGTGGGTGCGGATCTAACCCTTGAAAACACGATACAAATCGCGCAGTCACGAATACGCCGTGACGCAACTACAGACGATGTCTCCAAGAGACCCACCAAAACGTCAGTTATATAAAAGGTGGAAGGCCGACGAACGCACGTCACAACAAAATGACGTACACTGCGCATAATAACCAGCCGTCGGGATACGCACAAACCCGAGGTGCCACAGGAAAAAGCAGCGCACAATATCAGTGGGCCACAGGAAGACGCATGACGCCACGGATGCCGTCACAGAAGAAAAAGACCAACCCGCGAGGACGAAACCAGTGTAAGAACTGTGGTGGTGATAAACATTCACGCGAACAGTGCCCTGCAAGAGGAAAAACATGTTACAAATGTGGCAAACTTAACCACTTTAAAGACATGTGCAGATCGGGACAAAACGTATACGGAGTTAACGTTGACCAAGACGATTCATGTTCATCTGGCGAAGAAGGCTCAAACTTCTATGTTAACACGGTAACAACTTTTGTTTCTACCTCTAAGCCTGATCAAGCATTTGCACATGTTACCCTTGGTCCATCCAATAAACAAATGAAATTTAAGGTCGACACTGGGTCGCAAGTCAACATCATACCAAAACAAATGTTCTATGATTTGAATATCAAACACTCATTAGCAGCCCCTCGTAAACAGTTAACATCATATATGGGTAATCAACTGCATGTCATTGGCAGTATTACACTACATTGCTCGCACAATGCAAAGTCAGCCAAGCCCGTGTTCTACGTGGTAGACACAAACGCACCACCACTCCTCAGTCTTAACATGTCCATAGAGCTAGGTCTCATCAAGCTGATATACTCACTTGACACAGCCGACAATGCCCGGACTGACGCACAGACTGAGATGGACCGTACAGCGTACGTCATTACAGAGTTTAAGGACGCTTTCCAGGGATTTGGCTTATTTCCCGGTAACTACACTTGAAGCCGGACGTTGTATTTGTTATCAATCCGCCACGGCGCGTGCCACTTGCAATGAAATCTCGTTTGCAATCTGAGCTCCAGAACATGGAGAAACAGGCAATTATCTCCAAGGTCACACGACCTACAGAGTGGGTTAATTCGCTCGTTGTGGTCGAGAAACCGAGATCTGGCCACTTGAGAATATGTCTAGACCCGAAAAGCTAAACGAGGCACTGTTACGTCCACATTATCCGACTCGATGACGTCGTTTCTCAACTTTCGGGTGCGTCAATTTTCAGCGTCCTTGACGCAAAATCAGGATATTGGAGTATTCGCCTTGACGACGAGTCGTCCTATTACACGGTATTCAACTCACCATTCGGTCGCTACCGTTTCTTACGCATGCCATTTGGCATCAAAGTGGCAAAAGACGAGTTTCAAATGAAAATGGACGAAACATTTGAGGGTCTTAATGGAGTTCTCGTGAAGACATTCTTGTATTTGGTAAGGATAAAGCAGAACATGACATAAACTTAGGCAATGTTCTGACCCGAGCACGGTCAAGTGGCATTAAAATGAACGCAGAGAAATGTAAGTTCGGACTGACTGAAGTACCGTATTTCGGTCATGTCATAAGCGTTGAGGGTTTGAAACCTGACACAGGCAAGGTCGAGGCCATCGAAATGATGCCAGCACCACGTAGCCGCAAAGAACTAGAGACCATTCTTGGTATGGTGAACTACCTTACCAAGTTCGCGCCGAATCTGTCGGAAAGCACAGCTCCATTACGAGACTTGCTGAAACATGATGTAGAGTTCTCATGGGACAGACCTCAGAACGAAGCACTGGACAAGGTAAAATCGGTCATTACGCGTAGTCGCGTATTAGCCTTCTTTGATCCAAAGAAACCGCTGACACTTCAAACTGACGCTTCAAAGCATGGTATTGGTTGTACATTGCTACAGGATGGCAGGCCAATAGCGTACGCATCAAAATCGTTAACGCAAACACAGATGGCATATGCACAGATCGAGAAAGAATTGCTGAGCATTGTGGTAGGGTTCAAACATTTTCACCACTACGTGTATGGCAGATATGTGCACGTACAGAATGACCATAAACCGCTTGCCGCAATCATGAAGAAACCACTGATTGCGTCGCCAGCTAGGCTGCAGCGCATGCGACTGACGTTACAACAGTATGACATGGACGTGCAGCACGTGCCTGGCAAGAACGTGTCTGGCAGACGCACTTTCGCGACAGTACTTGAGCGACACACAGTCCGACATAGATGCTGGCTTGGACTTGCATGTTCACACAGTCAGATCAAGTCTGGTTGTGGGAGACAATACATTAGACGAAATCCGGCAAGCTACAAGTCGTGATGCGCAATTCCAGACACTTATCAGGGTGATATTAGACGGTTGTCCTGATACACGTAATGATTGCCCGCAGGCGATCACTGACTATTGGAACGACAGAGACAGCTATGCATGTATGACGGTATCATATATCGCGGACAGAACCCGAAATCTATGCGAGAAGACATGATAAGTTCCGTCCATATCGGTCACATGGGCGTGGAAAAATGCACAAGCCGCGCTCGTGATATTATGTTCTGGCCGAAAATGATAAACGAAATAACACAGTATGTTCTGCACTGTAAAATATGTCAAAAGTTTAGCAGATCAAACACGAAACAGCCCATGTTTTCCCATGACGTCCCCCAGCGACCGTGGGAAGTAATTGGAACAGATTTGTTTACGTGGGACAACCAAACATATCTCGTGTGCGTTGATTACTATTCGAAATTCTTTGAGGTAGACTTGCTCCAAGGCACCAAGAGTATATACGTCATACGGAAAATGAAAACGCACCTTGCACGACACGGTCAAGCTCGAGTTGTCAAGAGTGACAATGGCCCACAGTATGCATCAGAGCAATTTGCCGAGTTTGCGCGTGAGTGGAACTTTAAGCACGAAACGAGCTCACCACTATATAGCCAATCAAATGGACTAGCCGAAAAGACTGTTCAAACTGTAAAGCGCATTTTCGAGAAATGCAAAGCCGACAATCGTGATCCGTATTTGGCGATTCTGGAATACAGAAATACGCCTTTGCAAAGTTGTGGTTATTCGCCAAATCAGCTTCTAATGTCAAAACGATTACGATCAGTATTGCCGACAACAAATTAGCAATTACAGCCAAAGCCGGTCAGCCACAAGGTTGCGCGTGAGAAAATGCAGAAAGCTCATGTAAAACAGAAACAGTATTACGATAAAACGTCGAAACCACTTGACCCATTAGACGTACGAGATCGCGTTTATGTACAAATGGGGAAAGTTTGGCAACCAGCCGTTATTACATGTAAACAACAATTGTTCGTATTTCCTAGAAACGTCCGACGGTGGCACATACCGACGAAACCGGCGTTTCATAAACAAGAAGGCCGACAAACAATGAACAGACATATTGACATTGAGGATATCAGCAAATATTTTGCACCACACACAACCACCGTGTGCACAAGACAGCCAACCAATTGCACATACCTCCCCGCAAGTTTCACAATTCTCGTGAACAAGGCCCGGGCCATAACTCACTCAATCCGGCAAAACCCACGTAGGAGATATGTAACAAGATCAGGCAGAGAGGTGAAGCAAAATAAATTGTTTGCTGGTGATAATTGGTGGAAATAGATTGTGGCATGTTGTTGAAACAAAACATGAACACAGACAATGACAGATTACAAGATACGCTAATTCTCCGCAAGTTCATTACAGCGTTGAAATGTAAACTAGTAGTATATAAGAGTCACAATGATACCATCACCTCTGGAAGGCACCGGCTATGCGCGGCACCTTCCACCACCCCAAGCATGAATGTATCATTTTGTGACTCTTATATACTACTACCACTGACCGCGCGAACCATATATTTATGGACATGAGAAGATACACCCTATTAGCAGATAAAAAATCCCTATGTTATACTCGGTATATATTATACAACAATCTGTCATACTTTTATTCCGAATAAAATAAACAAATTGGCAACCCTTTAAAGATAAGAAATCTATACTCAGTATTTACAACAATCTGTCACAAATATAAACTGACACCCTATTAAAGACAAGTTATCCATAAGTTATACTAATTATGACTATAGTAGTGACAGAGCGTTGGGAAGAAATGTCATGGATGTCATACATTTATTACTAATAAAATTATAAAACTTACACCCTATTGAAGATAAAAAATCTATTGGTTATACTCAGTATAATGCCTACCAAAAGCAAATGAAGAGAGCAAACTAAGAGTTGGGGAATTTTCCCTAAGAGGTTTGAGACTCAAGAAAGATATAGCAGATAGGATAAGTGACGCGCGAGCCGAGCGTCTACGATGAGAGCAGCGGCATGCATTTCCGAAACCGGCAGACGACTTGCCCGCCGACCTGAACGAAAACGTACCGAGAAATTGGAGAATGAGAACGAACGGCCAGCTCTGCGCGCCACCGCTTACCTCGCAGAAGAAGATCCCACCACCAGCGCTCTTATAAAACGCCCTATAACAAGGCGTACTACAATTAAGGAATTATCAAGGTTGGTGGGGGACATCCCCAGAAAGGAGAGATATTCGCCAGAGCTTTGGTGGAGGAGGGTCCCAGGATTCTCCCGCCGAAGAAGCCGAAGTTATTAAACGTTTTAATAGGGTAGAGGAGAAGTAATGGACTTTCGAGAGGGGGGTAGACGTGGAGATCGCTAATCGCATAATGAATAAATTTCGCCCAGAGATGACCACGGCCGGCATGTTAACTGAGGTATTCGTGCTCGTATATCGTATTAGTAACCATAAGACCGACGCTACTATGATCCTATCACAAACAATCAAAGGGCAGTCCTAGGATAACAACGAGATGCCGCCAAAGCCGAGAGTTGATTATCCGATAGAGAGAAAGGTCGAATGGACATTGACAAAGTCGTTAGACTAAACACAAAATTGGACCCTTCGTTATCGTTGGATATCGGTCAGGTGAAGATGATCATCGACAGCGCAACAACTTCTCATGGGAGCGGGAAAACTCCCAGACTGGTTAAGACCGAAAAAGGGTATGTCTTCCTTCCGTCGACACGTACACGACTACTTATGCTGTTAAGGTGCATAGCCATCCAACGGGAGGAGACAGACCGGTGTTGTGCAGAAGCACGACTTTTTTGGCTCGCAATATCTCGGGCATGATAAAACGGGACCGGGTAGCCAGAATTTCCCCTTACGATAATAAAAGTCGATAGAGTATTTCAAGCTGGGTATTCGGCGTTTTAACGAGCCCACCGCCGATGGAGTGTGGTTACCTCATGAAGGTTCCCCGGCAAATTACGACGTTGTTGGGGGAAAACAATGACTATATGAATGTTTGGAGGTCACCCCCCCCCCACTCTCGTTCCTCATAACAATCTCCGCAAGATGAACGAAGAACGAGTACGGGTGCACACCGGGATGTCAACAACGTTTTCACAAAGTCGTGTAACATGCACAGGCACTCGACCAACCTGCATTGGTGGAAGACCCGTGGTGACAAATGTCCAGGTAAGAGGGTAGAGAACCACATTCTGGCCTACGAAAAGGCATTCTATCCCTAAGGGGTCATCGAGTTGAGGTCAATTCAATGGTTGAGCAGAGAAGAGGAGAGGGTGGGAAGCACATACATCTCGCCGACTGCGGTCACGTTGTGAGAGGTGGGTGTACCCGGTGGAATCCGTCGACGGTTACTGTCGCGAGACCGAGACCGTGTTTTCAGGTTTTCACGTATGCAACTGGCACGGGTGTCCAGGCATGCATGAGAGGTAACACGAGATCGCTGTACAAGAGGACGAAAATTTTCAAGACGCGAATGATAAGGAAGGCGGGTTACAGCTGGTGGTGATGTGGGAGTGCGTAGTGTTGAAATGGGTTGGAATACCTACTATCCACAATCACACGCGAGGAGGAAACTGACACTAAAACCCCCACCAATAGTCTATACATCCGATACGACTTCACGACAAGTCAAAAAGGCCGCGAAAAACGAAAAAAACGCGACAAAAGAAAAAAAAACAAAATAAAAGAAAACAAAAAAAAAAAAAGAAAGAGAAGAAAACCCACTACAAGACCTGACCTTCGAGGTCCTAGCACGTGGGGGATACGATGCATGAAGGGTCACACACCTATCGAACTAGATCCCGACACGCTAGTCGAAAAGTTCGTGACCGAGCTGCAGATTATAGGCAAGGCAATCAGGGAGGGGTTAGAACAAGTATCTGCCGGCCGACATAGATATGTTATCGAAGTCTCCAGCAAGCAAAAGATTTATCTCTTGGATTGACCAAGACCCGTGGTGGGTTTCACAACTGTAAGCAGTTACGACCTGAACCTCAATCAAGCAGTACTTTGTAGAGAATTTGGGCGCTACCGTGAATAAGGTGATGGTCGGAAAGAGAGCCCGCACGACGATGTTTCTGTTTTATCCCCGGAGTTTTAGAATTTCTCGACATCATCCAGTATCTGGGACACCGGTTACTAACGTACGACCTGTGGGTTAAGGCGTACGACTGTAAAACGGTAAAGTCCCTCACTTTCCGTACAAGTTGGTTCGATAGCGCGAACAAGCTCGACATCCGGGGCTGCCAGACTATCCCGAGTGGTACTCGAAGTTTGAAGGGTGATTCCTTCTAATTCGTTGTCGCCGATGGAAAGAGTGTAAGAACGTATTTCCGAGAAAAGGGGATGAGAACTTCAAGGAATTGTTCAACACTACAACGACTTGATTAGGACCATTCCTGGGAGGCTCTGACGAAAATGACGGAGTTCTACAGGGAAGAGCGTGGTCATACCACGGATGCAGTGTCTCTGCCCCGGTTGTTTTTCCTTCAGTAAACTACTCCGCTGGCGATCGATGGAAGGCGGACACGCCCGAGCGTGGTCACCGAAGTCTGAAACTACGAATGATGAAGCAGGGATTGGTCTGGTGGACCGTCCATATTAATTCTCCAGAAACGCCCGAGGCAGGAAGGTCAACGATCAGGGGTCAGTGGGGAGGTCGAAAGTAGAAGAAGTGCAAGAAGGCGGTGCTGGGGTACGATTGACAATGCCTCTGTACCTACTACTCTGTCGAAGGACATCCGTGCGGGGGAGGAGCAGATATGGACGTGTACGACCCGGAAAGACATCGTATATAGCTGTTTCGTGAGGAAGGTCAGAGTGAAAATGGTTCGGAATTTGCAGAGTTGGATATAAGGTCCCTGGAAATGTAGAGAGACAAGTTCTCCGGAAATGTCACCGGCTGTTCGTTACTCGAGAAGTCGATGAGAACGAGGTTCCCACAGCACATGAAGACTTACCTGGCCGGGCCCGGTAGGAAAAGAGTCGAATGACAGAGACAGCTTGTGGGGGCCAATGTCCGGCCGAAGAAATGATCATATACTCTCACACTCCGCTGCTAAAGTGGTATCTGGAGCACGGTAGATCGACAAGGCGGTGCAATAGGGTGGATAGACTACACGCCCGGCAAAACCGTTCAATGGTTCGTTAAAGAGTCACGCCTCGCTGCTATGAACGACGGGGGAAACGTCGACAATGAGCAAGGCGGTGTTTGGCGGAGAATTCCAAAACTGGTTGGCAATGCGTGTAGTGGCAAGCTGATAGAGGCACAATAGAGACACCTGAACACCCACATATCCGAAGGATGAGAAGACTGCGATCGGGACACTGAGGTTCCGGCGTGGTCGAAGGACCAGGAGGAGAATGGGAGGCTTACGAGATATCGAGCAGAAGACATCGAGTGGTGATCAACATACCGTTTCAGTGTGGCAAATAGCGGTCTAACCAGTTGGCCAAGCTCCCGGATGCAGGAGTTTCTACTAACGATTTCTTGGACAAGTTATGTGGATCGCGGAGATTACGAACTGATACAGATGGATGGACACTGACAGCATGTACTTCGCGCTGTTGGAGAAGACGCTGGCGCGGTGAGTGAGAAAGAATATGCAAGAGAAGTTTAATAAGGAAGAAGACCGAGTGGTTTGGCCGTGGGAAAGTTGGACGTGTGGAGCAACAGAACTCCGGGACTGTTTCAATCTGGAATTCGAAGGGGATAGAGCCATCGCTCACCTGTGTAGCAAGTGATACACATGAACGGTGATGGAAAATCAAAGCACTTATCACCGCCAAGGGGATTCGAAAGATCTAACGATCTGACGTGGGGAAGGTATAACCAGAGTGCTCCTCGAAGGGGGTAGGGTATATGGCGGATAACAGGGGATTCGAATGATTAACGGGGTGATATAAGACGTACCTGTCAACAAAATTAGGACTCTTCCGGCGAGAATACTAAAGAACGATCCGGGGGTATACTGGTTGTTCAGAAGCCACCAGCAAGAAGTTCTTCGCGAAACAAACCCTCGAGATGGCCCGATCTTTCCAAAATTAGTAGAGCACTGGCTCAGCGGGCATGGTAATAGATCTATCTAGATGATATACCAATAGAGAGACCACACGGGATCAGTCGCGTGGCGGCTGCCACCTTCAAGCTCTCCCAGGTTGATAGAGGAACCTGAACTTCCAATATCCGATGGAAGTGCAATCGCCAAATTGTTGCTCCTCTAAACCCAAACGGGCTTCGCCCGTGCTAGACAGCAGAGGGCTCGCTCGTCACCCCTTTTAGAACTTGATAGCATCTACGATGGCTTCTTACCTATCCAATGCGTGTCACCTCTCCGTCAATGCGGAGACCACGCGTCAGTCTGGCCACCCACTCGGTCCGATCGCGAATTAGGCTACAAGTTTCCTTTACGTATTGGTGTCCGAACAGTCTCACAGTCCCTAGTTCGATTGAAGCGCTCCACGATCCCCTGGGCCCGTGGATTTACACGCGGCCGCGTCCTGACAGAAACTGTCGTGCTTAGACAATAGATGAGAGACCGCGCCCCATGACTTATCGCGGCCGGTAACGACCTGGAGAAGATTCGGAACATTGAGAGGACTCCTCTTATATATTCGGGAGAGCTAAGCCTCGCCACCTCCCTTAGACTCTTTAGTGGCCACGTCTCAGCCCCCTTATAATGACCTCGCTACGTCCAACGATGTCAGCGCATACTTGTACGTCTTACGACCAGACCCGCGAATCGAGAGGGAGAAACAGGAGATCCCCGCTTGGTGAAAACTTGGTTCGTGTACCGGCACGTCGAATTCGGGCCGCGGGAATATTGATGAGGCGCGGGTAAATAAATCTGCCAGATGGCCTGCCTTCTGAGAGCCATTCCTTGACCAGCGTTTTCTGAACCTTGGTCGCCGCCGCGAGGTTCTTGATGGCAAAGAGAGCGAGTCCCTTCCAGTACCGCGCGGGGGGCTATAGTACATGTTCGCTACTGTCGGTTAAGGTGAACGATAGTTTTGGTATTTAAGTTTTGCGCGTGTTCATACATAAGCGATGTATTCTAATATATCGGAAAAATCTCCAACATGCCCACGCCAATCGTCCGGTAACTGTGTCGATAAATAATAAACCTTTGTTGGAAGTACAAACGCGATAGGAATCTAACATCCGCTTTGGCGAAAAGGGGTGGCCGCTTTTTCGTCCTCACCGCCACTCTCGAAAGAATCTTCCGGCCAGAACGAATCTATCACCCTTTGCACCACAGCTATGCGGTGTTTAAAAGGGGTAGTGTAGCTACATTCAATCATAGCAAAACTAAGTTTCTCAACTGACATCGTTCTAATATATATTATATTAATAAAAGTTATTAACTGAATAATTAATTTAAAATCTCGATTGAATATAGTAAGCCTGACGAGCCCCCACCACACCCATTCCCACGACCGAAGAACGCGATCTCGCGTCCTTTTTGGATCTGAACGGTACATCGAAATCTAAAGATGTGGCTCGCGATCCACGCGCGAGACTTTTGTGCGATATGCAAGCGTCTACTCCGCTGTTGGCTTCTTCAAACGTTCTGAAAGTTTGCGCGGCGTGATTTTCGCAGGCGAAGCTCTTCCATTGACCGCAGTCCAGATGGGCGGTTTCGTTTTTTTTTCGACCACGCGTTCCTTTGTCGCTATTGAGTTGTTCTACCACGCTAATTCGTTGACGCTTACCTCCTCATCCACGTTCGAGCTTTTCATTTTTAGGAAAGAATAAAAGTTGCTACCGCTGAACGCCAATGCGTTTACAAGCGCACCACCGTACTATTACGCGATGAAGGCCATTTATTTCCATATATTAACCTGTAGAATTCCAGCTTTAAACTAAGATAACTTCGGTCCAAACATGCGGCCCCGAGCTACATCTAAGGTCGCAGGCCCTACGTCTCCTCAGCGAGTAATGTCCCAAATTTGGGAGCGGGATCCTCCTAGGCCATCTTGATATTCGAGCATATAACCCGATAACAGACACCCGATACACCACGGCGTGATAAAGCATTCACTAACATTATAACCATCTTGTTCAGAAAGCCTATATAATTATTGCATATAAAGGGTCGCGATCAATGTTAAATGGGGAGCATCCAATCAACGATTGGTGTTTCGTAAACTTTCTTCTGAACACTGGATGGTTGTTTTTTTTTTTTCGATAATAGGGGTAATTTTCACACCACAGGGCACCAACAACTGCCAGAACCACCACCACAACCCACCTCCAATTCACATTAGGGTTCAATCGGAAATTCGCCCAACCGCGAATGGGTGTTAGAGTGTGCTTCCAATTCTTGAATTGTGGGTGTTTGTACCTCAACTCTTGTCCTTCAGATGTTTTTATGCTGTCATCCGTCCGCCGATTGCAACGACTGTTAGCCTCATCGAAGCTCGCGAGTATATTATCTTGTTTAACTTTTCGGGTGGCTGCCGCCCCCGCCCAAGCTGCCTGTCTTTTGGGATTTTTTATATGCCGGTAATGCATCTCAGTGGCGGAGTAACACTCGGTTCTGATTGTGTTGGAGCAATCGGGGTTTCAACTCCGTCACTCACGCAGGGTGTAGTCTTGTGTTCATCATTTATGATATTAATATTAGGGCTTATAGTTCGTGGGCATATATGTCCAAATTGAACAGTGTATTACCCCGTTGGTCAACGCGGTTGTCCACGGAGCTAAGTACATTCCAAACAAGGTGAAAATTGAGCAGCAGGCTGTTATCTAAAGTGTGAACCTATAAAAGGGTCAGACTCTAGATCGTCAATCAATCTCGCGGATGTTTGGTAAGGGAGAAATATACTACGCGGTTCGTAACAAATGAATGGCCGCGATCCGAGAGTTTTTGTCATCTCCAGCACCTAACCTAGAATTCGTATCGCCATACATTTTATCGATCTTCCGCATCTGACATCGGTTATCCACGCTGAAAAACTGAGAGACGCCTACCGGAGATAATGGCTCTACCGATGTCCCCCAGCAACCATCGCAGCCTAGCCGCTCGTCGCGCCGCATTTTCATTTTCATTCGGAAGTCGTGTGCACTCAACCCAATACCAACCACCGTAAGTTGAATCCGATTGCTTCTGTCGGATCATATATCTTTCAAGATGTTTGGAAGTCGAGTTTGAGGTTTTCTTCCATTATCTGATCGAGAAGTTCGTCGCAGTTTCATTTTACTAAAATTAATTTAACTATTCTACAAGTCTCATCACTTTAACATATTGCCAAGCCACACCCGATACTTATGATCACCATTATGCTCGCAACAAGCTCGCAGCTGAGCACCAAATTGTTAACATTGTTTTAACCAATGTTCAGCATTTGTTTTCAACAATTGTTAAGCATTTGTTCAGCATTGTTTCAGCATTGTTCAGCAATTGCTAAGCATTGTTAAGCATTTACTCGGCAATTTACTAACGAGCGTTAAGTAATTGCTAATTAATAAAAAGTAATTGATAATTTCCGTAAGGCAGTTTGGTTGACAGTCTTTTATCAAAGCTTGGCTGCTTATTTCTCCGAAGCAATCTGGTCGAACCTCCAGGCGCTCCTCGCCGTTGGGATAACGTTCCATACTCCGTCGAAGACAGTCATCGAATGAGTTCTCCGTCCTAGCAGATGAAAGAGGGCGACACCCTTTTGTTTGCACCGCGCAGATCCTTGAGGACGGCGTTGTACTTTTGAGTGGATATCCATACCTTTGGCCCTAGCATTGGCGGCCAGAAAAGCCGAGCTCGAGAGCATGTCCCTTCTTTTTGGTCATTCGCCCCGCCATGGCCGAGCAATCGAGCAACCTCATGATATAGCGGTGGGCTCACCCCTGGAATTTTTGGTATAAACAACACGCCAACCAATCGTGAAGCCTATCACAGGGGTCAATAACGTATACCTCAGGTCGTCCAATATCCACGGGCGCCGCTGATAATTATTTATCGTTGTGCCGCACATTGGGAACACAGGATCACAATATGCGAAGGCATCGCGGTTAGGACTCCACGAGCAAGGTCTAGGATGAAAACCGTTTATTCCACATCCAGTCTGCCCACATAATAAGGCAAGATGGCATGCTCCAAATGTGAATTGGTATTGATTGTTTATTTCTTAATTTTTAGGCCAGTTTTTGAAAACAAATCAGCTATTGGATGGCGAAAGCCGGGCGGGGCGGGCGCGGACGGGTCCACAATCATGTTTAAGATTTCCGTGTTTGATCCATTTCTTTGTTTTTACTGTACCAACCTAGGACCAGACACCAACTTTCACAGCTTCATAATCAAGGGGTGCCCCACCACATATCACTAACCAACATGTTACTTTTTTTTTTTTTTAACTCAACCCATTTTTTTTCCGCGCAGTCGACTTAGCCATTTTCAATGTTAAGTTTTCCGCGTTGTTCAATGTCACAAGTTTCGTGTTTAAGTCCTTTTCTTTGGTACTGTACCACCTAGGACCAACCAAAACTTTCACAGCTTCATAATCAAGGGGTGCCCACCACATGTCACTATCCAACTTGTTACTTTTTTTTTAACTTGAACCCATTTTTTCCCCTTCCGCGCAATCGACTTAAGCCATTTTCAATGTTAAGTTTTTCCGCGTTTTCAATGTTAAATTTTCTTGTTTAAGTCCATTTCTTGGTACAGAAGCCACCTAGGACCAACCAAACTTTCATCAGCTTCATAATCAAGGGGTGCCCACCACATATCACTATCAACATGTTACTTTTTAGCCAGGTTTTTTAAAAAAAAATGCCAGGCTATTGGATTGGGCGAAACCGGTGCGGGCGGCGTCCACAATCAATGTTAAGTTTTTCCGTGTTTGACTCCATTTCTTTTTTACTTGTACCACCTAGGTACCACCAAACTTTCACAGCTTCATCTCAAGGGGTCCCAACACATATCACTATCCAACATGTTACTTTTTTTTTTAACTTCACCCATTTTTTCCGCGTAGTCGACTAAGCCAATTCAATTTTAAGTTTTCGCGTTTTACAATGTTAAGTTTTCGTGTTTTAAGAAGTCCATTTCTATGGTACTGTACCACCTAGGACCACAAACTTTCACAGCTTCATATCAAAAGGGGTTGCCCCACCACAATATCACTATCCAACATGTTACTCTTTTTTTTAAATCACACATTTTTATTTCCGCTCCAAGTCCCGACTTAAGCATTTCCAATGTTAAGTTTTCGCATTTACAAAAGTTAAGTTTTCGTGTTTTTAGGTCCCATTTCTTTGTACTGTACCACCTAGGACCACAAACTTTTCACTCTTCTCTAACCAAAGGGTGCCTACCACACTACAACTATCAAACATGTGACCATCTTTTTACCTTCACCCTATTATTTCAACGTAATTGACTTAGCCATTTCCAAGTTAACTTATTAAACGTACTTCTGGTTAAAGTTTTTTGGTTTTAAAGCTTTTTTCCCGTTATACTATATCTCTGCAACTCTGCCTTTCGCCCATTACCCTTCTGAAACCTTCTCATGGTGTTTATTCATCATCCATATTTTCATTTAACCCCAACCGTGCGGCCCCTGTGCCCAATGTCCAAGGCCAAATTACTTTGATTTTTTTTTAAATTTTTTCGTTACAATATCTCTGCAACTGCTTCACCACCTATTAACCTTGATACTTCTCATGGGTGGTTTAATCAACATTGTCGCACCCGCTTGCAGTGATAGCGCTATATCGTCGCATTTTGTCATACGTCCGTGTCCGGTTAAAGTTTTTTTCGTTAAAGTTTTTCCATCTACTATATTCTAATTTTTTAGTGGTCCATGTCCTCGCCCTCCAAGGCGCGACATGCAGGCCACGGCCATCTAGTCTACAAAAAGAGGTATACTTATGTTATCCAAGTGTCTAGCTTGGGGAAAAACCTGGCCTTCGTGGCCTTTGCCATCGTTCTTTTTTTAACTTGACCCATTTTTCCGCGCAATTCGACTTAGGCCAATTTTTCAATGTTAAGTTTCAGCGTATTTCATGTAAATTTTTCATGTTTACGTCCGTTCTTTGGTACTGTAACCACCTAGCCACCAAACTTTCACAGCTTCATAATCAAGGGGTGCCCACCACATATCACATCCAACATGTCCATTTTTTTTAACTTCACCCATTTTTTCCGCGTCAGTCGCTTAGCCATTTTCAATGTTAAGTTTTCTCGCCGTTTTCAATGTCAATTTTCGTGTTTAATTCCTTTCTTTGAACAGTACCCACCTAGGACCACCAAACTTTCACACTTCATAAACAAGGGTGCCCACCACATATCACTATCCAACATGTTACTTGTTTTTTAAAACTTGACCCATTTTTTCCGCGCAATCGACTTATGCCATTCATCAAAATGTTAAAGTTTTCGCGTTTTCAATGTAATTTTCATGTTTAAGTCCATTTCTTGTACTAGGTAACACCTAGGACCACCAAAACTTTCACAGCTTCATAATCACGGGTGGTGCCCACCACACAACACTATCCAACATTGTTACTTTTTTAGCCAGGTTTTTTTTTAAAAAATCCAGGCTATTGGATTGGCGAAAGCCGGCGGGCGGGCGGGTGGCGTGCGGGCGGCGTCCACAATCAATGTTAAGTTTTCATGTTTGAGTCCATATCTTTCTTTGTTACTGTACACACCGTATAGGACCTCCAAACTTTCACAGCTTCATAATCAAGGGGTGCCCACCACATAACACTATCCACATGTTACTTTTTTAGACAGATTTTTTGAAAAAAATCCAGGCTATTGGATTGGCGGAAAGCCGGGCGGGCTGGACGTGCTGGCGGGCGGGCGGCGTGCGGCGTCCACATAATGTTAAGTTTTCGTGTTGAGTCCATTTCTTTGTTACTGTACCACCTAGACCACCAAACTTTCACAACTCATAATCAAAGGGTGCCCACCACATATCACTATCCAACATGTTACTTTTTTTTTACCTTGACCCATTTTTTCCGCGTAGTCGACTTAGCCATTTTCAACTATTTAAGTTTTTCGTAGTTTTGAGTCCATTTCTTTGTACTTACTCGTACCACCTAGGACCACCACACTTTTCACAGCTTTTCATAATCAAAGGGTGCCCACCACATATTACTATCCAACATTTTACTTTTTTTTTAACTTGATGAACCATTTTTTCTCCCGCGTAGTCGACTTAGCCATTTTCAATGTTAAGGTTTTCCCGCGTTTAACAATGATAAGATTTTCGTGTTTAAAAATTAAGTCCATATCTTAGGTACTGTAAGCCACCTAGGACCACACCAAACTTTCACCGCTAGTCAAATCAAGGTGGTGCCCACCCACACTGTCACAAACCAACATGTTACTAACTTTTTTTTTTAACTTGACCATTTTTTTCGCGCGCAGCTCCGACTTAGCCATTTTCAATGTTAAGTTTTCGTGTTACAATGTTAAGTTTTCGTGTTTAAGTGAGTCCATTTCTTTGGTACTGTACACCTATGACAACCAAACTTTCACAGCTTCATAATCAGGGTGCCCACCACATATCACTATCCCAACATGTTATACTTTTTTTAGCCAGGTTTTTAGAAAAAAAAATCAGGCCTATTGGAATGGCGAAAGTCCGGGCGTGCGGGCGGCGGGCGGGCGGCGGGCGGCGTCCACAATCAATTTAAGTTTTCGTGTTTGATCCATTATCTTTTTACTGTACCACAGAGGACCACCAAACTTTCACAACTTGAATAATCAAAAGGGTGCCCACCACATATCACTAATCCAACATGTTACTTTTTTTTTAAACTTGACCCATTTTTTCGCGCGTAGTCTGACTATAGCCATTTTCAATGTTAATTTTTCGTGTTTGAGTCCATTTCTTTGTTACTTTACCACCTAGACCACCAAACTTTCACAGCTTCATAAACAAAGGGTGCCCACGCACATAACACTATCCAACATGTTACTTTTTTTTAACTTGACCATTTTTTTTCCGCGTAGTCGACATAGTAGCCATTTTTCAATGTTAAGTTTTTCGAGTTTACAATGTTAAGTTTTCGTGTTTTAAGTCCATTTCTTTGGTACTGTACCACCTAGGACCACCAACATTCACATCTTCAATAATCAAGGGGTGCCCCACCACATATCACTATCCTACATGTTTAACTTTTTTTATAACATCACCCATTTTTTCCGCGCAGTCGACTTAGGCCTTTTTCATCAATGTTAAGTTATCGCGTTTACAATGTTAAATTTTCGTGTTTAAGTCCCATTTCTTTTGGAACTGTACCAACTACGACCAACAAACTTTCACAGCTTCATAACCACAAGGGGTGCCTACCACAAACAACGTATCCAACTATTGACCCATTTTTTTTACTTCACCCTATTATTTCTTCTAATCTACGTAATTGACTTAGCCATTTTTCAACTTTAAACTTTTTAACGTACGTCTGAGTTAAAAGTTTTTTGGTTATAAACTTTTTTGTTATACTATATCTCTGCAACTACTTCGCCCATTAACCTTGATACTTTCACATGGTGTTTAACATCATCCATATTTCATTCTAACCCCCAAACCGTGCGCCCCTGTGCGCAATGTCAAGGTCAAATTACATGTATTTTTTATGTTAAAGGATTTTTTTTCGTGTACTATATCTCTGCAACTGCCTTCACACACCAATACCTTGATACTACACATGGTGTTTATCATCATGTTGCACCTCCTGCTTTGGAAAGCGCGATCCGTGCCCAATGTCAATCAAATTTACTTTGAATTTTTTTTTGTTAAAGTTTTTTCGTGTACTATATCTATGCAAAACTGCATCACCCAATACCTGATACTTCACATGGGTGTTTACATCATTGTCGCATACCCCTTGCGGAAAGCGCTATTATCGTCGGCATGTTTGGCATAGATACGTCCGTCTGTTCCGTCGTGTGTGGTCCGGTTAAAGTTTTTTTGTTAAACTTTTTCCATCTACTATATCTAATTTTTAGTGTCCAGCCACCCCCAAGGCGCGAACATGCAGGCCCATGGCCATCTAGTCCTAACAAAAAGTGGGTATAAATTAGTTTATCCAAGTGTTATGCTTGGGAAAAATAAACCTGGCCTTCGTGGCGTTGCCTCGTTTCTTGTTTTTAATTTTCACCCATTTTTTTCTTTTTCCGCGCAATCGACTTAGAGCCATTTTCAATTGTTAAGTTTTCTCTTTTTACAATGTTAAGTTTTCGTGTTTTAAGTCATCATTGGTACTGTACCACCTAGGACGACCACCAAACTTTCACAGCTTCAAATCAAGGTGCACACCACATAGTCACTTATCACTATCCCAACATGTACTTTTTTTAGCCAGTTTTTTTTGAAAAGAATTTCCAGGCCTATTTGGATTGGCAAAGCCGGGCGGTACGCGCGGGGTGGCGGCCGCGGCGGACGGGCGCGTCCACAATCAATGTTAAGTTTTCGTCATTGAGTCCATTATTCTTTGTTACTGTACCCACCTAGGACCACCAAACTTTCACAGCTTCATAATCTAGGGTGCCCACCAACATATCACAATCCAACATGTTACTTTTTTTTTAACTTGACCCATTTTTTCCGCGAAGTCGACCTTAGCCAATTTCAATGTTAAATTTTTCGCTTTTAACAATGTTACGTTTTTCGTGTTTAAGTCCATTTTTTTGGTACTGTAACCACCTAGGACCACACCAAACTTTCCACATCTTCATAATCAAGGTGTGCCCACCACATAAACACTATCCATCATGTTACTTTTTTTAATTTCACCCATTTTTTTCCGAGAGCAGCTCGACTTAGCCAATTTCATTGTTAAGTTTCGCGGTTCACAATGTTAAGTTTTCGTGTTTGAAGTCCATTTCTTTGGTACTGTAGCCACGCTAGGACCACCAAACTTCACAGCTTCATAATCAAGGTGTGCCACCACATATCACTATCCAACATGTTTTTTACTTTTTTAAGCCAGGTTTTTTGAAAATAAATCCAGGCAATGGATTGGCGAAAGGCCGTGCGGGCGGGGGCGGAGCGCGCGGCGGGCGGCGTCGGCGTCCACAATCAATTTAAGTTTTCCCGTGTTTGAGTCCATTTCTTTGTTACTGTACCACCTAGGACCACCAAGACATTCACAGCTTCATAATCAAGGGGTGCCCACACACATATCACTATCCAACAATTACTTTTTTTTAGCCAGGTTTTATGAAAAAAAATCCAGGCCTATTGGATGGCGAAAGCCGGGCGTAGAGCGGGTCCGGCGGTGCGGGCGGCGGTCGGCGTCCACAATCACTGTTAAGGTTTTCCGGTTGTTTTTTTTTTTTATAGTTCCCCCCCCCCCACCATTTCCTTTGTTACTAGTTACCACCCTAGGACCCACACCAACTTTTCACAGCTTCATAAATCAAGGGGTGCCCACCACATATCACTATCTCAACATGTTACTTTTTGTTTATAAAACTTACCCATTTTTTTTCCGCGTAGTCGACTTAGCCATTTTCAATGTTAAGTTTTCGCATTTACAATGTTAAGTTTCGTGTTTTAAGAGTCCATTTCTTGTACTCGTACCACCTAGGACCACCAAACTTCACAGCTTCATAAACAAGGTGTCCACCACTATCACGACCACATGTTTACCTTTATTTTTTTAACGTCACCAAATTTTTCCGCGCAAGTCGACTTAGCCATTTTCAAAATTAAGTTTTTTCGCGTTTACAATGTAAGTTTTCGTGTTAAGTCCATTTCTTTTGGTACTGTACACCTAGGACCACCAAACTTTCACAGCTTCATAACCAAAGGGGTGCCTACCAACATACAACTACCCAACATTGACCATTTTTACCTTCACCTAATATTTCTACAAATGTGACTAGCCATTTCAACGTTAACTTTTTTAACGGACCTCGTTAAAGTTTTTTGGTTTTAAAACTTTTTCATTATACTATAATCTCTGCAACTGCTTCGCCCATATACCTTGAACTTCACATGGTGTTTATCATACATCCATATTTTCATTCAAACCGCCAACCGTGTGGCCCCTGTGCCCAATGTCAAGGTCAAATTACTTTGAAATATTTTTTTAAGTTTTTTCGTGTACTATATCTCTGCAACTGATTCACCCAATACCTTGATACTTCACATTGGTGTTTATCATCATTGTTGCACCTGCCTTGCGGAGAAGCGCGATCCTGTGGCCCAATGTCAAGGTCAAATTACATTGAAAATTTTATGTTAAAGTTTTTTTCCGTGTACTATATCTCTGCAACTGCTTCACCCAAACCTTGATACTTCACATGGGTGTTTATCATCATTGTCGCACCTGCTTGCGGAAAGCGCGACTCCTGTTCCCATTACAAGGTCAAATTACTTTGAATTTTTTTTTAAAGTTTTTTTCGTGTACTATATATCTGCAACTGCTTCACCCAATACCTTGCTTATCTCACATGGTGTTTATCATCATTGTCGCACCTGCTAGCGGAAAGCGCGATCCTGTCCATCAATTACAAGGTCCAAATTACTTGAAATTTTTTTTGTTAGAAGGTTTTTTTCGTGTACTATCTCTCTGCAAACATGCTTCACCCAATACCTTGAGTATTTCACATGGGTGTTTATCATCATTGTCGCACCTGCTTGCGGAAAGCGCGATCCTGTGCCCAATGAATCAAGGTCAAATTACTTTGAATTTTTTTTGTTAAAGTTTTTTCGTGAACTATCTCTCTGCACCACTGCTTCACCCAATACCTTGATACTTCACATGGTGTGTATTATCAATCATTGTTGCACCATGCATGCGGAAAAGCGCGATCTCTGTGCCCAATGTCAAGGTCAAATACTTGAATTTTTTTTGTTTTATAGTTTTTTCGTGTACTATAACTCTGCAACTGCTTCACACCCAATACCTTGATACTTCATCAATGGGTTTTTATCATTAATGTCGGCACCTGCTTGCGGAAAGCGCGATCCTGTGCCCATTGTCAAGGTCAATTTACTTTGAATTTTTGTTAAAGATTTTTTCGTGAAAAATGTCTCTGCAACTGCTTCACCAGCAATACCACCTTGATACTATCACCTGGGTGTTTATCATCATTGTCGCACCTGCTTGCGGTAAGCGCGATCCGTGTGCCCAATGTCAATGTCAAAATACTTTTGAATTTTTTTGTTAAAGTTTTTTCGTGTACTTATATCTCTGCAACGCTTCACCCAATACCTTGATACTTCACATGGGTGTTTATCATCATTGTCGCACCTGCTTGGCGGAAAGCGCATCCTGTGCCCAATGTCCAAGGTCAAATTACTTTGAATTTTTTTGTTAAAGTTTTTTCGTTACTTTATCTCTGCAAACTGCTCTCCCCAATACCTTGAAAACTTCACATGGGTGGATTACATCATTGTTGCACCTCTTGCGGAAACGCGATCCTGTGCCCATGTGTAAGGTCAATTTTACTTTGAATTTTTTTGTTTAAAGTATTTTCGTGTACTATAACTCTGCAACTGCTTCAACCCAATATACCTTGATACTTCACATGGGTGTTTATCATCATTGTCGCACCTGCTGCGGAAGCGCGATCCTGTGCCCTATGTCAAGATTCAAATTTCCTTTTTGACTTTTTTGTTAAAGTTTTTTCGTGTACTTTAATCTCAGCAACTGCTTCTCCCCAATACCATGATACTTCACATGGGTGTTTATCAATCTGTCACACCTGCTTGCGGGAAAGCCGATATCGTACCGGCATTTTGGCATACGTCCCTGTCCCGTTCGTACCTGTATCCGGTTTAAAAGTTTTTTCCATCTACTATATCTATTTTTTTAGTGTCCATGCTTCGCCCCAAGGCTCGACATGCATGCCACGGCCATCTAGTCTACAAAAAGTGGGTATAATTATGTTATCCAAGGCTATGCTTGGAAAAACCTGGCCATCGTGGCTCTTGCCTCGTTTCTGTTTTTTAACTTGACCATTTTTACCGCGTAGGTCGACTTAGCCATTTCAATGTTAAATTTTCGCGTTTACAATGTAATTTCCGTGTTTAAGTCCATATCTTTGGTACTGTAACCACTAGGACCCACCAAACTTTCACAGCTTCATAATCAAGGGGGTACCCACCACATATCACTATCCAACCATTTACTTTTTTTTTAACTTCAACCCATTTTTTGCCGCGCAGTCGACTAGCCATTTCAATGATAAAGTTTTCCCTTCCCGCGTTATACACAATGTTAAGTTTTTCGTGGTTTAAGAAGGTCCATTTCTTGGTACTGTACCACCTAGGAACACCAAACTTTCACAAGCCTTCAATAACCAAGGGGTACCTACCTACTACATACAACCTATCCAACATGTACCATTTTTTGAACCTTCACCTATTATATCTAAGTAATTGACTTTTCAACGTTAAATTTTAACGTAAACTTCCTGGTTAAAAGTTTTTTGGTTAAATCTTTTTCGCGATACTATATCTCTGCCCACTGCTTCCCGCCCTACCTTGAAACCTCACATGGGTGTTTATCATCATCAATTTTCATTCAAACCCCAACAGTGCGGCCCCTGTGCCCAAGTTCAAATTACTTTGAATTTTTTTTGTTAAAGTTTTTTCGTGTACTATATCTCTGCAAACAGCTTCACCCAATACCTTGATACTTCACAGGGTTGTATATCATCATTGTCGCAGCCTGCTTGCGGAAAGCGCGACTCCTGACCCAATGTTCAAGGTCAAATTAATTTGAATTTTTTTTTTTGTTAAAGTTTTTTTGTGTGTACTAGTATCTCTGCAACAGCTTCACCCAATAGCCTTGATACTTCACATGGTGTTATCATCATTGTCGCACCTGCGTTGCGGAAAGCGCGATCCTGTGCCTAATGTACAAGTTCAAATTACATTGAATTTTTTTGGTTAAATTTTTTCGTGTACTATATCCTGCATCTGCTTCACCCAATACCGTGATACTTCCACATGGTGATTATCATCATTGTCCCCACCTGCTTGCGTAAAGCGCGATCCTTGCCCAATGTCAAGGTCAATTACTTTGAATTTTTTTGTTATAGTTTTTTTACGTGTACTATATCCTGCCAACTGCTTTACACCCAATACCTTATACTTCACATGGGTGTTTATCATCATTGTCGCAACCTGCTTGCGGAAAGCGCGATCCTGTGCCCAATGGCAAGGTCAAATTACTTTGAATTTTTTTTTTGTTAAAGTTTTATTCGTGTACTATATCTCTGCAACTGCTTCACCCATACCTTGATACTTCACATGGGTTTTATACATCATTGTTTGCATCCTGCTTGCGGAAAGCGCGATCCTGTGCCCAATGTGAAGGTCAAATTACTTTGAATTTTTTGTTAAAGTTTTTTCGAGTACTAAATCACTGCAACTTTGACGTCACCCCAATATCTTGATAACTTCACATGGGTGTTTATCCATCATTGTCCGCACCTGCTTGCGGAAAGCGCGATCCTGTGCCCTATGTCCAAGTTCAAAAGTTTCTTTGATTTTTTTTGTTAAAGTTTTTTCGTGTACTATATCACTGCACTGCTTCACACCCAATCCTTGATACTTCACATGGGTGTTTATTCATCATTGTCACACCTGCTTGCGGAAAGCGCGATATCGTCGCATTTTGCATAAAACGTCCGTTCCGTTCGTGCCGTGGTTTTCCGGGGATAATGTTTTTCATCTACTATATCTCTTTTTTTTAGTGTCCCATGCCTCGCCCCAAGGCGCGACATGCAGGCCTAACGGCCATCTAGTCAACAAAAAGTGGGTATAATTATGTTATCCAAGTGTCTATGCTTGTAAAAAAACCTGGCCTTCGTGGCTTTTGCCCTCGTTTCTTGTTTTTAACTTGACCCATTTTTCTCCCCGCGTATCGAGCTTTAGCCATTTTTCAAATGTTAAATTTTCGCGTTTACAATGTGAAGTTTTCGTGTTTAAGAAGTCCATTTCTTTGTGTACTGTACCACCTAGTGACCACCAACGTTCACAGCTCATAATCAAGGGGTACCCACCACATATCACGATCCAACAATGTACTTTTTTTTTAACTTCACCCATTTTTTTCCGCGCAGATCGACTTTAAGACATTTCAATGTAGTTTTCCGCGTTTACACATGTTAAGTTTCGTGTTTAAGTCCATTTCTTTGGTACTGTACCACCTGATGACCAAACCAAACTTTTCACAGCTTCATATCCAAGGGTACCTTACCTACTACATACAAACAATCCAACATTGACCATTTTTTACCTCACCTATTATTTCTACTAATTGAACTTTTTCAGAACTACGTTAACTTTTTAACGTACGTCTGGTTTAAAGTTTTTGGTTTAAAACTTTTTTTTTCGCTAACTATATCTCTGCAACTGCTTCGCTCCCTTACCTTGAAACTTCACATGGGTGTTTAATCATCATCCATAATTCATCCTAACCCCCCCCCCCCCAACCGTTGCGGCCCCTGTGCCCAAGGTCAAATTATTTGAATTTTTTTTTGTTAAAGTTTTTTTCGTGTAGCTATAACTCTGCAACTCGCTTCACCCAATAACCTTGATAACTTCACATGGGTGTTTATCAACATTGTCGCCCTGCTTGCGGAAAGCGCGAGTCCTGTCCCACATTAAGGTCAAATTACTTTGAGTTTTTTTTTTGATAAGTTTTTTTTCGTGTACTATATCGCTCTGCAACTGCTTCAACCCAATACCTTGATACTTCACAAGGGTGTTTATCCATCATTGTCCGCACCTTCTTGCGAAGCGCGATCCTGTGGCCCTATGTCAAGTTCAAAATTCACTTGAATTTTTGGTGTTAAAGTTTTTTCGTGTACAATATCTCTGCAACTGCTTCACCCAATACATTTGATACGTCACATTGGTGTTATCATAATTGTTCGCACCGCTTGGCGGAAAGCGCGATCCTGTGCCCAATGTCAAGGTCCAAATTACTTTGAATTTTTTGTTAAAGTTTTTTCCGTGTACTATATCTCTGCAACTGCTTCACCACCCAATACCTTGATAACATCCATGGGTGTATATCATCATTGTCGCACCTGCATGCGGAAAGCGCGATCCTGTGCCCAATGTCAAGGTCAAATACTTTGAATTTTTTTTTGTTAAAGTTTTTTCGTGTACTATATCACAGCAACTGCTTCACTTCACCCAATACCTTGATAATACTTCACATGGGTGTTTACCGGGGGGGGGGGGGGTGTGGTGATTGTTTCTGATCTTTGTTCACCTGCTTGCGGAAAGCCGGCGATCCTGTGCCCAATTGAAGTCAAATTACTTTGAATTTTTTGTTAAAGTTTTTCGTGTACTATATCTCTGCAACTGCTTCACTCCAATACCTTGATACTTCACATGGTTGTTTATCATCATTGTCGCACCTGCTTGCGGAAAGCGCGATCCAAGTGACCCTATGGTCAAGTTCAAATTCTTGAATTTTTTTTGTTAAGTTTTTTTCGTGTCTATTCTCTGCAACTGCTTCACCAATACCTTGATACTTCACATGGGGTGTTTAATCAATCATTGTCACACCTGCTTCGGAAAGCCGCGATATCGTCGGCATTTGCATAAAAAAAAAAAAAATAAAAAAAAAAAAAAAAAAAAAAAAAAAAAAACGAAAAAAAAAAAAAAAAAAAAAAAAAAAATAAAAAAAAAAAAAAAAAAAAAAAAAAAATAAAAAAAAAAAAAAGAAAGAATACGTCCGTCCGTGTTTTCCGGTTAAAGTTTATCCATCAACTATACTCTTTTTTTAGTGTCCATGCCGAGCGCCCCAAGGCGCGACATGCAGGCCACGGCCATCTAGTCTACAAAAAGGTGGTATAAATTAGTTTATCCAAGTGTCTAATCTGATGCTTGTGAAAAAAACTGGCCTTCCTTGGCTTTGCCTCGTTTCTTTTTCATTTTTATAAAAACAACTCTTGACCCATTTTTTTTCCGCGTAGTCCTTAGCCCCATTTTCAATGTTAAATTTTCGCGTTTACAATGTTAAGTTTTCGTGTTTAAGTCCATTTTCTTTGGTACTGTACCACCTAGGACCACCAAACTTTTCACAGCTACATAATCAATGGAAACCCACCACATATCACAATCAACACGTTACTTTTTTTTTTAAACTTCACCCATTTTTTTCGCGCAGGTCGACTAGCCATTTTTCAATGTTAAGTTTTCCTCGCGTTTACAATTAAGTTATCCGTGGAGTTAAGTCCATCTTTGGTACTGTACCACCTAGGACCACCAAAACTTTCACAGCTTCATAACCAATGGTACTACCTACTAAACTACATACAACTATCCAACATGTGTCCATTTTTTTATCCTTCACCTATTATTTTCTTCTACGTAAATGACTTTTTCAACGTTATAACTTTTAAACGAACTCTGGTTAAAGTTTTTTGGGTTAAAACTTTTTCGCTAACTATATCTCTGCAACTGCTTCGCCCCTTACCTTGAAACTTCACATTGGTGGTTTATCATCATCTCTATTTCATTCTATAACCCCCAACCGAGCGGCCCCTGTGCCCAAGGTCAAATTACTATAGAATTTTTTTGTTAAAGTTTTTTCGGTACTATATCTCTGCAACTGCTTCACCCCCAAAGACCTTGATACTTCACAATGGGTGTTTATCATCATTGTCGCACCTGCTGTGCGGAAAGCGCATCCTGTGCCCAATGTCAAGGTCAAATAATTTGAATATTTATTTATTTGTTTAAAGTTTTTTGTGTAACTATATCTCATGCAACTGCTTCACCCAATACCTTGTATACTTCACATGGGTGTTTATCATCATTGTCGTACCCTGCATGTCGGAAAGCCGATCCAGTGCCCTAGGTCAAGTTCAAATTACTTTGAATTTTTTTGTTAAAGTTTTTTCGTGTACTATATCTCTGCAAACTGCTTCACCCCAAAACCTAGATACTTCACATGGTTTTTATCATCGTGTCACACCAGCATGCGGAAAGCGCGAATCCTGTGCCCAATTCAAGGTCCAATTACTTTGACTTTTTTTGTTAAAGTTTTTCGTTACTAATATCTCTGCAACTGCTTCACCCAATACATTGATACTTCACAGGTGTTTATCATCATTGTCCGCACCTGCTTGAGGAAAAAGCGCGATCCTTGCCCCAATGTCAAGGTCAAATTACTTTGAATTTTTTTTGTTAAAGTTTTGTTCTGTACTATATCTCTGCAACTTGCTCCATCACACCCAATACTTAATACTTCACAATGGGTGTTTATCATCATTGATAGCACCAGCTTTGCGGAAAAGCGAGATCCGGTGCCCAATTGTGAAGGTCAAATTACTTTGAAATTTTTTTGTAAAGTTTTTTCGTGTACTATATCATCTGCAACTAGCTTCACACCAATACTTGATACTTCACATGGGTGTTTAACATCATTGGTGCGCACCTGCTGCGGAAAGCCGCGATCTCTGTGCCCTAATGACAAGTTCAAAATTTCTTTGAATTTTTTGTTAAAGTTTTTTCGTGTACTATATCACTGCAACTACTGCTTCACCCCAATTACCCTTGATACTTCACATGGTGTTTATCATCATTGTCACACCTGCATGTGAAAGCGCGATATCGTCGGCAATTTTGCATACAGTCCGTCCGTTCTCCGTGTTTCCGGTTAAAGTTTTTCATCTACTATATCTATTTTTTTTTAGTGTCCATCGCCTCGCCCGCAACGGCGCGTCATGGCATGCCACGCCAATCTGTCTACAAAAAGAGGGTAAAATTATTTATCCAAGTGTCCTATGCTTGTGGAAAAAACCTGGCCTTCGTGGCTTTGCCACTCGTTTCTTGTTTTTAACTGACCCCATTTTTTTCCGCGTAGTCGACTTAGCCATTTTTCAATGTTAAATTTCGCGTTTAACAATGTAAGTTTTCGTGTTTAAGTCATTTCTTTGGGTACTGTACCACCTAGGACCACCAAACATTCACAGCATCATAATCAAGGGGTACACACCACATAATCACTATCCAACATGGTTACTTTTTTTTTTAACCTTCACCCATTATTCCGCCAGTCTCTTAGCCATTTTCAATGTTAAGTTTTCATCTCTCGCGATTACAATGTTAATTTTCGTGTTTAAGTCCAGGTCTTTGGTACTGTACCAACCTAGGACCACCAAACTTTCACAGCTTCGATAACCAAGGGGTACCTTACCTACTACATACAACTACCAACATGTGACCATTTTTTTACCTTCACACTATTATTTCTACGTAATTGACTTTTCAAGACGTTAACTTTTTAACGTACGTCTGTTAAAGTTATTTGGTTAAAACTTTTTCGCTATACTATAACTCTGCAACTGCTTCGCCCCCTTAACCTTGAAACTTCACATGGGGGTTTATCATCATCCATATTTTTCATTCTAACCCCCAACCGTAGCGGCCCCTGTGCCCAAGGTCCAAAATACTATAATTTTTTTGTGAAAGTTTTTTCGTGTACTATATCTCTGCAACGCTTCACCACCCAATACCTTGATACTTCACAATGGGTTTTATCATCATTGTCGCACCTGCCTTGCGGAAAGCCGCTATCCTGTGCCCAATTTCAAGGTCAAAGTAATATGAATTTTTTTTTTTTGTTAAAGTTTTTTTTTGTGTACATAATATCTTCTGCAACTGCTCAACCCCCAATACCTTGATACTTCACCAGGTGTTTATCATCATTGTCCGCACCTGCTTGCGGAAAGCGCGATCCAGTGCCAATGTCACATTCAAATTACTTTGAAATTTTTTGTTAAAGTTTTTTCGTGTACTATATCTCTGCAACTGCTTCACCCAATACCTTGATTACTTCACATGGGTGTTTTTAGTCATCATTGTCACATCCTGCATTCGGAAAGCGTGAATCCGTCGGCATTTTTTGCATACGTCCTCACCCCGTTTGTCCGTGTGTCCGGTTAAAGTTTTTGGTTTAAAAAGTTTTTCCATCTACTATATCTATTTTTTTACGTGTCCATGCCTCGCCCCAACGGCGCTACATGCAGGCCACGGCCATCTAGAGTCTACAAAAAGTGTTATAATTATGTATCCAAGTGACACTATGCTTGGAAAAAACCTGGCCTTCGTGGCTTTTGCCTCGTTTCTTGTTTTAACTTGACCCATTTTTTTCCGCGCAGTCGCTTAGCCATTTTCACTGTTAAGTTTTCGCATTTTACATGTTAAGTTTTTTCGTGTTTAAGTCCATTTTCGTTTGGTACTGACCACCTAGGACTCACCAAACTTTCACCAGCTTCATAAACCCAGGTGCCTACCAACATACAACTATCCAACATGTGACCATGTTTACCTTCACCTTTATTTCTACGTAATTGACTTTCCCCATTTTCAACGGTTAACTTTTAACGTACGTCTGGTTAAAGTTTTTTGGTTAAAACTTTTTCGTGTACTATATCTCTGCAACCTACTGCTTCGCCCATTACCATGAAACTTCACATGGGTGTTTATCATCATCCAATTTTCATTCTAACCCAACCCAAATAAAAATGGCGGCCCTTGTGCCCAATGTCAAGGTCAAATTACTTTAATTTTTTTGTTAAAGTTTTCCTTGTACAATATCTGTGCAAACTGCTTCACCCTTTACCCTGATACTCACATGGGTGTTTTTCATCATTGATTGTCGCAATGCCGCTTGCGGAAAGCACGATATCGCCGGCATTTTGGAATACTTCAGTCCTTCCGTCCGTTCTGGTTAAAGTTTTTTCATTAAAGTTTTTCCATCTACTAAACTATTTTTTAAGTGTCCATAGCCTCTCAGGCGCGACATGCAGGCCCACGGCCATCTAGTGTACAAAAAATGGGTATAATTAATGTTATCCAAGTGTCTATGTCTTAGGAGAAAAAAAACCTGGCCTTCCGTGGCTTTGCCCTCGTTTCTTTGTTTTTAACTTGGACCCATTTTTTCCGCCTGTCGAACTTAGCCATTTTCCAATGTTAAGTTTTCGAGTTTACAAGTTAAATTTTTGTGTTTAAGTCCATTTTCTTTGTTACTGTACCACCTAGGATCACAAACATTCACATGCTTCAATAACCAAGGGGTGCCATACCACATACAACGTCTCCCCACATGAGACCCCATTTTTTTTACCTTCACCTAAAAAAAAACCTATTATTCTACTAATTGACTTAGCCATTTTCCACACACGTAACTTTTTAACGTACGTCTGGATAAATATTTTGGTTCAAAAGATTTTGTTATACTATATCTCTGCAACTGCTTCTCCCATTACCGTTGAAACTTCATATTGGTGTTTATCATCCTCCATTTTTCATTCTAACGCCCAACACCCCCGTGGCAGGCCCCTGTGCCGCAATTTCAAGTCAAATTACTTGAATTTATTTTGTTTAAAGTTTTTTCGTATATTATATCTCTGCATCTGCTCCCCCATTACCGTTGAAACTTCACATGGGTGTTTATCATCCTCCATAATTTTCATACTAACACGCCCAACCCGTGCGGCCCCTGTGCGCAATGTCAAGGTCAAATTACTTTGAATTTATTTGTTAAAGAAAGTTTTTTTGTGTACTATAATCATCTGCAACTGCGTCACCCATTACCTTGATACTTCACATGGTTGTTTATCACATTGTCCTCACCTGCCTTGCGGAAAGCACGATATCGTCGGCAGTTTGGCATACGTCCGTCCGTCCGTCCGTTACGTCTGTGTGGTCCGGTTAAAGTTTTTCTTTAAAGTTTTTTCCATCTAACTAAAATCTATTATTTTAGTGTCCATGCCTCGCCCCCAGGCGCGACATGCAAGCCACGGCTATCTAGTCACAAAAAGGGTAATAATTATGTTATCCAAGTGTCCATGCTTGGAAAAAAACCTGGCTTCTTCGTGGCTTTTGCCTCGTTTCTTGTTTTTTAACTTTGACCCATTTTTTTTTCCGCGCAATCGACTTAGGCCATTTTCAAGTAAATTTATCCGTTTTCAATGTTAATGTTTTTCATGTTTAAGAAGTCCATTTCTTTGGTACCTGTACCACCTAGACCACCAAACTTTCACGGCTGTTCACAACAAGGTGTGCCCACCACATATCACTATCCAACATGTTACTTTTTTTTTTAACTTGACCCATTTTTTCCGCCGCGCATAAGTCCGACTTAGCCATTTTCATGGTAACTTTCTCGCGTTTAACAATGTTAAGGTTTTCGTGGTTTAAGTTCCATTTCCTTTGTACTGTACCACCTAGGACCACCAAACTATCACATCTTCATAACCAAGGGGTGCCTACCACATACAACTATCCAACATGTGACCATTTTTTTACCTTCACCTACTAATTTGTACGTAATTGACTTTTATTTTCAACGTTAACTTTTTAACGTACGTCTGGTTAAATTTTTTGGTTAAAACTTTTTGTTATACTATAATCTCTGCAACTGCTTCGCCCATTACCTTCAACTTCACACATGGGTGTTTATCATCATCCATATTTTCACTCTAACCCCCAACCGTGCGGCCCCTGTGCGCAATGTCAAGGTCAAATTACTTTGAATTTATTTGTTAAAGTTTTTTTGTGTACTATATCTCTGCAACTGCTTCACCCATTACCTTGATACTTCACATGGGTGTTTATCATCATTGTCGCACCCGCTTGCGGAAAGCGCGATTTCGTCGGCATTTTGGCATACGTCCGTCCGTCCGTACGTCCGTACGTCCGTGTGTCCGGTTAAAGTTTTTTCGTTAAAGTTTTTCCATGTACTATATCTATTTTTTTAGTGTCCATGCCTCGCCCCAAGGCGCGACATGCAGGCCATCTAGTCTACAAAAAGTGGGTATAATTATGTTATCCAAGTGTCCATGCTTGGAAAAAACCTGGCCTTCGTGGCTTTGCCTCGTTTCTTGTTTCAAATTTATTAATTAATAAATCGTTAGAATGATTGCTAATTTTCTTAAAAATTAATTAATAAATCGTTAGATTTAGTAGAGTGCTGAGACGTATCGACCATCTTCGATGTTGAGTTGTGCGTCTGTAATTATATATAAGTACACGTTCAATGGCCCGGCTCCGTCCGCCTCTTTGGTTATCTGGATCGTCACACCCTCGCTACCGTTCTCAACTTGGCGTCCGCTGCCGTGTATTTGGTCGTCGTCGCTGGTTCGCATGTCTAGCCATAGCGCGTATTTGGTATTCAGGAACTCCGCGAGGGAGACGGCCGAGAGATGTAGGTCTTTGGCAACCGCAGCAACCTCCGGAGAGCGCTTAGAGCCGGCAGCAAACTGCTTCTTACTTCGTCCCACTGCTGGTGCGCGCGAAGACCCGCGCTGTAGAGTTGATTGGGTACTCCCTCGATCGTCACCTCTACCTTCGTGATTTTGGGGTTATAGAATTTGTCGGTTTTTCTAGCACCGAACGCGAACCGAGCATCCTCGAACAACATCAGTATACCTTTCATCGAGCGGGCGGGTACGTTGACATTAATATTCCACAATGTGTCGCCTTTGTCTTTCGTCATCTTGCGATGGCGAAGAACTCGGTCGTAAAGTATGGCAACGCGCCCGGCGTACTGGGTTCTGATCAATCGCGCGAGTTCGGGCATCGTGACCATGTCGTACTCCAGCGAAACATTATCGATCGTATACGTCGATAACATGTCGCTGGCTATGAGAACTCGGCCGTAGTCGTTGAACGTTAGTTCGTATTCGAGGCGGTCAGCCAAATGTTCGGGTTTGGAAAACTTAACGCTCAGTTTAATTTATTACAACTTCTGTTTCCCTTGATGGAATGCTTCGGTAAACATCAATACTGTGGTGTAACCATCTCACACAGAGGGAGCCCATGTGACTTTGGCCTAGTTTTCATGTTTCATTGACCTACTTTTCACATGCTATGCCATTCAACGTTAAGTTTTTGCGTTTGGCTATATTTCTAAAACTTAACGCTCAGGTTAATTTGTTGTAACTTCTGTTTCCCTCAATGGAATACTTTAATATTCCATACATGCATTTGAAACAACATCCCACATGATTCTACAGAAAGCCCATGGTGCCCACTAACCCCAAGGTCAAGGTCACGGGCTTAGAAAATGCTCAGTTTTTAAAACTTAACGCTTGGGTTAATTTATTGTAACTTCTGTTTCCCTTGATGGATGTTTTAATATTTCATACATGCATTTGTAAGAACATTCCGCATCATCTGCAGAAAGTTCATGGTGTCCGGTAACCACAAGGTCAAGGTCACGTACTTCAAAAATGTCTAGTATTATAGTATAGAAATTTAGCATCGGTGCCAGGAGATACATGTCGTTGGTGGCATTCTTGTTTGTGTTTAGCTGTGTTTGTTGGAAAATAAGTGTTTTGGTTTTAGTTTATTATCCCCTCGCGTAGCGAAAAGGGGATATAGGGATGCTAAAGTTGTCTGTTCGTCCGTTTGTCCATCACAAAAAATTAACATTGGGGCTAATCTGCAATAACTTGTTTCCATTGATGGAATGCTTTAATATTTCATAGGTGCATTTGTAACATCATCCTGCATCATTCTACAGAAACCGTATGGTGCCCGCTAACCCCAAGGTCAAGCACTTAGAAAATGTTTTGTTTACACTTCATTATAACTTCTCTTTCCCTCAATGGAATGCTTTAATATGTCATAGGTGTATTTTTAACAACATCTCGCATCATTCTACATGTTGCTCACTAACCCCAAGGTTAGTACAAGCTCCTTATGTACTATCAAACTGCGCCAGACGGGACATCTTGCTACGCGGAGCTCTTGTCTACAAAAAGTGGGTATAACAAGAACTCTAAGATTATTTCATTACAGGACGTTTAAATGATACAGAAATTAAATATATATGATATATGTTTGTTTTTTCAGGCCCCTGATCATATGGAAATTATTTTCTGAGACGCTGTAGAAGCAATTAGAAACTGCATCGGCTCTACTAACCCCATTATGGCTGCAGTTTCCAATAAACAGGTACTGTATGGAACTACCGTAATAATCGTAAATATTTGGACACCATTTGTTTTGGGAAACCCGTATGAAAAGAAACTAATCGTAAATATTCAGACACCATTTGTTTTGGGAAACCCCTTACCATTTGTTTTGGGAAACCCCTATGAAAAGATAATAATCGTAAATATTCGGACACCATTTGTTTTGGGAAACCCCTTGCCATTTGTTTTGGGAAACCCCTATGAAAAGATAATAATCGTAAATATTCGGACACCATTTGTTTTGGGAAACCCCTTGCCATTTGTTATGGGAAGAATATTTACGATTATTATCTTTTCATAGGGGTTTCCCAAAACAAATGGTTTCCCAAAACAAATGGTGTCCGAATATTTACGATTATTATCTTTTCATAGGGGTTTCCCATAACAAATGGTGTCCGAATATTTACCAAATTGTATTGTATCCAAATATATTGTTATTGCGATAAACCAGTACAGCCATACTAACCCTAAACATTGGGACACTCTTTATTGTAGGAAACTGGATATTTCTATGTGTTTCCTAGAATAAATTGTGTCTGAATATTTAGGGATATTAGGTACATATACTTGTTTGTGTTCAGCCTGCTCACTGAGAGCTCTTCATAGTTATGACAACGACGTCTGTGCATCCTTCTATGTATACATTGTATCCATGGATACATGGATGCATACATCCAAAATCTGAATTAATGTTTTTACTGACAATATTATATACAGCCAGAAGTCAGATTTAGCTGAATCTTAGGTAATATGCTGGTTAACCCTTTCACCCCTAAGTAACTGGAATGGATTTTGATATGTTAATTGTCCGACCAATCCAATCGTCACAAAATGATGTTCAGACTAGTCCATTTATGACAAAGGGGTGTTTTTTCTAAAAACTATGAAAATTACTTGCAAAAAGTGCAAATCCTGATGAGCCGGCTCATCTGGATCTACACTGTTTGCCATTACCACTATACAGGTCTGTGGTGTTGGAAGGGTTAACCATCCATACAGTGGAACCTCTAAACCCCAGGGTGTCCAGCTTAGAGGGGTTTAGAGGTTCCACTGTATAATCACAAACAGTATTATTTTTAACCTTGACCAAGGGCATCATGTGGGAGACTGAAAGTACTACATGTATGGATGGTTAACCCTTCCAACACCACAGACCTGTATAGTGGTAATGGCAATCAGGCATTTGATCATTCTGAGCCATAGTTGTGTGCTATGCGATCACGAACAGACAGTATCATCTGAAATAAATGACCTCTCTAAACCCCAGGGTGTTCGGCTTACAGGGGTTTCACTGTAAGTCAGGTATTTGATCATTTTAAGCCATAGTTGTGTGCTATGTGATCACGGACAGACATCACCTGAAATAAATGACTCGTCAAAAATAAGATCACAGGTATTTTCTTTGTGTCCAGTTTAGAGGGTTCCACTGTACCACTTTTGACTGAGTTGGATTTACTTTAACAGTGAGAATGTGGGAAACGAAAATTGTCGTCTGCTGTTATTTTATAGTTTGCCTCCTATCTGAATACAAACTCTTTGTACTGTGTTATTATTATTTTCGACAGTTGCATCAATAATGGGCTGCACATATGAAGGACATGGTCATCTGGTATCTAATGAAGGTTTGCTATTTTTTAAACTGTTCATTCTCTTCACCTTTGTCAAGACTAAAGTAAATTCTGTAAATTTTCACTTCTGATTTTGGGATTTTCCCCACATCCGACAATTTAAATACAGAATTCAACCCCCTAACCAGCTATAATGACCTTAGCTGTTGTCAGACCATTAAACACCATTCAATAAATAAATTTATTAATTCTATTTTTTTAGGAGAAGCATAGTTATGTGCCCCTGGTGAGTGTAAAAACCAACACCAAGGTGGATGTTTACGGCGTGGTGAAGTTTGTTAAACAGCCAATCAAGTCCAAGGGAAGCGGTAGGACCCATGATGGCAACTTTGTGCTCAATCAGGCAGTTTGATTGATCGAGACAGCTCGGTTTCGACCAATCAAACTGCCTGATTTTGAGGATAAGAACTGATAATATGCTCAGAATGTCTTATAGTCACAGGTCTAGGATACATTTGTATTTGTTAACCTGGTGAGGTATGGATTATGACCTAGACGTTAGGACACTGGGCTTCAATACCAGTAGCCGATTTCACCAAAAGGTATACTTTGTGGGAGAAATCATTAATTTTCCTGAAATGCATTATTTCATATAGAACTAACGACAGTATATATTTGATGATTAAAAGTATGCAGAATTATTATACTGAATTTATTACATTATCACAGCCAAAATGGCTGTGATAATGTAATAAATTGATAAAAATTAATAAATTTATCATAAAATTGAAAATTTCGCCCTCGAAGTATACTTTGCTAGAAAAGTATACTTTGCAATGTTGGTGAAATAGGCTACAGAGGTTGCGAGTTCAGTCCCCGCTCTAGGCCATGCACTACCTATATATTTCCATCCCACTGGTCTCTCCGGTGAGACTTGAAACCGAGGTTCAGTCCCTACATGAACATTTTTTTTTCTTCAAAAATTGTAATTTTTTATCGCCAATTGTTTATTTTTATCGCCAATTGCGAAAGTGGCAATCGCCAGCGGAATCCCTGGTGAAGGTGGGAAACAAATGTTGCCGTCTGTTGTTTTAGTTCAGTCTGCAATACACAACACATCTTACATGCCATGCACTACCTTCCTGTTTTGGCACGAACAAATGATCACAATATTCGAGCTAAACATGTAAACTCGCATAAAAAACAATTACAAATGTATTACTGAATCAAATTATTTTCCATTTTCCAACAAAAATATGCTTTGTAGTCCGAAACGAATTGCAGTTAATTTTAATTGGGTTTTTGTGATTTTTAATTGTGTATTTATGCACATACAGCTTAACTTGTGCTCTGTTCAAAGGGTTAATCTGTCGACATTATATATTGTAATGATTATCTCCATAGATTACTTCATGATGTTGAGCATCACTGATCCATCGTTCGATGACACGGAACAGAAACTCAAGTGCTTGATCTTTGGGAAGGACGAGAGCCGTCTACCTGTGGCTCGTGTTGGTGATATTGTCAGATTCCACAGGCTCTCGGTACATACATATAACACATGTCATGTGATTTTGTACCATAGAACATCAAAAATAAATTTTCCATGAAATATATTTACAGAAACTGTGATATTTTCTGTAAATGACATCAAAAGATGACAAAATGTTCATAGCAGATGTGGAACAAAATTCGGCATTTGCTATGAAAATTGTCAACTTTCGATGTCATTTAAGGAAAATATCGTAAATTTGTAAATATTTTTCAAATCTAGTGAAAAGTGAGAAGTAGTGGTTACAATTCCGGTGTAGGTGTTGTTGTACAAATGTTGCATATCTCCTGAACCGTTAATCTCCAAACTTCAGCAATGGCTTCCTGACATTGATGGCTATACGTAAAACATTATATGGTGCAAGGGAGGTTTTGTGTCTTTCCATGGGTGGCTGCTGCAGAGAGGTTTGCAACCTCTCTGCAGCAGCCACCCATGGAAAGACACAAAACTGGCTGTTGTAGAGAGGTGGCTGCGCTAGGGAGGTTAAATATATAGAGACAATTGTCCATTTGGGACATAAACTACCGGTTGTTACAGAGAGGGGGCTGTTGTAGAGAGGTGGCTGTTCAGGGAGGGTTGACTATATGAATATTAATGAATGCATCGAAAACAAAATATACATGTCAAATATACATACATGTACATGTATCAAGATTGTCAAAATTGTTGTATACAGGGCTCCAGGTAAGGAATTAGTAATTGAGTATTTTCTGAAGCAATTGGGTATTTCAACCTTTTAATTGGGTAAAATAAAAAATTCATTTTTCATTTCTCCTGGAGACAATTCTAATGAAATACCAAAATGTGTTTTCATGGAAAAATATGCTATATTTGTGGTCGGTTTATTGTTTTCTGCAGCATGATAAAGGTACCACAAAATTGTTATTGCTTTTTGATACTCGCTACTTCTGATTTCAATTGGGTTTTTTTGGCAATTTTAATTGGGTATTTAAGCAAATATGCAGCTTATCTGGAGCCCTGTGTATATTCAATATATGTTGTGCATGTGGTTTCTTGAATGACCCATGTTACTGCAGGTTTCGCGGTATAGAGGTGAGCTGCAGGGACAGAGCAGCCCCGGGTTCGCGTGGCTCATATTCTCGGGCGACCCCAACCAGCCTGCAGAACCCGTGAAATCATCCTCTCCCAACTACACTCTCACGGATAGTGACAGGGACAAGGTAACACATGTTCTGACACATCAAAACTGGAAGACACTATCATGTGTGACTGACTGACAAAATGGGGCTTGTGGGATTTGTGGCCAGGGTAGCGTCTGCTCAAATAGCACAGTCCTGTTGCCTTGGGTGGGGGTAACGGTAACGTTATAAAATATTCATATTTACACAAGCTCAAACTTGACGAACACATGTAGCACATGTACATGATCATTTGATCATTTTACAAGCTCCAAAGACGATTCTAAGACCGCGAAATGATATAAAAGTAATTGAATTTAAAACTACAGTGCGACCCCGTTAGTACAGGCTTCACTATAACACGATTTCGGTTAGTACACGGTTGTGCCTTGGCTCCCGAATTTTTTTCATATTTGTATATCAAAGTGGTGTTAAATTTGTAACACGACTATTGTCAGAAATCGTGTTAAATTTGCGATTCTTTCCCAAATTAGACCCAAAATGGACGATTTTTTTTTTTTTATGGACGCATAGCCTCCTTTTATCTCACCAATGTGAATGTGCAGCTGATCACGTTTGCACGTTTCGTAAATTAATCCGAGCAAACTGGGAATAAGATCAGTCAGTAAGACCAGTAACAAAGCAGTGCTAATTGTTATGTGCTCGATTTCATTTTTCCGGCATGCGTTCGCGCTCACCATTGGTGGAATATTAATTAGGTGTAAAGGCTGACCAATCGGAGATCGCGTATCAGTCGCGCAGATTAACTCGACCCAGATTAACTAAATTGTTACAGCACTGCCCACGCCCCGGCACACAAATGTGTACGTGACAACTGGCCTTGTTTCGCTATGTCTTATTTGAGCCAGTGCACGAGATAATCAACTTTATTATATAACTGAGATTTTCGCCGAGAATGATTTGACTTTTTTCTGCAAATATATCGGAAAGTTGATAACATTTTCAGAGCAAATGCGTAATAATTACTAATTTAATATTCGTCAACATTCGATATCGTTTACAGAAAATGTACACTATTATCAGATTCATCTTCGTCGAAAATCTCACGTGATAAGCCTGATTACCTCATGAACTGGCGCAATATTATAACACTCAGGCAAAACATGTCTATACAGGTCTGTACAAACAAACCACAGGTGGAATAGTCGGACGTGTTACACAAAGAAAATGACCATTACAAAAATATCCATTACCCCACCCCACTTGATCTCGTTCTATTATTAACGTCATGTACAGTACGATACCAGGTGGGTGGGATAATGGGATTTTTTAATAAGGCATTTATTTTTGTGTCATAGGTCCCGAGTCTTCCACCTGTGCTCACCATATGAGTAAACACAGATTGCAAACCGCACGAGCTTGTCCGTGATGTTGCAGCTGATGGAACAGGATATCGGTCATTGGGTCATTGCGTCATCATTACTACACTTTTTTCTACACGCGTTTACAATAAAGGATTGCACGGACCTGCGTAGATCTACATTCTACATGAACATGATGAATAAATAAAACATGACGTTAACAATTCTTGGATTCAATATATTTATTACATGCGAAGATAACAGTGAAAACTTATGGCATATTATAGGCATTGGCGACGTCGTTCATTCGCAGTCACAGTGTACAGTGTACATGTATTTTTTGTTGACATTATGATGCGAGAACGGATATAGCGCGGTTCGAATAAGCAACACGGAAGGTTGTATGTCGCCGGACTTCCATGTACTAACGGGGTCGCACTGTATCACTTTGTAAGCTTCTCGGACTACAAATCTTCATTATTTTTGCATACTTTACAAATCTAATATCCTTATTCTGGTGGCCATCTTGGAAGCTATCTTGAATATAAGACCTTTGCCCACGGAATCCAGAATGGCATTAAATGGTTTCATGAACTAGAGACTATAACAAACATTTTGATATATCACAACCTATCTTCTAAATGACAGTCCACCCCCTTGTCAGATAGACCCAGGTTGTTGTTCTACTATAAACATGATGCATTTCCAAGAAAATTGGCAACCATTGTTGAATTTGGCATTAAATTAACCCTTAAATGCTGAATTAAAATTTGTCGTCTGCTGCTTATTTTTTATTTTCCAGTTTTCTTATCAAAAACATGCTTTGACAGCTTTTTAAAATCATTTCCAATGGAAATGATTCTAAAATGCTGCCAAACCATGTTTTTATTTAGAGAAAATACAAAATAAGAAACAAAAGCAGACGACAATTTTCAGTTCCCACCTTCTAAGAGTTAACAATTTAGTGTAAGATGACTAATATGTATATATGTGGCTGTGACTGGAGAAATGGGGCTTTTGACATATGTGACCAGTGTACACTTTTGGTAGAAGCATGACGGGTGTTTCATTGATGTAATGGCAGATCCTGATCAGACTGTGTTGATGCACAGGCTGATTTATGTCTACACTGGTTGAAAACCCATAAGCCTCATTTCTCCAGTCGCAGCCACGTATCGATGCCTTGGCCATATTTTCTCTATTTTATTCATGACCCAGCTGTCGAAATCCGCACACCATAAGGAAGCCTCATACCAAGTCTCCAAGTGTTACTGTTTATTTTCATCACCAAATTACCAGATTAGTGCAAAACGTCTAATTTTTGTCTCACCCACGTTAGTGGTATTTGAAATATAGCCATCATAATTCTGGTCTCAGATTCCGCATGTTCTCTGATAATTATACCCCCCGCAACGAGTTGAGGGGGGGTATACTGGAGTCAGGTTGTCCGTCCGTCCGTCCGTCCGTCCGTCCGTGCGTCCGTCCGTCCGGATAAACTTAACATCAGAGAAATATTGTTATAACTTCTATTTCCTTCATCTAAAATGCTTGATATTTCACACATGCATTCCTGTAAGGCTCTACTACCATGCTGTGCCAAATCCACGACCGTCCAACCCCCGCAGATCCCAAGGTCAAGGTCAATTACTTAGTCCGTAAACTTAACATCAGAGAAATATTCTTATAACTTCTATTTCCTTCATCTAAAATGCTTAATATTTCACACATGCATTCCTGTAAGGCTCTACTACCATGCTGTGCCAAATACACGACCGTCCAACCCCCGCAGATCCCAAGGTCAAGGTCAAATACTTAGTCTCTTTACAAAACTTAACATCAGAGAAATATTGTTATAACTTCTATTTCCTTCATCTAAAATGCTTAATATTTCACACATGCCTTCCTGTAAGGCTCTACTACCATGCTGTGCCAAATCCACGACCGTCCAACCCCCACGCAGATCCCAAGGTCAAGGTCAAATACTTAGTCTCTTTACAAAACTTAACATCAGAGAAATATTGTTATAACTTCTATTTCCTTCATCTAAAATGCTTAATATTTCACACATGCATTCCTGTAAGGCTCTACTACCATGCTGTGCAAAATCCATGACCGTCCAACCCCCGCTGATCCCAATGTCAAGGTCAAATACTCTTTACAAAACTTAACATCAGAGAAATATTGTTATAACTTCTATCCTTATCTTATCTAAAATGCTTAATATTTTCACACATGCATTCCTGTAAGGCTCTACTACCATGCTGTGCCAAATCCACGACCGTCCAACCCCCGCAGATCCCAAGGTCAAGGTCAAATACTTAGTCTCTTTACAAAACTTAACATCAGAGAAATATTGTTATAACTTCTATTTCCTTCATCTAAAATGCTTAATATTTCACACATGCATTCCTGTAAGGCTCTACTACCATGCTGTGCAAAATCCATGACCGTCCAACCCCCGCTGATCCCAATGTCAAGGTCAAATACTCTTTACAAAACTTAACATCAGAGAAATAAGTTATAACTTCTATTTCCTTCATTGAAAATTCTTATTATTTCACTTGTGCATTCCTCTAAGGTTGTACTATCATGCTGTCACAAATCTACGAGTGTCCAACCCCCGCTGTTCCCAAGGTCAAGGTCACATACTTAGTCTCTTTACAAAACTTAACATCAGAGAAATATGTTATAACTTCTATTTCTTTCATGGAAAATACTTAATATTTCATATGCTGTGACAAATCCCCGCTGATCTCGAGGTCAACGTCACATACATACCGTATAACCTTGGCTTAACGCCCCCTCCCTAATAAACGCCCCCCAAAACCCCCCCCCCCCCCCCCCCCCCAAATAAAAAAAATAAAAAATCCTTATTTGTGTTTGAAATTGGCGGTCCTTGGTAAAAAACAATTTTTTTTTTTTTTTTTTTTTTTTTTTAATAAGGCTAATAAACAGTCTTTAAATCTTTATTTGTGTTTGAAATTGGTGGTCCTTGGTAATTTTTTTTTTTTTTTTTTTTATACTGGCTAATAAACCCCCCCACCCCCCCCCCCCCCCCCCCCCCCCCCCCCCCCCCCCCCCCCCCCATAAAAAAAAAAAAATTTATTTTACCAATGACCGCCAATTTCAAACACAAATAATCCTTAAATCCTTATTTTTGTTTGAAATTGACGGTCCTTGGTAATTTTCTTTTTTTTTTTCTTTCTTTTTTTTTTTCTTTTTTTTTTTTTTTTTCTTTTTTACTGGCTAATAAACGCCCCCACCCCCCCCAATAAAATAAAAATAATAATAATATTTTTACCAATGACCGCCAATTTCAAACACAAATAATCCTTAAATCCTTATTTGTGTTTGAAATTGGCGGTCTTTGGTAATTTTTTTTTTTTTTTTTTTTTTTTTTTTTTTTTTTTTTTTTTTTTTTTCTGGGCTAATAATAAACGCCCCCCCCCCCCCTTTTGTAAAATGTAACGCCTCCGGGGGCGTTAATTCGAGGTTATACGGTAGTCTCTTTACAAAACTTAACATCAGAGAAATCGGTTATAACTTCTATTTCCTTGCTCGGATCTGCTTCACATTTCACACACTCATTGCTCCAATGGACCTCTACCACCCTGTGACAAATTCACGTTCATGCCGCTCGCGCTAATCCCAGAGTCAAGGTCACAAGCCCACACACTTGGAAATTTGTACATATTTTAGGGGTACCTGGGCCCACGCGGGGGGTATATTCCGTAAGCCTCGCTTACTGACCAATCTAGTTTTGTCAACTTTTGATGCCATTTAAGGAAAATATTGTAATTTTTTGTAAACGTATTTAATGAAATTACGCAGATGTCCGAAGGTACAAAATCACATGGCGTGTCGCATATGTTACAGTGGAGCTGCTCCACACTGGACGTCCCAGGGTGTGCGATGTTGAGAGATTCCACTGTAATGAGTTATGATCTCTCTGTCTGGTTCCCTGTAATTGCAGGTTATAGAGCTGCGGGGCTGGGCCACGGGCCAGGGTATGTCCGGGAAACTGTGTACATTCAGCGACATCAGTGTCGGCGCCTATTGTGACATCGTCTGTCAGGTATCCTGAAACAAGAATTGGTTTTCAATGTTCTGTCACCCCTAACTGGCACAGATTCTATTCTGTTAATTAGTCTGTCCGTCTGTCTATCCGTACGTCCGTTTATTTTTTTAAGTTTTTGTAAAAGTTTCTCAAATCACCTATGCTTTCTGTTTGCCTTCAGCTAATACCTTCATATTGCACACATGCATTACTTAGTAACAATACAACATTCCACATTTATACAATTACCCTCACTACTGAACGTACGTCTGACCGTCTGTCTGTTTATTTATTTGAAAGTTTTTGTAAGAGTTTCTCAAATCACCTATAATTTCTGTGTGCCTTCAGCTAATATCTTCATATTGCACAGGTGCATTACTTGGCAATGATACATCCTTCGATATTAATACAATTACCCTCGCTACTGATCGTATGTCCGTCCGTCTGTAAATTTTTGAAAAAGTTTCTCAAAAAGGGGCCCTAAGAGCGTCGACAAACCACATTTTCTAATTAGGAACGTCGACCGGAAATGAGTGGCATGTGCGAACATTTGAGTGCGCCGGACATGGCAGAATAGACAAATTTGAGGGGACATCTGTGATAAAGTTGTGCGATTCCCACGATGGCATTCTGCAGGCTTTCAAGCGTTCCTACTTTTTCCTACTTTTCCCTACTTTTTTTTTTATTCCTACTTTTTCCTACTATTTCATCAAAATTCCCAAAATTCCTACTTTTTCATTTGAAAAGCTAATTTTTTTTAAAAACTATGCTGTTCTGATCTGTTATGAGATTTATTTACAGAAAAAAGCTGTACATGTTATATAGCGTGCTCTCGGGTGTCTTCTTCTTGTGGCCTTGATGTTTGTGATACCTCAGATGCCTGCCAGTTCGGAACAGCATACAGTATTCTCAGGTGAGTGTTGTAATATACTCTTGCTAAGTGATTTTACCCCCAGGTACAGCCTTTTCTTTGAACATTTATGTGCCAGATTAACTGATCCAAGCAATTGTGCTGCAGTAGCCCCTGCTTCTCATAAATGATGAGTTAAAGGGGATGGCATTTTCCCTGTGTGCCACAGCATCAAGCACCAGATTAGGATATTGAGAAAGCTCCTTCGCACCTGCTCTGGGACTTCTGCCAACCTACGACGTCACTTGCACACATTCTATACAAACACAGTGACGCATGCCGACGCAGGCTACTTATAACGCTCGACACTGCCAACTTCAGACAATGGTTATACTATTTTGATACATCTTTAAACGATTTCACTCTTTGACTATTTATGTTTATAGCGAACATTGTACATGTTTAATGTTTAATGCTAATACATAATATTGTATATTGTATTGTATACTTTCTAATTAGGAATTAAAATCTGTGTGTAAAAGGTAAACACTCTGATGTTTATATGAGTGTTGCATTGGGAATTTTGATTCAGTATATTGAGGAACAAATTATATTTCAAATAGACGTGCATGTATTTCAAACTGCTGCTGTTTCAATACTAAATTGATTTGAATTGAATTAAACAACCAAGTTAAATGGGCAATAAATTTATGCAATTTAAAATAGTTTTTTACATTGAAGTTTTCTGAAGTAGTTTATAATATGCACATGTTTGAACTTGATGTTGGCATTTTGCGTCACTTTTCATATGACATCGCCATTGATATCGATTGAAAATCCATGTTTAGGGACTGGCACATCTCATGAATGGATGAGTCGAACAAGCGAGATAGCTCAAATTATTCAGCAGTTGCAACTACATTTCTGAAGCTACCTTGCACAGTTCCCTTGGTATAAATTAAAAACTAAATATGAAAATACATGATAGTCTATGGGAAATGTATTTTGTCCTTTAAATACATGGCACATTGATATATTTCTAGTCGTCATAGGCTACGCATTAGTATATTAAGTAAATTGGGCCATCAACTGAGAAAATGAACCTTATAACTTTTCCATCCAGCTGAGCATACACATGTGTAGTTTGATCAGACTCAACACTGCTTGCCAGACCCATATCTTAGCGCCGTGTAATGGCATGCCAAACAGTGTACACTGAGATCAGACCTGCTCCCGGCAAAAAAAAGACAAAAAAGAAGAAAATCTACAATACTCGAATAGTTGGATGACTTTTTTCGTGGCCTAGGTGTCAGGAAATTGCATCTGCGGCGATCTGGCATTTACAAATTTCCTGGGGGAGGACCCCCAGACCCCCCAACTTTACGATTTCGCGCACGCGCAGGTCAGGTATGCCAAATTTTAATTACAGACCCCACCCCCTGCAATTATTTCTGTATCCACGCCTGCTCATACATGCTGATATGCTGGTTGAAAACCATAAAAGGCATGCTCTTAGTTGGTGTCCATATTGCTGTAAAATGTTAGTTCAAAGAATAAAAAAAAATAATTTCAGACTGTCAGCATCCGTAATGTTGGAGACACAAGGCCACAACAAGAAGACATCACTGAAACACCATGTTCCGAGTAACCGTGAGTACAAGAAATGTTCAAAGTAAAAGTCAAAGGTAAGAAAATATGAACAAATGTTCCTACTTTTTTATCATAAATTCCTACTTTTTCCTACTCTTTTCCTACTTTTTGCAAAAAAAATCCTACTTTTTTTCCTGCTTTTTCACAAAAGGTCACCAGAGAGCCTGCATTCTGTAGAACTATGAACTTTTAAGGGTAAAGCTTTTAAGGGTAAAGTTTTTGTGTGCATTGGGCAATGGGATTGCACATATACCTCCACAGTGAATCCATGTTTAACGAGATATTCACCCGGGACAAAGTGGTATACTGTGGTAAGAGCACCCACCACCAAATCAGGCTATTGTCATTTCAGTGCTGATCTTCCCCAGGTGTATTTCAGTCTGTATTCTATATTATTGTTGAACTGAAGCAAAATTACATTCAATCAATCAATCAAACCAATTTGTGGCTGTGACTGGAGAAATGGGGCTTATGGGTTTTGTGACTAGTGTAGATCCAGATCAGCCTGTGCATCCGCAAAGTCTGATCAGGATCTGCACTGTTCGCCATTCCATCAACGAAACACCCGGACTGGTTTAAACAAGCGATATAGATTGTTATCAGACTACAGGCGTGTGCTATATGACCAGGAGCTACACTGGTCACAAATCCCACAAGTCCCATTTCTCCAGTCACAGCCAGATGTCATGGCAACTATGGA